>QLTV01000401.1:129485-159485 GCA_003457575.1 Thermophis baileyi
TGGGGGGGGGGTTGCGGGAAGGGAGGGGAAGACACCCCAGACTGTCTTTGCAGGCACGGAAATGAAAGCCTTTTATCCCGGCGCGAAACGCTCCGGGTTTTGGCAGGTCAGCAAAGGCCGAAGAGGAAGGCAGCGCCAGTCTAGAAGGCTGAAAGAAAAACGCTGGAAGCCCAGGGAGCGCGCAGGGCATCCCCAGGGAGCGGAGCTGGAGAAGATTTGTAGCGTGCCGCGGTTGCAGCTTCTAACGGGGTCCGCGTCCAGAGGCGCTGCGATCTGTTTACAAGGCAGCGCAAACTGCTGGCAAAGGAGATTTTCTAGGATCCTTTCCAAATTCATAGGTGAAAAGGACGGGAACTGCCCTTGACATTTAGTCATTACAAATCTTCCAGGTTTAACGTTTCATACCGTTAATAAGCTCACCGAGCCTCCACAAGCGCTCCTCTCTCTCTGTCTCTCTCACACACACACACTCACACACACACACACACACACGCCAACGGTACGAGAAACGCACGCAAGTGTCTTTCTTAAAAAAACACACTTTTTTTTTAAAAAAAAGTATAGAACCATTAGATTAAACAGCAATGCAAGGTGCATTCTGCAACGATACTTGGGGTAGGAAGCGGTAAAGGAACCGAAGCTAACCAGAAAGGTGTGTGTAATTTCCAACAATTTCCAATAGGTTAACAAAAGCACAGTGGCACAATCCAACTGCGCGAGACAGGAGTTCCGCACCTGGCTCGCTGGTTTTGGGGGGTTGGTTGGGAGGGAAGCGGGAGAGGGAGAGGGAAGGGCTCCAAAGGGCGGGCAAGGGCCAATGGTCCAGGGTAAGCCAAGACCGTGTTCCTCAATGCCTCTGTCCTCTTATTGTCTGAGCCGATTGCCTCTGATTACCCTTCGCAGACACCCTTATCCCGACTCGCGTTTACTCCCGTCTTCCAGAACTCCCGAGCAGCTGGCCAGGCGTTGGGTTATATTTGAACTCCAAATAACTTTCCCAAACCTGATCAACTCGAAAGGGGTGGATCCGCTTCACCCAAGCGCCTCTCTTTCTTCCCCCTCTCTCCTTCTCTCACTCTTCCCCACCCGCCTTCGCTTTCTCTTCGCTTTCCCACTCTTTCTTTCTTCCCCCCTTCCTCCCTCTTTCTCTCTTTCCCCTCTCTCTTTCTCTTTCTCTTCCCCCTTTCTCTTCCCCTCCTTCCCTCTCTTTCTCTCGCTCTTTCTCTGTTTCTCTTTCCCTTTCCCTTCCACCTCCTCTCTTTCTCCCGTGGAGGTGTCACCCCAGCCCAGCTCTGTCATGTTTCTTTTTAGTCCTTTGGGACTAAAAAGCCATGTGAAACAGCCTTTAAGAGAAATTTAGCCTGCTTGGGGAGACAGGATCCCCTCCTCCTCCTCCTCCTCCTCCTAGAGCCCTGTCATCTGCGCCGGGCGAGGAGGGGTGTGTGCCAGGGCTATTGCCGCCTCTTCTTTGCCACTTCCCTCCCCCCCCCCGGCTCGCCGGTCTCTTTAAATCACGTCTCTTTCTCACCATGCGTGCTCCCCCCCCCCCGCACCACACTGAAATGAGCCCATCCTTGGTAGAAAGCACGTGTGGCAGGCTCCTCTCAAGGGTCTGAGTGGAACAAAGCAATTGGGAAAGGATGGGGGGCAAATAAGGTAAGGAGGAGGAATGGAGGCATCTTGGATCGCCTCCCAGATGACTTTTCCGGCAGGGTTCTCACATGTGCGCTTTCTACTGAGGAAGGGCTCATTTCAGGGTGGTGGGGGGGTCGGGGGGGTTCTAACTTACCTCTCCGCCGGTTCGCTTCCTCCCGCGCCGCGTGGCCGCGCCTCATGGGCACGTGCATGCACAGTGCAAAAAAATAAAAAAATTCAAAAAAATTTAAAAAGCCGAAAACAAGATGGCAACGCATATGCAGTGCCGGAAACTCTGCTTCTGCTCATGCGCAGAAGAAAAAAAAATAAAAAAATTAAAAAAATTTTAAAAAAAGATGGCGGCGCCCACGGACTGGCACCGACCGATCCGGTTTGGTGATATCATCATGACGTCAACAGCGGGCCGCTACCGGTGTGGGTGAACCGGTCCGAACTGGGAGGAACCCACCCCTGCTTGGGCCCCATTTGGACATTATCACTTAGGGATGTACTCACTTTTGTTGCCAGCAGTTTAGACATTAATGGTTGTGTGTTGCGTTATTTTGAGGGGACAGCACATTTACGCTGTTATACAAGCTGTATACTCACTACTTTACATTGTAGCCAAGTGTCATTTCTTCATTGTTGTCACATGAAAAGGTATACTTAAATATTTACAAAATGTGAGAGGGTGTACTCACTTCTGTGACATACTGTATATGTATATGTATATACAGTATATGAGCCAGCTTTATTCCCTGTGGCAGCAGCTCAGTCTATTCATTCAGTTCCCAAAAGATTCAGCCGGAATGCTCCTTCTTCTCTGCACAAAACAACATGGCCAACTTGGGTTTCAAAATAGGATATACAATGATTTTCAAGCAATGGTCTCCTATCCCAAGGTCTGAGTCCTATATTGGGGGCTGGACCAGGACCAGGAAGTCAATGAACCAAAATAATAATAAAAACTCTCACTCCAAATAAAATGAAAAATAATTAACGTTATTACATCCACTGTTTAATGGTGAAATTTGAAAAGTTCAATGCATAGTAAGACTTCACCCTAACCCTAACTACAAGATTTGGAGGAAGTCCTACACAGCTCTGAGTCTTTAGGTTATATGCACTTGTTTTAAACTAAGGTGGGCAATCTGCTGTCCAATGTGCCTCGTTAATACAATCTATGAACAGGCTCTCATGTCTGAACTGTAAAACATTTAATGGCTCCTAAATGGCAATAAAAATCTCTGGGATTTTTTACATGCCAAATAAGGTAGCTCTATATAATACAAAGCTCTGGTAGAAGAATAACCCTTACAAAGCAAATCAGAAGACTTAGCAGCTACCTTCAAACCACAATTCTTCTCCGATTTCAGGAGGGCCACGCTTTTGCTGGTAGAGGCACCACGGGCTGGTCCTTCACTGTTTCCAGGGTGGCCCCGCGGGCCAGATTTAAGCACCCCATGGGCTGGATCTGACCCGTGGGCCTTGAGTTTGACACCCCTCTTCTAGGGCAATTAATTTCCAGAACCAATTCAAGCCAAGCACACAGAAATTAGAAGGAAGGTAAACAATCCACAAGCAATATCCACAGTGATGTCTTTGGGGCATCCAGCAAACACCTTCCTTTTCTTCTTCTTCCTTCCTTCCTTTCTTTTTTTTTTTGGTACTGATTTTTGATGTGAAAAGTCTGCTTTACCCTGGAACAGTAGATTTAGTAAGTTTTATTTTTTTTCTATCATCTATCTATCTATCTATCTATCTATCTATCTATCTATCTATCTATCTATCTATCTATCTATCTATCTATCTCTATCTCTATCTATCTATCATCTATCTATCTTACTAAATGATAGCAAATGGTGTGTGTGTGTGTGTCCATGTGTGTTGCTTTTTTCTCCTCTTTTAACATTTTACATCTTTTAATGTTTTAGCTAATTTTCTTCTGTGCCCAGAGAATTTCCATTACTGGGTAGATAAGGAATATAATACATAAATAAGTAAACAAATGAACAAACACATTATCTTCCACAAGTAACTCCAATGCAGGGGAATATCACATTGAGACTGCAATAAAGAGACACATTGATTCTCAATACTACCACTTACAGTTTTATGTCATCAGAAGGGGGTGCCTTAACATCAATGGAAAAAACATTATCACTAACAATGCTATATGAGTGTACATGTATGTATACACATATGGCCATTCATTACCAATACCACCAGCGAATTAAGAAGAAACTATTCCTTGTCATACGCAGTCCCAACATAGCAGTGTTTGGTAAATCAGAACATTCAAGTTTGTAGAACTGATATTCCATTTACTAACTTTAGCACGTTCTTTCTAATAGATAAATTAAGAGCCAGAGGATTAGATTACTGTACCAAAGGCTTTATAATCCTCAGAGAAAAAAACTTGGGAAAAGAATTTTAAAAAACCACACAAGTTTGTGAACTGTAAAAGGCATAAACTTTGAAAACATAAAAATAAACAAGAAATTTAAGTATGAAGAAAAAAGGAAACATTATTAATCTAGTAACTAGTTTATATCAGTTGATATACCTCTATTTTTTTAATCCTCACAACCATCCTTGTTTCCAGTAGATTCATGCACTTTATATATTGCCTCTAGTTCTTTAAATATTTTGAGGATCTTAGCGACCCCATCAGTCTTCCTCTTCTACTTGACTCATTCATCCTTCATGGACTTGCTTTTCTATTTGATTCTCATCTATCCTCATTGTATGGTCAAACTACCTCAATGTTTTTTCCATTCACTTTTTATTCACTGGCCATTCACTTTTTATTCAGTCTGCATTCATTCAGTCCCATTCATTCTTGACCCTCTCTCTTCTTGCTTAAGAGCCCAATTCCAATACATCCCACTTACTTTGTGTTTCTCTTGACATGCCCAACTCCTCACTTCCATATAACAATGTGGGTAGAAATATATACTTCCATACAGCCATTTTTTGCTTCCTTTGACAAAATGCATTCTTTGCAACAAGGTCACATACTACCCAGGACTTTTCTACCTCCATATGGACAATTAATTCATTTCCTGAGGATTCTGCCAAGTTACAGAAGTTCATCTAATTGCTCCAGCGTTTCATCATTTATATATAACTTGCAACAGTTTTTGTGGCGGGAGGGGGGGAACAGGGAAGGTGCTAAATTGAACAAGATGGTGGATAAAACATTGTGATGTGAACCAGTGGCGGGATTCAAAAATTTTTTTACTACCGGTTCTGTGGGCATGGCTTGGTGGGCATGACAAGGGAAGGATACTGTAAAACCTCCATTCCCACCCCACTCCAGGGGAAGGATACTGCAAAATCTCCTTTCCCTCCCCACTCCAGGGGAAGGTTACTGCAAAATCCCCATTTCCTTCTGATCAGCTGGGACTCGGGAGGCAGAGAATAGATGGGGGCGGGGCCAGTCAGAGGTGGTATTTACTGGTTCTCCGAACTACTCAAACTTTCCGCTACCGGTTCTCCAGAACTGGTCAGAACCTGCTGAATCCCACCTCTGATGTGAACCCTGCAATTCCTTCCTCATGACTCTACAGTCTCTGGACAAAGGAAAGGAGGCTTGCAAAGGATCTGGGTATCAGCTCTTCAAGGTAGTTCAGGGCAGAAAACAGTCCCACATTTGACTGAAATTATGTTTCATTGATATAGGCTGTAGTAACAACATTTTGAAAACCTGTCTGTGTTTCACTTCCCTCTCTCTCATTTCTCAGGGAGTTAGGGCAGAGCCAGTCTGAGTTTCTGTTTCATATTTTCCTTACTTCTTGGGTTTAACATGTTATTGTACCTGCACTATATAATTTCTCCAAGGTATCTCTGTGACTCTGTATACCTGCAGGTATATGCACACAGGTACACACATAAAGTGCAACCTATACAGGACCCATTTGCTTTTCAATAGTATATTCAAGAAAGAGCTTTGTTTTATACCTGCTCTTACACATTCACTTCTGGGGGAAAATATGCTACTTTCTGTTTATTTCAGTTATTCATTCATTTATCCATTCTTTCAATTACTTTGTATGGCTTCCCATTTCAACAAGTGACTCATTATTTACCTTTTGGAAGACCATCTTCTGTGTCCCCTTCAAGCAAAAGGAGAAAATAGTTGCTCTGATACAAAATTTATTTAGAAATAAATTGAAAATGGCTATGCAAGACAAGTATAAACAACCTATTGTTGTCTCCCATCTTCCAAATGCAAAGCTCACATCACTCTCCAGGCATCTACACATACTCTCCAGCCATCTGATGAAGTGAGTGCAGCCCACAAAAAATGATGCCTTGTAATAAAAATTGTCTGTTAAGTCTGAAAAGATGTTACCAAACTCCTCCTGAGTTTTGGCTACCATAGTTTAATATAGCTCTCCTCCTACATGGAAATTTTTAAGTGATTCTCCCCTTCTGTGTCTGAGAACTGCACAAAGTGATTGTTCAACAGTACAATCCTATGTGTGTTTCAGGGGTGGGTTCTAACTTACCTCGCTGCCGGTTCACTTCCTCCTGCGCCGCGTGGGTGCGCCTCATGGGCGTGCGCGCACAAAGCACGCGCACACATGCACAGTGCAATTTTTAAAAAAAAAAAAAGCCGAAAACAAGATGGCGACGCATGCACAGTGCCAGAAACTCGGCTTCTGCGTATGCGCAGAAGAAGAAAAAAATTCAAAAAAAAAATCCAAAAAAGAAATTCAAAAAAAAGAGAGCCAAAAACAAGATAGCGACGCATGCGCAGTGCCGGAAACTCGGCTTCTGCGCATGTGCAGAAGAAAAAAAAATTAATAAAAAATAAATTAAAAAAGCCAAAAACAAGATGGCGACGCATGCACAGTGCCAGAAACTCGGCTTCTGAGCATGCTCAGAAGAAAAAAAATTCAAAAAAAATTCAAAAAAAATATGGCGGTCCACGGACCAGCACTGACTGAACCGGATCTGTGACATCATCATCACATCACCAACGGGTCGCTACCGGTTCGGGCGAACCGGTCCGAACCGGGAGGAACCCACCTCTGGTGTGTTTACCCCAAATTACTCCCATTGTGTCTAACTGAGCTTATTTTCAGGTGAGTGCATATAAGATTGCTAACCACCATAGCTTCAAGTGAACGAATCTTTCTATGTCAGTTTTTCCCAATCTTAATTTTTCCCATATTGTAATTTTTTCATTAGTTCATCCCGTTTTTGCATCCAAGGATTACAAGAAAAAACATTTTAACTAAAATGTGTATCCATTTCTAAGTACATATCATACATTTTTATTCTTGATCATGCTTAATGTATACATTATTTTCAATAGTATGCTTTTTCTTCTTTTATGGAAGATCTCAATTATACTTTTGGAGAAGTTCAAGTTTAGGGGAAAACTGAGAAAGCCAAGGAGTATTAGAAGAGGGAAACTTCTAGATATTTCTTTAATTTTCAATGTGGGCCAGGATTTACAGAAATATGTCACAGAGGGAAAAAAAGCTTGCTAGAATCCATTCATTGCTGTTGCATATCCCAGCAATTTTCTCCTTGTTTTGTAATCTTTTACTAACATATTAGTGCTGCTGCTTTATGTAATCAACAATAAATTACATCAATTGCACCTTGCCTGATCAACATCATAAAGATGCTTATGGCTGCTGCGGTTGATGCTGATCTTCATCCTCACTCCAGGAGTTTCTCAGTGTCCCTGTCTAAATATACTCCAATAACCAATAAAAAAGTTTCCCCCCCCCCCCAGCTTGGCCTGGCATTTGTTAACAGATGGCAGTACCAATTCATTTAAATGAATGCACTTTATATCTCCATAGTTTAAGCACATAAGCCATCAGGAAGGGCTCCTTCCTGTGTTCTTTTCCAGTTCTCATTCATTTCAAAGGGCCTCTCATACACAGAAGGACCTTCCCACTGGATTGTACTCAGTATCTTTCATTTTAAATGATTTGAGCCTTGGAACAAGTTGTCTTCAAAATCCCAAATAACTGTTCAACCCCTGTCGTGCAATTAAGTGGTTCTAGGAAAACGTATTCAGAAAAACATTCCTGGCATTATGCACAGAGCCAGATTCCCAGAGAACCCTCCCCACATGTTTACTTTATGCCCCAGTGAAGAATTAATATTTTTTAAATGGCATGAAAAATTAATGTCCTTTTTTTATTATTGGCAGGGGCAGCACAAAAGCTGCAGCACCAAGCTCATTTGATATCAAGTAAGCCTGTAGAACTAGTTTTCCTTGGAAGAGTGCAGGTTTCCTAAATATTCCCTAAATGTTGAGAAGTAAAATGTTCAGGCCAGCAGTGGTTAGGAAAAAAAAATCCTGCACATTTTTGCAAGCTCTAAACTAGCAGCATCAATTTCAGAGATACAAGCAAAATTCTTTGAATATGGTGATGACTAAAAACAGGAAACTCCAACCTGTGAGGACATGCAGTACATTTCCAGTTTTCAAAACAGATTGTGGGAACGCTCACAAGATGGCTACCATGAGCAACTTGTCCATTTATAAAATGGCTACCATAAGCCAAGCTCAAAACACCAATTTACCAGTAGTCAGACTGCTAAAATTGTTCATTCTTCACTACTCTTGTGTCACCTCCTTAAAATACATCTGACCAACCATAATTTACTTCTTTTATTTTTTCTACCCCCAAATGGCTGTCCTTATCAATTCTTGCACATTTTTTCAAAGTCTGAACTAGCATTTCAGAAAATCTGCAGAGAGGAGGATGTTGACAAGCTGAGAAGCGTTCAGCCACAAAACATAAGAGCCTCAAAGACAAATACGGCAAGAAAAGACTAAAATCACTAGATATGTAAAGAAAATAAGATTAAGTAGGGATGTTCTGACAGGTTTCAAATATTTGAAATAATCTCAAACAGAAGAGAAGGATAGAACTATTTTTCACTTTATCTACCAAGAAGAGAAAAGGAAACGGCGTTGAAACAACAAAAGGGCAGCCCTAAACATTAAGAAGTTGTCCGAAACACCAAATGAGCTCAGAGGTTTATGAAATCATTTTTCTTGAAAGTCTTCAAGAGATTATTAGGTGACCATCCATGAAGAATCTTGTAACCTAGACCCAGTAACTCTATTTTGGTAGCACTTCTGCAAGGTATTAGGGAACTATTTCCCCCATAATTTCACTCTTTAAAATCTGATGGGGGGGTCATTTGGGGGAGGTGCCTACTAATCTAGGTGGGGACAATATAACAAAATGGGTAAGCCCACATCATATATGTGGAAGGACCAGGACTGGTTTCTCTAGTTACTGACTAATGTTTGGATTTAAAAAAAACCTGTTCAATCTATGTTATAACTTATATTGTGGTTATGATTATGGTATATACCACTCATCAACTATGTGTGATATCATCTGTAGCTATCAAGATCCCACAGTAGTCATGGATCCCATCCCAAAGAAAACCCTCTGTTGAAGTCAATTTCCTAAATCCTTTGTTGAACCACTTCACTTTGGAAATTGGGCAACAGTAAACAAAGCCAAGATATTTTTTTCTAATCTTTCTTCCTCCAAACTACAAAGCCACCAAGGCCAAATCAAGGGTACATTTATTGTAGAATTTAGAAGAGAAATTGTTCCCACCACTCTATAGCAATAATAATTGTCCGTAATGATCCCACAAAAGGAGGAACTGCTGGACTGTGGAGAGAAACTAACTTACCCTTCACACTATAATCTGATGTCACGGCATAAAGAAATTCACCCACATTGGATGGGTGCTGTATGACTGAAACTATAGCAGTTCTAACTTAGTACTAAAGAGAGCAGAAGGCAGCAATGCTGGTGCCAGAGAAAAATTATATATTGCCAAAAAAGTTTACACATCCCAATGTTTAAAAATGCAGATTTTATGATTTGGCATTTGCAAACATTAACAGGCATGCAAGCTGCAAATGAGGCAGAAAATGAGTACAGTATCTTCTTTCCTTTAACTTTTGATCCTTTCCAAATATCTTGTTTACCAGGCTAAAATACTTTCCAAATCTTTTGTGCCCTGAATAATTGTTTGTCAGCCGCAAGAGCCATGTGGGCGACCATATAAATCTTCTAAATAAATACATTTCTAATAATAAAAAAATACCTTATAATAAAATATATAATAAATAATATAAATAATTTTATTTATATTTGTTCCTAACGTCCCCATGTATGCGTAAAATATATCATATCAATACTCGTAACCATGCTTGTACTTCTTATATATTCACAATCATGTTTATACTTTGTAAACATATACACACTTGATTTATATAATAATTATTTTATAAAAAATAAAAAATAAAAATAAATAAATACAGCAACAACTAACAATTTGGCCTTTAAAAGCAATACAAATGTGGAAGGAGAACTGGAAGGAAGACTATCTTCTCCTAAAAAGCAGCATTGTTACAGAAAGATACACAGGATTCATCTCGGTTCACTCTGATGCTGGCAAATGTCACAGTTGGGTGAAGAAGCCTGTGAGTTGAGTGACATGGAATGAATAAGAGGGCAAGCTGGCCCCTTACTACCCGAACAGCATCGAATACATACAGAATATGAGAGAGAGATGAATAAGGACAAAGAGATATCTGTAGACCATTTGTGCAAGCTCTCTCATTTGTAGCTGAGGTCAACATAGAAAGCCTGAATACAACCAATGCAGACTTTCAGGCTCTTTTTGATGACCCTATGTATATGAAAAAGAGGCATTTACTCCTAAACAATAAACAGAGTGCTGCATCTTCAGATTTGCAAAAAAAAAAAAAAAAGCTCAGGTAGTCTTCTCGGATGTGGGGTCCTCTAGATATTTTGGATTCAAACGCCCAGTTCCCCCATCTGTTGCCATAGTTGCCCAGATATGGTGTAGTCTAGCATACGGAGGATGCAAGATTGAGAACTGATTTCAGATCATTTTAAGGACCACAGTGTGTTCCAAATAATCTTGGGAACTGTACCTTGGTAAGGGGGCATATTAGCACACACCGCAGCCTTGAATTCCTCGCATCTGTATATTTTATTCCTTTCTGCAGAACAACCAGTTCCCAAGACTGGATCTTCTGGAAATACCATGCAACTGGTTTAAACGCTATGCCGTAAAAGTGAAGCTTTTGCATTATTTACAGACCTTGCCTCAAAACATTGCATTATGGCCTTGAAAGTATATGCCCTTGCTCCACCCACCCCCTTACTTCTTCCAGGATACTTTCCTCTGGAGCTAGGCAAACATTTTGGGCTGGTAAACCAATCTAGAAATTTGACAGCATGTTGTAATCCAATTCTTGGGGAAGACCTATATTAAAACCAAAAGACTTATTCTTTGGGGGGGGGCTTGTCTTATGGATACACTACACATGTATGAGTCTTTGTCCTAACTTGGAACCACTAATTGTGTGCTGACCTTCACCTGCTTACCCAAATATGCAGTAAGATCTCAATTCAAATTTGATCAGGAATTAAACTGAAAAACCTTATATTTGTAATTCAGCATGGATGATTTTTCATAGCATTGTAGCATTGGATAACATCTTATCAATGGAAAGATCAAGCCAATTTTCCTTGAGTCAAACTGAATTCATTAGCAAGGGCTTTGCAACAATTTAGATTTGAAAGGAAAAAGTGGTTCAGAATGCACAAAAGTGCACATATTGTCTCTGTTACATCTCTTGGCCACCCCCTTAAAGAAGTTGCATCTTTTCCTACATCTGCACAACTCTGGACATATCTACAATAGTGCCAGCAGTTTCCCATATATGCTTTGACTGTATAATCACTATGCAGCCTTATGGTTACACTATATTATCAAGACGTAGCTTGATAATACACTATACACTATATTATCAAGACGTCTTGAATGATCTTGGAAGCCAAGTGAAGAAGTGTCAAGCCTGTAGTGTAGAGTCATTTCAGAAAAATCACTTTCTTAACATTGTCATAAAAAACCCGGATGGATGCAGACATCAAGAGCAGTGTTTGATTTCAGGACAACTTTGCTATCAAGAGGTCCAAGGATTTACATAACTTCTTTAGTCTTTTGTCAAGTGGAATTTCCTGATTAATTGGAAACATGATCTTTTCTACTGTACTGACTCTAGGCTGTCATTTTGGAAATAGAAGATGATGAATTATTTGGAAACAAGGCAAGTTTCTTATGAAGTGAGACAAAAAAAATGCAGTCGAACTTACTACTGCTTGCTACAACCTTCCCTAAGTTGGCACTTTGCAGAAGTGTCCACGATTTAATTGCCAAAATTTGCAGGCGTTGTCCATGTTGGCTGGGAATTCTGGAAGCTGTCCCAATACATCTAAAGAAATTTAGGTTGGGGAAACGTTCTGCTAGACCATTTGATGCAAAGAACCTGAAATTCTTCAGGCACCAGATATGCTAATTAACTTTTTCTGGGCTGATATATGTTAGCTTTCAACCACATGCTTTGTGGGACAGCAATTTGTATACAGAGACAACATAAGGCATTTGGATTTACCAGCATCATGACCTCATACTTGACAACTGCAGAGATAAGAAGAGCCCCCACTTTTACAGTCTTCTGAAAGGCCCTGTTGTCAGATCGGTGGGGTTTATTGCTTTTTATTGTTTGGGGTTTTTTTATATTGGGTTTTATCTTTGTAAGCTCCCCCAGAGTCACCGAGACTGAGTTGGGTGGCCATATAAATTTTCTTAAATAAATAAATAAACAAACTCAGAATTAAGATGCATATCAAGCAGTTTACATGTGCATAAAATAAATGACTATCTAAGGGTAACTAAGAAACTAGACTCATACTGGGATAAAGTATGAGAAACTCCAGTATAGGTACTAAGATCCCCCCATCAACTAATTAGTTAGCAGCTTCCAGCAGCTTTCATCTCAGTTCAACCTATTTCACCAGGTTGTGTTATGCCACTTCTTGATTAGAAAAACAGAAAAAGAGAACTATTAAAAAAAACTACAAAAGATCATTTTACCTACATAATTATGAAAACCTTCACTGAATGCGGACACAAACAACCTATTTTCCTCTACATATAATCTCAGCCCTAACCTCGATGTGTTTGATTCTAACCATTATTGTCTAAAATCAGTAGAACAGTTTATATTCTTTTAAAACAGAAAATACATTGAAACTTTAGCATAAGCTATAACATTGCTTTAACAAGCTCAAGAAACAAAAAACTCCAAATTCCTCTGTGTCATGATCCTACCTGCTGTGACCCTTAAGCTTTTCTCAAATGGTAAGCACAGTCCTCCACCATCAAATGTTCTTAAGATCTACATCCTTACACACACAGAGAGAGAAAGAGACAGAGAGAGAAGCCAAGGTGCCCATTCTGAGAAAAGCCATGGACATATGAGTTGGACATACACAAAATTGAAAGTGAAGACCACAGCTGGAATTTTTTAAGAATGCAATCCCCCTTCAACCTCAGTCCACTCATGGTACTGTTCATCAGAGCTGTTCTCCAATTGCAATTCATTACAAAGGCACCAATTCCAATCAGGTAGTCAAAAAGACATTGTGAAAATGTGATCATAAATGCTATGTGTTTCTTTCCATGATTTCATGGAAGTCTAAGCAGAATTTGCTTTTAGTTATTTCAAAGTGGAAAAGAATTTCAGCATTTCTTTCTTTTGGAGATTTAATGTAGCACAATGGTGAAGTACTGCATTCTTGTATTTATGGGGTTACAAGTGTCTGCAAATATTTCTCCAACAGTCTGCAGCTTCTTTTGCTTTCTATGCTTCAGTTAAATCCCAAGTGAAGACACCTGGAGAAATTCAGAAACATTTTTATCCACAAATTTGATGGAAAATTTGAAAGCGCTATTTGTGTGCAGCTGTAATGATAGTATCTGTAACCTTCACTTGATTTTTTGATGACGACCACGATGACGAACAGCCAATATGTTTTGACCAGGACCTGATTATTATAGAGGTTAATGGGTTTAGATTATTTATTTATTTATTTATTTATTTTATAAAATTTATATGCCGCCCAACTCCCGAAGGACTCTGGGCGGCTTACATCATAAAAAATAAAACATATAAAAACAATTTAAAAAAGAAAGGGGAAAAAAAACAAAACCCCAACTATATTTAAAATAAAACATTCACACAACCATGCATGGGCCAATCAGAACAACTATTGGCCCCAGGCCTGCCGGAAAAGCCAGGTCTTAAGGGCTTTACGGAAGGCCAGTAAGGTGGGGGTAGTACGGATCTCGGGGGGAAGTTGGTTCCACAGAGTCGGAGCGGCTACAGAGAAGGCCCTCCCCCGCGGTCCCGCCAGCCGGCACTGTCTGGCCGACGGGACCTGAAGAAGGCCAACCCTGTGCGACCTCACTGGTCGATGGGAGGAATGTGGCATAAGGCGGTCACGCAGATAAACTGGTCCTGAGCCATGTAGGGCTTTAAAGGTAACAACCAACACCTTGAATTGTGACCGGAGCGCAATCGGCAACCAATGCAGCTCGAGAAGGATGGCACTTGTGTTTATTAAACAGACCATGATTTTCACACTAAGTAATGGTGTTGATAATTATGGCAGTGCTAGGGGAAAAGCCCTAATATGATTAAAATAAAATTATGCAAAGGCTTTGATTTCAGCAGAAGAAGGAGAAGAAGAAGGGAGTAAAAGGAAATGTGGAGGAGTTATTAAGTAGTCATCTGATCATCTCACAATTTTTAAGAAAAAATGCTTGAGAACTGCTGTTGCATGCCACTTCAAACTGAAAAAAATAATATTGTAGTAACTTTTAGATTACTTACAACATATGTCCTTTCAAAAGTTAGTTCCAATGTTTCTTTCATGTATGAACCTGCAGCTCCCATTAAATGAAAAATGTAAAAAGATATGTATTGTCAAGCCCCATCCTGGAGCTCGCCATACCTGGGGGGGATGCAGCGGGAGCAGCGTGCGAGGCAGCGGCTCACCGGCAGAGGCCCGATGTCTGACAGCGCCGAAAGGCCAAGCCGTTCCCCGCCGAACCTGCAGTGGCCACCCAACGCCCAGTGGGGCGTTCCGGAGCACTGTCATCGCCAGCTGGATGTCAGCAGCTACTGCGGTGGCTGGATATGCGTGGTTGCTGGATGCTGGTTACCTGTGGGCGTGACCAGCTGGATGAACATGGGGTGGGGCCCAAGAACATAAAAGGTGCTGGGAGGCGGACGCTCCCAGCGCTGACTTTACAAAGAATTGCCTACTTGCTGCGTTCTGAGGCTCCGGCCTGGCTGTAGGTTTAAAAGCTGAGTTTTGCCGCGTTTGTGTATCCTGGCTCCCTTTGTTCCTTCCAGGTCTGGCCTAGACTGGCTGAGAGAAAGTCACCGCTCCTCTTTTCTTTTTTCTTCTTCTTCTTCCTTCAATCCCTTGTTGGAGTTGCCTAGGTGGGTGGTCGTTAGTCCAGGTGATGGTGGAAGGAACGGTGCCAGAGGTGCTTGAGGTGGAGTCTGCAGTGGAGGAGGAGGAGCCGAGACTGGAGATTCTGGAGGTTCTGGAGGACATTGCCCAGCCAGCTGTGAGGCCAAAGGAGCGTGACGCATGTACAGGGTTGCAGCCGGGGGACGGGCAAGCAGCCCCAGGGGATGGACAGGGGCAGGGCCCGTCAGGGGTAGTGGTGGCATAGTTCCACTGTGATTGGGGCTTCTGGGCCACAAATGCCAACTCCTCCTCGCCTTGGGGCTCCATTGACTAAATGATGGGAGAGACGCTTGACGGGGGACGAGGATGGGGAGTGGAGTTATTCAACTGCCCCTGATAGCTGACAGGAGCCCAACAGCCAGCCCATCGCACTCCAGTCCCAGACCCATACCCAACAGAGCAGGGCCCCAAGTGGCCACTGGGACATTGGCCCCAGCAGATGGCATGGGGCCCCCCGCCACTGCAGGTCTCTTTTAATGGGAACCCCGACCGCATTGCTTTATTCCATAAGCCACCTGAACCTCTACGCCCAGTTCCCTAACCCTTCCAAGATAGTTTAAATATAGAATTGGTTTGTTGGAAATCCAGTTCTTAGATTCTTCACATACCCAACTATAGAAAAAAGAAACAACAAATAAACAATAAAGGAAAATATTTGTAGTTCAGGGTTGAAATGAAGGGTCCTTGATGCTCTCTGAGCTTTGATGGCTAGCACTGATGATGTTACCTAGTTTGGGTAATGAAACATCTGCAAGAAAACAATCATGCTCAGAGAGCACCAAGGTTTACGTTTTGAGTCCTTAGGGAAAAGTCTTTCAAACCAGGCTTTTGCACTGCATAATTTTCTTGGCAATGATAGATAATAGAGAAGTGGCTTCCTGTCTTCTTCTTCTGGGGATGGTATTTTCAACTTCCCAGTACTGTATAAACTACAGCTCTGATATTTCCTGGTGGTTTCCTATCCAACTTCTAACCAAGTTTGCCACTGTTTAGCTTTTTGACATCCAGTTAGGTTAGATAGGTACCTGCCCCCTGCTGTGTCTTTGAATCCTAAGCTGCTGTATTGGAATGGTATAGTCTTTCAAGCAGCTGTAATTTGAACTTTGAAAAATAATAAGTAATCATTTTGGAGTTGCAAGCCCCAGAAACATAGTTTTCACTGTGCTTGTACATCTAATGGTTCTGCAGTTGCAAAAAGAATGCAATTACCATTTGTCCTGGTCTGATGATGTCATGGAGAAACCTCCAGACTCAACATCCATCTTCTACTCCTGCCTGCTGTTGAGCAACATCTGGACAACATAATAGGGAAAGGAATCCTTTCCCTTGAAACAAATAATTAGAACCCTGATGGACAAACTGGGTTCCACCTTTTTTCCCCAAAAATGATGTTACAATTCTTCACAGAAAATTCTGCATACAGTTAAACCAAAATGGTTGCCAGCAACAATGAAAATCCTTACCCAGTTCTTGGATATCTATAATCTAAGCATATTAAACAAATTTCCTAAAGATGTTAATGGGATGGGGAGATAGAAGCTATGCAAGATATGCCAACAAGGGAAATGCAATTCAGAAAACCCTCTGACATTATCTTATGCCAGATTTCAGAATCTTCTCAATGCTATAGCATATGATTGCATTAAATAGAGAGGATTTGGTTCCTTCGCTGCACTTTTCCCTCCTTCTGTATTATCTTTGGAGAACTATGACACATCTATATTAGGTTACACCTGTTCAGTAGTGCAACACATTCTCCATGAAGACAATCCCAGGTGTAATCTTCGGTATATCCATGTGAACAGTGTGGAAATCAGTGGTGGGATTCAAATTTTTTTAATTATCGGTTCTGTGGGCGTGGCTTGGTGGGCGTGGTGTGGCTTGGTGGGTGTGGCTTGGTGGGCTTTTCAGGCGAAGGATACTATAAAATCTCTATTCCCACCCCACTCCAGGGGAAGGTTACTGCAAAATCCTCATTTCCTCCCCATCAGCTGGGACTTGGGAGGCAGAGAATAGATGGGGGCGGGGCCAGTCAGAGGTGGTATTTACCGGTTCTCCAAACTACTCAAAATTTCCGCTACTGGTTCTCCAGGACTGGTCAGAACCTGCTGAATACCACCTCTTGTGTGGATACCTGTCAAAAACTATGGAGACTTGTTGTTAGTGGAGATCAGAGATCAGCATGCTGGCTGGGGAATTCAGGGAATTGAAGTCTTTAAGGGTCTTAAACTTACTGAGGTTGAAAAACACTGGTATAGCTGGTATTTAGATCTGTTTATGTCACATATTTCCCCAATACAAGGCTACTCTCCCTTTTGCTAGATGTGGTAAAGGTTCATAGCCCATTCACAGAGCATGCAAAAGGCACCGAACTAGGAAATTTTCAGCCAATACTATGAAACTGGTCACCCATTTAAGAAACTGACTAGTTTAGATTCATATACGAGTTGCAATGTGGAATTGATGAGGAAATCAAGAGAAGGTGATAACTGCAATCTCTGCTTTCTCCAAGGGCTTATTGGCAGAAAATTTAGTTTTACTTAAAATGGAAAAATCATGAACTACACAACACTTTTAAAAAGATGTTTCAAACATCTGCATATTTCCAGACAAAAGAACTGGACTGTAAGACCAATCAACAAAACAGCAACTGGAGTTTGCAACTACAGTTCTACTGCCACCAAAAAACAATGCCTTTTATTTCACACTGACTTTGGAGATGTGTCTCTCATGATCATCTTTTAAGCACAGAGGATATTAGACAAGGGTGGGTTCTAACTTACCTCGCTGCCGGTTCGCTTCCTCCCGCGCCGTGTGGCCATGCCTTGTGGGCGTGCGCGTGCTTTGCACGCGTGCGCCTGCACATGCGCAGAATAATTTTAAAAAAAAAATCCAAAAAAAGATGCCGGCATCCACAGACCGGCACCGACCAAACCGGCTCCATGACGTCACCAGCGGGTTGCTACTGGTTCGGGCGAACCAGTCCAAATCGGGAGGAACCCACCTCTGATATTAGAGCTATGCAAAGCTTCAAGAGATTACTTCCATTCATCAGAGTTTATCAAAGTATCCATTTTAACTGGCAACCTTCTTCTAACCAATGGAGTAGTTTAAATCCAAATAATAATATAGGATCCTCCACAGCAGCGGTTCTCAACCTGTGGGTCACGACCCCTTTGGGGATCAAACAACCATTTCACAGGGGTCGCCACGTGCATTAGCTCGCCATCTTGGTGCCACCGTCACTGCAGGGGTGAAATGCTCCCGGTTCGGCCGTGCCTCCGGGTCGCCGGACAGCTGATAGCGTCGGAAGCGGGAGACTTCGCCCACCCGCCCGGACACCGTCATTTGGGTTCTTTTACCCTCTGCGCATGCGCAGAGGGTAAAAGAACCCAAATGGCGGCGTCGGGGTGAAGTCTCCCGCTTCCGACGCTATCAGCTGTCCGGCGACCCGCAGGCAAGCCCGAACCGGGAGCATTTCATCCCTGGTGCCACGCCCCCTTTGTCACCTCATCCCACGCGGGGAGGGGGCGGGGAGGGTTGGTGGGTCGCGGCATTAGAAAGGTTGAGAACCACTGCTCCACAGGTACAGAGATTGATTAAGCTGAAGACTTAGTGCTTCCAACTGAAACACCAATGCAGCAACTTAACAATCTCACGCTGCACTGTTTGTCATATGCCTACAAAACAGCAATTGCATTTTAAAAATTACCACCTCATGGTGGCTTTTTCATGAAGGAAGCTTCAGTAGATATCCTGCCCAAGACTAGATGAACTGATATCTTCTCAAGGGATTGGATTTGGGCAACCATTGGCTCAAGCTTGCATAACTATTGGCAAAGGCTCTGGAGTCACAGTCCAAATGTATGGAAGGCATCAGGTGGCTGGCTCTGATGTAAACAAACTCCCTCAGTTGGGGAAGTCTGCTATTTAAAAAATAGGAAAAGGAGCCCTAGCATTTTGACTATAATGCAAAAGATGATGTTGGGGTAGGGGAGATTATGTCGTGCAACTACAATTGCAAAAAATGAAGTTTTCTAAGTAGTAATTCAGAATACAGGAGGCTTGCCTTCTTGAACATCTGGCAGCCTAAATAAAATTTGATTTTTAAAAAATATACCAACTAAATATATATAAAATCCACAGTATGTGGCAGGTTTCATTGACCTTGGTTGATTTCAAGAAATCTCAGCAGGACTTGTTAAATCTTTGCCTCAGGCTGTGGAGGTACTATAATAATGATGATAATTATTCTTGCAATCCCAAAACAGCTGGAGCACCACTTGGCACTGACAAAATCACCATCAGTCAATTGCAAAAGGCAGCTTTGCTTCGAACAGATTACATCCTGCAATTATACCTTTAAGACCATGAAACAGCCATATCTGCCTATTCCAAGATCTTGAGAAGGATTTGATAGGTGGACAAAAATGCCAAATCCAATCTGAACATCTGGCTGACTGTGCAATGAACTATAATGATAATAATAATACTGGATAAACCAAATTAGCTTACAAGAAAGACTAAATAAAAAACAGAAAAGAGACATGGGAAAAATATATATTTTTAAAAAATAGGGAAAACAGATAATACCAAGACCTGGAAATGGCTGAGGGAAGCTGAGGGAATAATTCTGATGGGGCCAATTCTGGCTGCACAAGACCAAGTCTTAAGAACAAATGCATACAGGCCAGAATTGAGAAGACATTAACAGACAACAAGTGGCACCTCTGCAAAGAAACTGAAGAAACTGTGGACCGCCTGGTTAGCTGCTGTGAGAAGATTGTACAGACTGATTGCAAACAACAGCATGACAAAGTAGCAAGAATGGTGCATTGGAAGATCTGAAAGATATACCATTTGCCTACAAGCAAGAACTGGTAGGATCATAAAATAGAGAAAGTCATAGAAAATGAGGAAACTAAATTGCTCTGGGACTTCGGAATTCAGACAGACAGACATCTGCTACATAACACACCAGACTTAACCATTGTTGATATGAAAGGCAAAAAAGTATGGATAGTGGACATGGCAGTAGCTGAAGAAGATAACAAAATACAAAGATCTGCAAATAGAAATAGAACAACTGTGGAAAAGGTAGCACCAATAGTAATTGGTGCCTTAGGTACAATCCTAAAATAACTGGAGTACCACTTGAACACCATCAGCATTGACAAATTCACCAATTGAAAAAGGCAGCTTTACTCAGAACAGCTTATATCCTGAGACGATACCTCTAACACCATCAAACATCAACATCTGCCTATCCCAGATTCTTGGGAAGGACTCAATAGGTGGATAAAAATGCCAAATCCAATCTGAACATCTGGCTGACTGTGCAATGAACCATAATGGTGCATTGGAAGATATGTAATAAACACCATTTGTCTGCAAGTAGGAACTAAAATAAAGAAAGTAATAGAAAATGAAGAAGCTAAAGTGCCCTGGGACTTCAGGATTCAAACCAATAGGCGTCTGCCACATAACAACCAGGGGTGAAATTCAAAATTTTTCCCTACCGGTTCTGTGGGCGTGGCTTGGTGGGCATGTCAGAGGAAGGATACTGCAAAATCCCCATTCCCTCCCCACTCCTGGGGGAAGGATATTGCAAAATCTCCATTCCCATCCCACTCTGGGGCCAGCCAGAGGTGGTATTTGCCGGTTCTCCAAACTACTCAAAAGTTCTGCTACCGGTTCTCCAGAACCTGTCAGAACCTGCTGAATTTCACCCCTGATAACAACCCACACAGATGGGCGGGCCCACCCGCAGGTCGCTACTACCGGTTCGCATGAACCGGTCTGAACCGGCTGAATACAACTGTCGATAAAGAAAGACAAAAAAGTCTGGAGAGTACACTGGCAGTGCACTGGAGAAAGCAGAATAAAGGACAAAGAGCTGGAGAATTGTAGCAAAACACAAAGACCTACAAATAAAAAGGGAAAGTTTGTGGCGAAAGAAATCAAAGGTAGTACCAATAGTAATAGACACCATGGGTGCAATCCCAAAACAACTGGAGCACCATTTGAACACTATCAGCACTGACAAATTCACCATTAGTCAATTGTAAAAGACAGCTTTATTCAGAACAGCTTACATCCTGCAATGATATCTCTAACACCATCAAACTTCAATATCTGCCTATCCTGGTCCTTGGAAAGGACTTGCTATGTAGATAAAAATGCCAAATCCAGTCTGAATATCTGGCTGACTGTGTGACAAACCATAATGGTAAAACATTCCCCATCCAATGGGGTGGAATAAAAGTATATGAGCATGTTTATGTAGTCATCAGAACTCAATTTCAAATTCAGACCCTTTACCACTTTTTTCCTTTTTTGCCATGAAGGACAAAGAATAGCAACTCTTATTGGAAAACCCTTCAAATAAAGAATGTGCATGCATGCAATACTCGGCTCTCCATCCATGTAGTTAGTAGGCCTTTGGTCTGGGACACATATTTTTAGGAATTTTCTATTTGATGCTAAACCTCAATCCATAAAAGAGTGCTTCATTGTTTTGGAAGGCTCTGTTCCAGTTGAACAATTGTAAATAACAAAACCATGAAAAAAGTACTTCATATATGTGGAGAAGCCCATTGACCATACCCTCAAAACATTCAGAACTGTGGCTATGTGAAAATCTTTACTGCAGATAATGAACTCTGGTCTGCATTTTCCAGCTACGGATAAGCAGAACTGTGGATAACAAGATTGTGGATAACAAGGGCCACCTGTATGTACACTTAATTTACATATTCTGCAGACTGCTGAATGGACTTTTTGCAAACAGAAGGGGGCCAAGTGGATAAGCCACTTAGAAAAAGAAATCTTGCAGCTCACTCAAGGTCTACAACAATACCCAGTCCAAGCATAACATAATCAGATTTATCACCCGTCGCTGTATCAGTTTTTAATCTCAACCAGAGCTAGGGAGAGCAATCTGACATCCTTCTTCACCACTAAAAGGATTCCGTTGCTAAACAGATCTCTGATAGTTTAACTAAAATCAGATTAAATGTAAACCAAAGTAGTTATGAATACCTGCACAATGCTTCCTATGCCATGCCCTTGAAACTATAACCACTGTTCTCACTGCTCCTCTGCATTTATGTGTTGCAAGTCTAGCAAAAAGTTAGACGTGAAGAAGCAGGTAACTGCAACAGGGCATCATGATGACAAATAGCTGAGGGGAGAAGATGGGCTGGAGACCACAGGAGAACCATTCATGAGACCAATGTTCAAGTGCTGAATTCTAGGATCCTAATCAACACAGGATTAGCAAAAAAAAAAAAAAAGATTGGCAGTTCTAGTGTAACAGGCCCAGGATTGTCTCAAAATGAGATTTCAGAGTGCCTCTGACAGTTGGATCAGATCAGTGATGATGAATCTGTGGTTCTCCAGATGTTTCCAAACTACCTGTTTAGCAACACCGAGTGGTTGCTAAACAGGGCAGTCATTATATAAGCTCTATCTGTACTGTGAATTGTTTTAGAATTCATTACTTTTTGTGATCCCTTACATAGCAGTCCCTTTCTCCTTTTTGCTCCACAACTCAGATAATTTGGAATGAGAGATATGTAGGATGGTCACGAACCCAGATATCGCTAACTGTAATCCAGCACACCTCAACAATATCACAGTAAAGCAATATTCATCACAGTGAAACAATATTTATCACAGTAAAACATATTCATCACATCCAAACTCTAAAGAGTTTGAACTGTCTTGACAGTTAATTTGAAATGCTCCAATGTGATAAAATATGGTATCATGTATGGTGGGAACTCAATGGTCAGAATATGTCAGAATATATAATAACAGCTGTGTCCTTATGGCTGTGAACATCTGTTCCAGTTGAAATATATACCATAAGTATTCAGCCAAACAGTAAACATGCATCTATTTGCAACAGCCACAGTAGGCTTGGCCTGCTATAAATATGGTGTCACCACAGCCTATAAATACTTGAGTTTATTGTTCTTACTATGCTGGATGCTTCCTGTGATTAGCTTTATGCTTTATGTTTTTAAAACTTGTTTAGATTTATACTGTAGGTAAACATACTAGAAACTACCTTGAGAGGATCTGATTATAAAAGGCTAATCTATGAAGCTTTTTAAACAAAAGATGTAAATCCATGTGATAGTGTGAACAAATATATCAGAAACTGATCCAAGGATTCCCCATTTAATTTTTAATCCTCATTCAGTGAGCCACTGTTCCACATTTTAATTTATCTCATGTGAAAATAAAAGAGAGAAAATGTCCTTGGAAAAGGGAGGAAAAATATAATAAAAATGCTTTACGATAAAGCTTCCCATGTGAAGAATATTTAATTATAAAGGCTTAGGAAGAATTACAACATCAGCCCAAGTCAATGGTAATTAGTACCTAAGTCTGGCTGACTATTGATAACAAATAATACTTTATATCTATTATCAAAGAATTAGTAAGGTATGTGAGGCAGTGAGGGTGCAGGATCATGTGTGATCTAAAATATACCTGGAGAACTTTTTTCTCCTTGGCTGCACTGTTGTTGTTGTTGTTGTTGTTTGTGGTAGTAGTAGTAGTAATAGTAATAGTAGCAGCAGCAGTAGTAATAGTAGTGGTAGTGGTAGTGATAGTAGTAATACTAGCAGGAGCAACAGCAGTGGCAGTAAAAGAATGGTATTTTTAGTTTTGGGAATTGCAGGGGGGAGGGGATGGATAAAGATTTCAGCAAAAAAAAAGTGAAGCTAAACTTTTCAATTTGTTTGTTTTTTCTTTTGGAATTTGAAAAGGCATTACACAAAATCAGTCTATTAAGCTTCCTAAAAGCTTAACGTATTTATTTTAAGACATAGTTCATATTTGTTTGTTTGTTTATACACAACCATTGAAAAGCCCAAAATTACCACTGAATTTCAGTTGTTGATCCCAGAGGTGAGAGAGCTGTAGATGCCACAGAAAATCAGACTGAAATTACATGCCTACAGTGAGAAGCCCTATGGTATTGACATTAAATTCAGCTTTGCATTATAAAGAAATCAAAAGAAGCAGAGAACATATTTGGTCTACCATTCATACAATGATGGGAACTTGTAAATGTGTGGATTTTTTCTGAATGATATAGTTCCTATGGTGATGGTAATGGGAAGGAGAGAAAAATTGTCATACTGTGACATCATCTATAGGAATTTACCCAAGAGAAGTGGTTAAATTGGGTGAATTATGTCCAAATTAATTATGAGAAATTTCCATAGAAAGCAAAGAATATCCTCTCCCCTTAAATATTATATTGACAAAAAAAACAATAATAGTAATTTTAAAAAATCAATGCTTCTGCCCAGGATTTGTTGGGGTAAACAGTAAATCATTTATCCTACTAAAATGAGGTTTGCATTGCATTAGAACAGGACCTTAAAATGCCCTTTTTTAATGCAAACATTTTCAAGATTATAACATGCTTCCTTTATTTTAAATCTAAGCCTTCTTTCACTCACTCACAAGTAGTTATACAGACGCATTAAACAGATTTAATTATGTCTTTGTTCAGAACAGATGTCCAGGCAAGCCATACCTTAAATAAAGTTTTTCAGGCTTAATGCAGACAGAATATTTTTTTTTACACTACACATTTCTACCATTTGACTATTTGTTTACTGGCAAACTCAAATAAGACATTTACTATATTTAATAACTGGCTTTGTGAACATTTAGCTACATTTTTTTTGATTTCGTGTAGCAGATTGTGGACGGGTAGATTGCCAGCTCATCTATGTGATGATTATTAACTATTTCATAAGAGATAACAGCCATCTACTAGGGATGCTTTAATTTGATTTCACAAACCGAGCAGAAGGCTGGATTTCATGATCTAAACGGATTCTTTCACCCTTGATTCTAATTCTGTTTTTGATGTCTTGTTTGCTGGTAATGGATCTGATCAAAACTAACTTAAGTTCCACTGATTTCAGTTATCTTTTTGAAATGTGATTATATCCAAGGTTTTCCAGAGACATTTTGCTACAACTGTAAAAATCAAGAGGAAATCCATATTCATTCTATATACAGATACTGACTAGAATAGTTATTCAATCTTTTTCAGTACCAGCATTGATATACTATCCATTGAACAAGATGCAAATGTAGAGCTCTTATCAGATTTTCCAAATTAAGGGAATGGTTTATTGGCTCACGAAAAATGTGCAAAGAGCTGCCATTTTGTTCTGCTGCTTCAAACTGCTTTAAGTACTATGATTGTTATTATTAATGTACGTGCATCAGGTGTGGGTTCTAACTTACCTCGCTGCCGGTTCGCTTCCTCCCACATTGCGTGCATGCGCAGTGCTGAAAATCCAGCTTTTGCGCATGCGCAGAAGCGAAAAACAAGATGGCGCTGCCTATGGCACCGCCGAGAGAACCGGTTCGGGGGCATGTCCAGCCGACCATCGCTGCCAGTTCGGCGAGCGGGGGGGAAATTCCCGCTACCGGTTCTAAAGAACCGGTCCGAACCGGCAGGAACCCACCTCTGATGTGCATGTGTGTTTGGGGCAATATGGAATTTGAATGCATATAATTACCTAATGTGGTAATGTTACCAATGCAAAAAAATCCAATTCAGTTATCTCAATGTCCTACAAGTAATAGATATTTGTTTTTACACAGTCCAAGAAACCCTAGGAAAAGTGCCAAAAAGTTACAAGAAGTCTCCCATGCTTTGCCCCACAAAAACTGAAGTAGCCAAGATGCCCAGGCTAAAATCAGATGGACTCACTCTGACAGAAGACTCCAATCAAACAGCATTATTCAATTCTTCCACATCTTCCATTAGTGGAGTTTTGAGATAAAAAACAGTGGAAAAATACAAGGAGGTTACAGGCAGAAAACATGTTGAGTGGTCTTCAACTAACAGCTCACTAAGGCTGTGATGGTCACACCCTAATGCAGGTGTCCTCCTTGACTCTAGATGAGTCCAAATTATTAATGTAGGAGCTCAGAGGTGGACTTATCCATAAAGCCTCTGTGCTTTTTTCCCCTAGCTTTGGGAAAGAAAGTATGTCATTTTAAAAACCACTACCTCCCTCATCTTGCCTTTGACCATTCCTTAGGAATAAGGCCAAATATATGCCCTCATAAGAAAAAAAACATGGATTACTTTCTATAATTCAATAGTTGATGTAAGTGGGGAGAGAGAAGGTGACAGGCAGATAGAAAAGGCAAGTGGTTTGCGATTAGCATAGTGAGAAGCAACATACGTGTGTTATCTCATGGAGTGAACTCTGCTAAAGGCTATTGGAAGAGGTAGAGCTAGTAGGTGCCTTGCAAGATATAATAATTGATCATGTCTGATCAAAGTAGCACATCCTATGGTACCAGGAACTTAACAATAGGAATCTCAACTTTGTGGAAGACCAAATGTGCTTGATATATCTGAACAAACTACAATTTTATTTTATTTTTTAAAAAAGATGGCTCTACAACAAAGGTGTCTAGTCTTTCTGGCATTCACAGTAGAAAGGCCCATGGAGGCCAACATCCATGGATAAAAGGGTCAATCCTATAAATGTCAGCTGGAGCCGAGAAGGTCCGCAGCCTCTAAATAACGTCTATGGGAGAGGTCTTTTGTTGCAATTGCTCAGAAAAACATCATTTGTCTCCCAGAGTCTCTTGGACAACAGGAAGTTAAGTAATGAGACCCCATTTGTGATGACTTGCCTTCAAAGAATGATAAGTAGGATGGCTTTCAATCAAGGTAAGAAAGTCAGGTGGATGAGGCCTGTGACAGGCATATTTAAATCATAATTTCCCCATAATACATGTTTCATTATTAGGGTTGGTTCACACTTGATACAGAATACAATTTTTTTGTCATCCCCCTGGTCAGAGGTTTGGGGGAACTGTAGGATGTGAGTACTATATCAGGCATCCTTGGCAACACTTGACTTTCTTGGCCATTGTCATGGATTTTTTGATACCTTTAGAACATTGAATTGACCTTGATGGCCTAAAGAGTCTCTACCAACTCCATGATCAGGTCACACAACCCTCTTGTCCAAACATAGCAAAATAACATAATGACATAATTTGTTAGGTCCAATAAAATAAATAGAATGCTTTAACATAACGACCAGAGACATGTTAAAAGAATATACCATATATGTTTCCCAGCAATGCTGAACATAAACATGTGTAAACAACCGCTTTAAACAATCTAAATTGCTTTAAACTTGATTGTAAAAACATTGATTTTTGTTACAGAATTATCGAAGTCTGGAATATCTTACCCAGCTTACAACTCAGTTGTCTCAGCTACTAATTTTTACAGTTTTAATTCTAACTTAGCTTCTGTGAACCTCATCCCATATTTAAGAGGTTCCTAAGAGGGCATGTATAAGTGCACTAACAGGGCTATCGTTCCTGTTACATTTTAGTTTTTTCATTGTTCATTTGAATTTGTAATTTTTGTTTGATGAATAAATAAAATAAACTACCCAACTTAAAAGTATCATTTATCCTAGTCTAGAGTATTGTGCAAACTCAGCCTTTAATTCTATAATTCTATAAGAGTTTCTTGCAAATTAATTTTATTGGATAACACTGAATTCTAAAATTATGTTAAACTTATCTCTGTCCACTCTATCTTGACTGCACAAATTTCACCCCTTGAACCAGAAAAGGGTGGGGGTGGGAGGATAGACAGTAGTAAGAAACCTCTAAGATATTGCCAGCAAGGTTAAAACCCTGTCCTTTTGTACATGCACCTGATGGTGGTGCTCATTCAAAAATGGGGTTTCAGTTGTGCTACCCTGACTGCCTTCTTGACTTTTTTGAGTCCTTCCTGCAGATACCACCAACCACTAACTAGCTTCTTCCATTCAACATATATATTTGTTTAACCCAACACTGCTTTTTTCTTAGAGTGTCCCATTCCAATGCCCTCCAGAGGAGCTTAGAGCAGCAGTTCTCAACCTGTGGGTCGCGACCCCTTTGGAGGGGTCGCCTAAGCGCGCGCTAGCCCGCCATCTTGGTGCCACGTCCTCTTTGTCACCTCATCGTGCGTGGGGAGGGGACGGGGCGGGGGTCGCGGTGGCGGGAAGGGTGAGAACCACTGGGCTATAGGGGTTTTTTTGTGTGTGAAGACTGATGCAAAGAATATTAGGAAGGTTGAGAACCACTGGCTTAGAGTGTCAAGATTAGAAAAGATGGGAGTTTTAATTCAACACATTTGGATTCTATGATGGGAGACTCTTTTGTTTAAGGTGGCGGGTGCATTCCCTCTAGGCAGAAAGAAGTGTTGTTTTTTATTTATTCCACTGATCCTTTTGACTTGAGCTTAGGATACTGTGTACGAAGCACTGAATCTTTTGAGGATAAGTATGGAACATAAGTTGTTGGAAGGTGAGGACCAAGGTACTTAAAAGAAATCAAAAGATTGGAAGCAGGGCAAAGTGCCCCAAGAATAAAAGTGAAACGAAAGGGAGAGAAGGGTGTCCTGGAATAATGGTCTAGGAAGATTGGAAGGTATCAAAAGAATGGCGATTTTGTGTTTTGACCCTTTTAAAGTTCTAATCTCAATCAAAAGCTACAAGAGATAGCTCAGCAATTGAATCACTAACATGGGATGGGAAAAATGTGGTCCTCCAGATGTTGTGGAATTGTGTTCTTATTATTGGCCATGCTGATAGGAGATGCTGACAGGTATAATTCAATAACATTGTGAGGACTATAGTCTTCATATCTGCATTAGCATAAGAGCAAGAACTACAGGATTCCACAGTAAAGGAAGTTAATTCAGGAAACATAGAAAACAATTATCTGTTTAACGAAACAAGCTGCGGCCTATGAATACTCATGATATAATAAACATTTAATGTGCTTAATATGCGATATAATCTGCTGGTTTTAATTCAGTCTTCATCATGAAATTCGGCTCAAGTAAGCAAGCCAAGTAATATTCCTCAACAAAATATAACCTCCTTCATGCTGTTTGTGTAGTTTACTCTGAGTAACTGAAGGAGAGATCAAATTCCTTTCCAAGAGAAGGTCTTGACTCAAACAAAATTCATCCACTATTTCCTAAATCTTCTCCAAAGCGTTGGATAGCTGAGAGAATGTGCAAAACAAGATTTATGGTTGGGTGTGATCCTAAGAGTTGCAGTTGATTCAGGATTTGGAGAAATGGGCATGAAGCCTACTTGGAAGGAGAGAGACTAGTCCAAGAGTCAAACAGGCCTTAAATTATGGGAAGGGAGGGATGATAGGATAGCATAAAACCTAAAAGGCTGAGCTGCTGTGGAGGAGGAAGAGGAGGAGGAGGAGGAGGAGGAGGAGGAGGAGGAGGAGGAGGAGGAGGGAGGGAGGGAAACAGAGAGAAAAGACAGAATGTAGAAGGTTCAGGAGAGCTGCAGAGCTTTAGCAGACTATAACTGGGTGTTCAAGGCATTCTACAAGAGAACAGAAGAAGGAAGCATCAAAAGACAGCCACAATAAAGGTAACCCAAACCCCAGCAGCGTGTTGATGTTGGGAAGCTTGGATGATACAAAGGTGGTGTAGAGAAGCAAGCCAATTTCTCCCTTGCTGATCCTGAGTAGCTTCTCCTCCATCCCCGATTCAACCATTCCTGCATCCCTGGTACCCAACTCTCTCCCCCACCTCCATCCGCGCCGCATCCCCATGGCAACCGCTCACCATCTCCTCCCTTCGCCTTTCCTTCGCCAGCGCTGCCTTACTCCCCCCTTGTCTCTTACCGCGGCAGTGCAAAGGGGAAAGGGGGGAGATGAATCAGCCTTCGCCCCTCGACGAGCGGAGTGGAGAGGGGAAGGGGTTCGGCATGCAGGAGCTGCCGCGGACGGATAGATGGAAGAGGGGGGGGGACGGAAGCATAGCGCATCCTCCCAGCGGCAGCGCGATTGGGGGAGGGAATATGAGGACGGGGGAGGGTGGTCTACTCTT
>QLTV01000401.1:164485-171057 GCA_003457575.1 Thermophis baileyi
TAGCTTTCCCCATTGACTTTGCTTGTCAGAAACCAACTGGGAAGGTCGCAAATAGCAATCACATAACCCCAGGGTGCTGCAATCATCATAAATACATGCTGGTTGCCAAGCATCCAAATTCTGATCATGTGGCCATGAGGATGCTAAGTGTGAAGAACAGTTGTAAGTGTGAAGAACAGTTGCAAGTCACTTTTTTCAGTTTCATTATAACGTCCGTCACTAAACAAGTGGTGGTAAGATGAAGATTATCTGTATTACATAATTTCATTTTCTGAGCTTTTTCAGAAGCAAAAGCCACTACTTTATTCATGTGTTCATCAAATGCAAGCTGCTTCCCAGGTTATGTCGCTTGGTCCCCCACACTTCTTTCCTTGCTCAGCTTCCGTCATCAATAGAAGAGAATATATGTCCTCTGACGTATCCCTCAGAATCCCTCAGAGAGCACCAAGGACTCCTCAGGCTCTGATGTGCAGCCATTCACCACAGTGCAACATCTGTAAGGGAAACTTGCATCTTGGAAGCTGACACAACTTCCTCTTCTTCCTCCCTCTTCTGAAAAGTGGCTGCCTCTTTGTTATAGATTTCAGGATGTTCAGTAACAATTTGCTTCCTGGGTCAGATAATTTAATTTGGATCAATTGGTGCTGCTTTTTTATCACACATGAGGGTGGACATGCTAATGTGAAGTTAGTTAACTGTGTCCCTAAAGTTATAGACGAACTGCAGCTTCTTGGTGTCCCAGTTAGCGTGGCCAGTGGTAATGACAGTGGGAGATGTGGTTCAGCTATACCCAAGGTCCAAAGAATGCTATATCATAATACTGCAACCCTGAAAACTAGTAAACATAGTAGTTAAAATCTCAAACAAGAAGATTTTATTTCCTCCCCTGACACCCCCACCAGCTCATTTGATGATCTATAGTCAGATTCTGTCTTTTCAGCCTAATCTGTGTTAGCTTTTGTTGATTTTGACTTACTTCAGTGTAAACAAACTGCAGTTTATGACTGATAAATAATAGTTTGTGACGTAGCATATTCTATCAACCCAGTTAATTAATTTATTCAATGAATCATGGTTAAACAATCTTTCTCAGTAGATGACAGCACCCAGCCAAACCTGTCTGGGCTTAGAAGCTAACCAGGTTCTTGGATAGAAACACCAGGAATATCAGTGTGTAGCAACCAACTCTGAGTAGTTAAACAAATCTGAAAAAAAGCCAAGCCAAGCCACTTTTTATTGTCACCAATAAACAGAGCCAGGAAATCACCAGCAATAGAACTTGATTTGAAGGAGACTTCATTCCCTTTTGAATAATCCATATCTTAGTGTCTTTGCAAACCAGATTTTATTCATCCATTAATTTAACATCCCAGACTAAAGTGTTTCTAGGCCCCCACTCTGGACTGTGCTTAGAAATATAATTAATCCAACTCTGAGAGCTATTAAATATATACAAATAAATTATCTCTTCCTAGCTGAGATGATTTTTGTCAAAGCCCTCTTTCCTTTTATAACTGTCTCTTTCATGATATGTTGTAAGCTGCCCAGAGTATGTGAGATAGGCTGCCACATAAATTTGATAAATTAATTAATCAATAAAGCAATATGAATATTTCTCTCTATAAAAATATTTGTGGAACATATTCAGATAAAAACAGGACAGGAAAGCCTAGCAAATACATATTAAAAATAAGCAGTGCATTAAATGAAATCATTGGAGAACTCTCCCAAAATTATACTATTAAGATCTGACATGCACAAACAGGATCTTAGATGCAAACGATTCAATGATGTCAATCTGGGCTTAGCCTGCATCTCAAGAAACCAGAACAGTGGGGCTCCATGCTGTATGAAGTGCTTGTAAGAAATATTCTTTTTGTGAATCTCATTTATCTCTAAACAATAATAAATGATTTAACTAGTACTTCAGAGTGTTCCAAGCACTTCATGGATTTTAGCTGAATTACTATTTTTGAAAAGGTAAAGTAGACCATGAAGATTTTCTCCAAGCTGCAAGTAAATTGAGGTGTAGCAATATGGACCCACACAGGGAAGATAGTAGCAAGGATTAAAGCCGTGACTGAATGACTCACAATTGGTACATTTGATATTCACAAAACCTGTGGCTGATTACTACAGTAGACACTGCCAATTTCAGAGCAGAACTAATGGATATGAAATTCTCCCTCCCTCTTTCTTTCTTTCTTTGTCTCTCTCTCTCTCAAAGAATACTTTCTTCCTAACTCAGGGGTGTCAAACTCACAGCTCGCGGGCCAGATGCATCACGTGCTAGCCACGCCCATGTCCGGTTTAGCGAAGGGGGAAAAAGTCACGATATGTCACGTGATGACGTCATGACAACGCGAGTTTGACAGCCCTGTCCTAACTGGATTCCTTTCCAAATGGTTTAACTTTGTTTTCTATTAACTAATATCCAGTAAGAAAAATAGCTTAAGTTGGGTAAAAAATAAAGCTAGGAATGTTAAAAAGGGGAAGAAATTTGCATCCTTTCTTGTTTACTACCTTTATCTACAAAATGCTCTGCTGTAATTTCACTATATAGCAGGCCTAACATTTCTGGAAAAAAATAGAGTTTATATTGTTAGTTACCCTACTTATCTCTAAATAGCACCAACTAAACTCCTTACAAAGGGATGGCTAATATATAATTCTCCAGATGTTACTTAATTACAGCTTTCAGGATTGTTCACTACTGACTTTGCTTAATGTGGTCGCTGGTGTTGAAATTCCACAAAACTGGGAGAGGTTATCTAACCTTGCCTTAGCAAATAAGACAGGGGTGGGTTCGCTCCCTCCTGCGCCACGTGGGCGCGCCGTGTGGGCGCGTGGTATGGGCGCGCATGTGCAGTAACAAAAAATCTGGGGGGGGGAAACAAAGCCGAAAAAAAGATGGCGACCGCATGCACAATGCCAGAAGACGGCTTCTGCGCATGCTCAGAAGGAAAATAAAAATAAACAAAAAATTCAAAAAAAATTCAAAAAAAAAGATGGCAGCCCCCACGGACCGGCACCGACCGATCCGGTTCGGTGACATCATTGTGACATCACCAGCGGGCCGCTACCGGTTCAGGAGAACCGGTCCGAACCAGGAGGAACCCACCCCTGAAATAAGATCTGAAAACTCCTGTGTGACAGCTAAATAGTCAACACATTCCAGCTGCTGGACCGCACAAGGGTCTCCCAGTAAGAAGCAGCAGCATGAGTACTGAAAATAAAAACAACGGTTAATGCTGTATTCTGTTACTGCATACAAAATAAGCAAATAAATAATTCCTGCGCAGATAGTGTTGTCACCTTTAACCATGACTATGAAAGTGAGATTCTTTGGTAATAATTTCCGTTGTTTATAAATCAGGATTCATGTAACTTCCAGGCAGAGTTCTTTATATAGGTCCTTTGTGTTTTTTAAGGCCAAAAGAAGAAAGGCAGGACCTGGAATCTTCCGGGTTCAGTATATAATTAACTTAATCAAGTTCTAACCACCAACTTAGTCCATCTAAAAATACTGTTCCATTTTCCACAGATTGCAACCCAAAAATTAATAGTTTATTCCAACAGTCCTATTTTGAGATGCAAAAGCAGCTGTCCTAAAATGCTGATGCCTACACGTGTTCTGGAACGAGAGTCCAAATGACCATTAATAGGATCAAAGAAGTGAGCAGAATCACTGTTCTGCAGTGGTATCCATCCTCCTCCCTTAGGGGACAAGCCAAGTTAGGTTTCTTCCATTTTTATAACAGCAATAAAACACTTTTTTAAAAAATCCCAGAGGGACATTTGGAGATGGTTGAAAACATACTGGATTTCCTCTGATTGCTGGTGGCTAGTTAATATTATTATGATGATGATGCTGACTTTATCTGTTTTCTCTTACAATTTCTATGATTGGCTCCATTGCTTTATTTACAGATGCTTTTAATTCTGCATGTTTTTAAGATTTGAATTGTGAGCTGCGTTGAACAGCCTCAGTAAAAAAAAAAAAAAAGATGATCCAAAAATGGAATTAATAGACTTATAAATAATAAAGCAATACATCTTTAACAGGGTATATGGCTAAAGTATATATCCTGGGCAGCATGTGGCTTTAGCACAAACCAATCCAACAGGTAACAACAGCTTAAGGAAAATGAAGATTAAAATTCTTAAGGATGAATACAAGATTGGTTGGGATTTATTATTTGAATGTAAGGAAAATGTACTAATATTCTGTGTTGCACATCTTCCTTTTTTATTTCACAATGGTAGTATTTGATTAACAAGGCAAAGCATCTGAAGGCCAGACATGGAATATTGGATGGAAACCAATCAAGGAGAGATTCAACCTAGAAATGAGGAGAAATTTTCTGACAGTGAGAACAATCAACCAATGGAACAGCTTGCCTTCAGAAGTTGTGGGAGCTTCATCACTGGAAACTTTCAAGAAGAGGACTTCTGGTTGACGTTGCGGCAGGAACAGCTGGAAAATAGCGGAGCTCTGCCAGGCTCCGTGAAATGCAGCCAGCAACTGCTTGCCAGGAGACCCTATGGGGTCAAGCCGCCCTGGAGGGGTGAAGAAAGGAGAGGATCTTCGTCGATCACGAGGAAACCGCAATTTCCTCGTTGATCTGAAGAAAGCTCTCCCGAACAGCAGCAGGGACGACGGCCATTTTGGTCTGTCAGAAGCTGGGACAACCGGGACACTAAGATTTTGTGCTGGAGCAGTGCGTAGACAGAGCAGTGAAACTGGATGAAATAACTTCTAACTTTTACCAGAGAGATTGAACCCAAGTAAAACATTCCAAAAAACAATCTCCAAACATTAAGAAAGTGGCGATTGGATTTATGGAGAAGGATTAAAGACTAAAAATCAAAGAGAAAGACTAAAGATTAAAGACTCAGACGTAAAGAAATATTTAAAGGATGTTTTAAACCATAGAAAGCCTGGAAAAAGTCGAATAACATTGTGAAAAGTGATTATTGGGAAAAATTGCCTTTCTAAACTCCATTTTTAACCCCTCTGAACAGCTGGCAATCAGTTGTTTTTTACTTTTATACTCTGTTGAATGCTGGAATTGGGAGCCGGGGAGCCATCTACTGGAGGAAGAAGATTACTGCAATGTGTGAAATCTGAGTGAAAGTGATGAAAGGAGAGAAAGGAGAGAAAGCAAACAACACCTGGATGGCTATTTGACCTTGACTTTATCTTAGAAGCAGGGGTACCATAGCGGCGGCCGCTGGTAGTTCGGAGAACCGGTAGCGGCGGCAGCGTGAGACTCCACCCACCTGCCCGGATGTTGCCATTTTCTTGTTTTTAACCCTGCGCATGCGCAAAGCATTCTGCACATGCACAGAGGGTGAAAAAGCGCACGAGACGGTGGCATGTGCGCTTCCGAACCAGTAGGGAAGGTAAGTAGATTTCACCACTGCTTAGAAGGCAATTTGGAGGCTTGGAAATATCTACTGAGCTGTTTGAAGATTTTTAAAGTAAACTGAACTATAAATATCAAAACCTTATTGAACTGTTCATTGAAAGGTGGATTTGACAGATTTGAGGAAACCTGGTGGGCCAAGCTGGATTTGATTCATTAACATTATTTCATAGATCATCCTACGAGGCAAAAGAAGAAAAGGGAAAGAAAGGGGAAAAAAGAAAAGGAAAAAAGAAAGAGAAAGAGAAGAAAAGACAAAAAGACTTAAAAATTTGGACAATTGGGAAGGTGTAAACTGGAAACTATAAAGACTGTAAAGTATAAATTTATAGCTTTTAGGGACTAGAAAACTAGGGGACTTGGAGGAACAATTCTGGGTTGATAAATTTTATTAATAATACTGGAATATTAGAGACACATTGAGTAATTTTTAATATATTAATTTGGCACAAAATGACCCAGCAGGAGACAATAAATTTTTATGAAGAAATGTTAATGATGGCTAAAAGTTTTTATGAAAGTGTGACAAAGAATCATAAGGAGATGATGGGATTGTCCAAAGATAAAGAAGTGAGTGTAGAAGACCCTCAACAAATGGTGGGAAAAGATGAACAAAATATTCAGAAAACAGATGAGAAATCAGGAGTGGTGGAGGAGACAAACCAAAATAAGCTACAAGAAAACAAAAACAATGAAAAGACAATAATAATAAATATTAAGAATGGAATAGATAATTCCTTAAGAGTTTATAATAGTACAGAGAAAAGAAAGGAAGACTTCCCAAAAATAATGAAAGGGTTATGGATGGGCATCCAAATGATGCAGCAGAAGAAGATAAGGGGTAAGGCAGAGAGAGCATTCAATATATGTAAAAATGTTAGAAAGAAATACAGGATCCCAAGAGAGAAATATAAAAGAATAACCAAAAAGTCAATAAATGATGAAATTCTAAAAAGCCTAAGAGATGACGGATAGAGACATAATGTATTGTAATACTGTGATTGTATTAAAAACTAATAGAAACAAACAGAAAGTATAACTGGGGAAAATAGTAACAGATGATAGATAGATAGATAGATAGATAGATAGATAGATAGATAGATAGATAGATAGATAGATAGATAGATAGATAGATAGATAGAT
>QLTV01000401.1:171223-188638 GCA_003457575.1 Thermophis baileyi
GATAGATGGATGGATGGATGGATGGATGGATGGATGGATGGATGGATGGATGATAGATAGAGATAGAGAGATAGAGAGATAGAGAGATAGAGATGATAGAGATGATAGAGATGATAAAGATAGAGGTAGAGATAGATGTAGAGATAGAGGTAGAGGTAGATGTAGAGATAGAGATAGAGAGATAGAGAGATAAAGAGATAGATGAGATAGAGATAGAGATAGAGATAGAGATAGAGATAGAGATAGAGATGATATAGATATATAGATATAGATATAGGTATAGATGATATAGCTATAGCTATAGCTATAGATATAGATATATAGATATAGATAATATATAGATATAGATGATATAGATATAGATATAGATATAGATGATATAGATATAGATATAGATATAGATATAGATATAGATAATATAATTTACTATAACCACAAATATACTAAGGTTAGGAGGTGGAAGACTGTGGTTAGGCATATCTAAATGTATTATTATGATTAACAGTGTGCAAAAAATATATTGGAATCTATAGCTTTTAAGGATTACAAATTGAGGAAATTTAGAGATATAATCCCGGGACCGATTAAATTTTATTAACAATTGGTTTTATTGGTGTTTATAGAAAACTGAGATATTGGAAATATGGTGGAACTTGAGTAATACTTAAAATATTAAAATATTGGTGATTTAACAGGGGTCAACAAACACATTGTATGAAGAAATGTAATTGATGTTTAAATATATTTTTGGAGAAAGCTATCCTAAGTATCATAAAGAAGGAATAGTACTATTTAAAGATAAAGCGGTGAATATGGAAGAACTCCAAGTGGGGGGAAAATAAGTACAAATTGGGAAAATAGTATTATACATATAAAAGAATGTATTATAATATTATATTATAATGAGCATATTAAGATCAGAAGTTGGAAGATAAAAACTATGTATATGTAATTGTATTATTATTGTTAGCACTGTGTAAAAAATGTATTGACCCAGTCATTACACTGTCCATAAAATATGCTGGTTGTTAAAGGAAAACTGTAAATAAAACATATACAAAAAAGAAGAAGAAGAGACTGGACAGTCACTTGTCTGAAATGGTATAGGATCTCCTACTTGGGTAGAGGGTTGGACTAGAAACCTACAAGGTCCCTTCCAACTCTGTTAATCTGTTAAGGGCAGTTAGGAAGTTGGCTTGCTACCCAGCCCTGCAGTAATTGGTAGAGGACAAAAAGAATTTGACAAAGTTTATCTCATTGTCTACTTGCTAGAATTGCAAATATCTCCAAGCAATACCACAATGAAGCAGCAGGATATATTTATTCCATAAAACTGTCCAAGATTGTTTTCCTCGCTTTAGTTCCTTCCGTATGGTTACATGTCTGCACTGGGGGGGAAAAATATCTAATTCCAAAAAATTGTCCTAGTTTTGAAAAGTTCATTTTTAGGATTTCTCAATAATCATTTGTTTGCTTGCCACATTTGTACATGTATCAAATGGACTGGAGATACATATTTTTATAATTATCCTATGATTAATATATAATTTACAAAAATGCTTAGCATTACTGAGGCAGTGTTTCTCAACCTTAGCAGCTTTAACATGTGTGGACTTCAATTCCCAGAATGCTACAGCCAGCTAATACTTTGGGGGGTGGTGGTGCAAGGCCTATTAGCCTTTCAATGGTATGACAGGATATCACGCAACAAATTGTCCAATTCAGTCCCACCCACCCCCCAAAAATGAATGGGACTGGGATAAAAACAAAAAATGGATTCAGTTAATTTCACATTCAATTCAGCAGAGTTAATATAACATCTCCTCGTGTATTTAACAATTTTCTCTTTTATCACATGAAAAATTACCATTTAATAGTACCTCTTGGAATGGCTCTGGGGAGCCAAGTGTACAGCCATCGTTCTTTAGGCTGTGGTTCCTAGCCAAGGGACCATTTATTCTATCCTATGCAGATTATTACATATCTAACTGCACTCTGCCCCTGGCGAAAGAAGTAAAAACTATGACTGGAGATGAATGGACTGCAGTGACAAATACAGTGCTTAATCCAGTAAATCAGTCCTGCATTTAAAACAAATGCACACGCGCGCACACACACACACACACACACACACACACACACACACACGTGTTTCTTGTAAGATTGAGCATCACTGCCAGGCTTACAACATAACTAGGCAAACTCAACTCAAATAAAAAATCCAATGTCTTGTTCACTAACTCAAAATCCATCAATGCAGCAGCAGCGGTTAAATAGCAGGTATAATTCTGGTGGTCAGACAAGTGCAGAAAGCCAGAGGTCCAGCATTTATATCAGACTTGCCAATTCAGTAGTTCCACATGGCCAGCCAAACAAAAGGATTGATACTGCCTATTCTCAAAAGCTTGACTCTCAGGTAGTATATGATAGAGCATGGTATTGTGCAAAATGTGCCATCTAAACCTGTTCCCCCTACTCATAGCAGCACAGGCAGTATTAGCATGAGGCAGTAGACATGTAGTTAATGTATTTCACTAGACATTCATTTATTGATCTACTTCTCTTCAGTGGGAATTTTCACAATGGTTACTACTGAACGATATAAAAGAACAAGCAAAAGCACCACATAAAATACTGCATCTGGATCACAACTTGCACAGCAAACCTCTACGTCCACCCAATTTGTGCCAGATACCAGCTGGTAGGAGACGCAGACAGTAGATACATACATATCATGGAACATAGTTAGCAGGTGCAGTTCCCCATGACATGTTCACTGGTTGAGCAGTGGGTAGGGATTTGCTTGGCTGTTCCTTAGCTAGCTAACAGGGGATTAGAGCTTGCACTGAGAGGATCAAAGGGAGGAGTATCTATCTCTCTTATATATACATCCTCATTGTGAGGGCGCTTAGAGTTAAAAAGCGTTTGGGGGCAAGATCCCTTCACTCAGTGAACCTGAAAATATGCTTCCAGGGTGAAACTCAGATATGTAATCCTCTTACCATCCTGACAACTGCCCTGAGTTCTCCTGAATCCTTCACAATACATAATGAGTGTTGTGATGAAATGGTAATTTGATGACACAGACAAAATACAAGAATAGGTTTATGCTATGCTTGCCAATTGTTTTGATTTTCTCATCCTCCCCTCACCCCAAAGGGGAAAGAGAGAGGGAAGGAAGCTGACAGCTATAGTAAAAACCCTGACTTTTAATGATTCATTAGAAAGTCTTTGCCCAATCTCAAAAAAAAAAAAAAAAACAAGAAAGAAACGGAAAAAAAAAAAAGTCAAGAAAGTGTCTGGAATTATCTTGCAAAAACTACACAAAAGAAAGATAGACAAGGTTTGGGGGGGGGAGCTGGTAGAATGCAATGCTATGGGGTTTATTGAGAAGAATGGCAGGTTGCCAATTGTGGCAAAAACCACAATTACAGTTATTAAAGTTTAACCATGTTAAACTTCCCTATAATGCCTCAAGGAAATGTTATTCCATGTAAATATAAAATGATGGGCAGCCCTTGATCAGCAATGAAATTAAGCCCATGAATAGGCAGGATGTCATCACTAGCGGGCATCAGCAGCAGCCAAAGTAGAGAGCAGCTGATACTTTCTTCTCTGATTAGCACCAAGAGTAGATCTTATACTTTATGGCATTGAATACACCTGTAACTTAGCTTATCCCAGCCTGGATGCTCTCTTGAAGTTTGGACTTCAACTCTCAGAATTCACCAATTAGTGTGGTCATTGCAGAGATTTCTCAGAACTGAAGTCAACCATCAGGAAGGTGCCTAAAGTGGAAAGGTTGTTTTCAGTAATCACAAAATCCCTGATTTGAAACCCTCAGTGGCTTATTCTACACCAGATTATGACTTAACAAATCTAGTAATGAATAAAGCAAGGATTTTTTTAAAAAAATCTCCATTCTCAATTGTGAACTGTGAACCCCTACAGTCTAAAATATGAAAACAAAGTGGAGTCTGTACTCAAAAGTGAACAACCAAAATGGTAAAAGTGCACGTAGTGTGGAATGGATGAAAGAGCTGAATATTTTTAACCTGAGGAGATGACTTCAGGGAAGAGAGAAGATCTGTTTGCTGTTTGCAAGATCTAAATGGTTGTTGCAACATAGAATATAGAACATGGCTGGGTCTCAGGCTGGGCTGTTAGCATGTTAGGTAGAAAATACAAGGACATGGATGTTTAGCTACATGTTTGAAAAGCTGTTCTAAATCTATGAGTACTTTGACAGTGGAAGAGGCCATCTTGAGAGATGATAGCTTTCCCTTCCTTAAAAGGGTTTAATCAGAAACAGAATGATTGCCTATCAACACACCTGACACTGATTCCTCCATTCAGCAAAGGATTGGACTACAAACCTTTCTAGTTCCCTCCAACTCTATAATTCTACCTACATTTATATCCATTATTCTAGCTGTCTCTTAAAAATATTTATTACTTACTCTACATCAATAGATTTCAGGATGGGATTCAATCAATAAAAAGAATAACATGATAAAATGAAAAGATAAATGCAATCACATCAACCTTGATAAAAAGAACAATAAACAGAGCTACTGTTGCTACAGTCAAAATGCTTAGCGAATTCCTAGATCTTTACTTGGTGCTGAAATGAAACCAGCACTGGAGTTAGTCTAATGTACAGGGAGAGAAATTTTACTATCAAAAAGGCACCACCAAATAATTTATTGCTTACAATGAAAGGATGCCAAAGAGTCTCCCCTTCGCAAATCAAAACCCTTGGGCAGATGTATAGTCCTATGGTGCTGTGGCCATTCCAATGGAAAAAAGCAAATGTAGAAACAGCAACAGGGACATCAAACTGAGACTTGGCATCCCTACTAAATTTCTTTTAGTCCCTTCTGATGTAACATGCCCCTCTCAACTGCATTTGTTTCTCCCATTTGGGGAACAGATGCAGCTGGATAATCCGATATAACAGAAGGTAAAACTCCTCTGCTTTTAGGTAGTAGTATTGCCTGCAGCCCATATTATCCTCCAAAGAGGATTGTTCCTCATTTATCAAAAAATATCCAGCCATCTACAATGGCAATTGCAAAAGAGTAGAAAGTTTTGGAAAGTCCCATAACCAATCTAGTTTCTTCTCCAAACACCCATTTACTTACATACACATTCACTTTATTTTTCACACAACTGTCTGTAAGCAGCAGACACAGACTGACCAGGTTACACAACTAGAATTTTACCTAGATATCCAGAACTGGGGCTGTCTAAAACCCATGCCTGGTGTTAACATGTATAAAATATATATTTTAAAATTCCTTAGCATACTATACCTTACTTTCTCATAATCAGAAGACTATTTGGAGAGTAGGTGTGGGGAATGACTAGGATCCTAAAACAAATAGATAAATTAACTTAAAAGATTATCGTAAAAGGAAGAGATGGGAAAATTTTCCCATGAAAATAATCACATTGATTTATGAGGAATAAATATACAAAAACCACAGGAAGGCAATACCTTTGTTAGGACTAACTGGAATGCTACACAGACCATGCACATTTCCCATTTTTCTAGAATGCTTCATTAGGTAAGAGAAAAAGGCAAAGGATGTGGAATATGGAGCTCCTCATCATTGAGTATGCTTCATAATGATGTGGACGTTGTAGTTATGCAATCTTTGGAGGACCATAGTTTCCTTAGCCATGCCTTTCTCTGTGGTAGATTTTGTTGCTATCAAGCTAGAGTTGCTTATCCTAGGAATTCCAACAGATATGGAGCTGTTGTTCCATATCCCCAACAGGTCTGCATACCCTCATCCCATCTCAATGGCAGGATGGCCATTTGTTGCCATATGCAGAGGAAGTGCTCTATGTTAATGACTGAGAACTTTTGTTTTCACTGAAACATAAACCAGGGAAGGAGAGTTGGAGAGGCACGAACAACATTTGGAGAATAGACCAAGCAAGGACTCTGTTACCTGGCCAGTCTTCCTGCCTTGGTGAGATATCTCATGCTGCTATCTAAAATTAGTCATTTTTTTTCTAAATGTACATCTCTGAATATTAGTTGGCACATATTTATTCAAATCTGTACTATTAGGATTTAGGCTAATTAGCATCTTTCATCTTTTTCTAGACTATGTCTCCAAGTGTCCAGAGGGATTTATTTGATGCAGGCCTGGAGAAGGAAACCCCTCTTTTAAATTAAACTTTCTTAAGATCCAATCTATAATTTTTAGGAATATGCCTTATGCTACTCCAGACTGGCATATATGTTTCACAAAAGTTCAACCTTTCCCCATCTGGTACATTCAAAAAGTCCTGGGACTACAATTTCCATTACTCATGGGAAGGCTAAATTAGTACCTATTTTACTGTTCAGATTGGCACTGACCTGTGAGCTGCCTAGTTCTGTTCACTGATGCTGGGAACCTGGGATTGTCTGCATGCAAAGCATGTAATTTACAATACACATTTGGAATATGAGACTCCACTTTTTGCTTTCCGCCTTGATGTTTTCAGATTATGATCAGATCCAGTTATTTTTTTTGCCCTGCAGGCATGCTGATTTGATAGTTTCTTTCTTTTGAGGTAAGAAAATAAGTGTAACTCAGAAGACAGAATTTGGTTTAAAAAAGAAACTTGAAAATGGGATAAAAACAGTGAGTGGTGCAATGATGAGTATGATGCTTCTTAGGTAACCAGCTTATAGCAGCAAAGTTCCTCCCACAACTCTATTCTGTACCTAAAACATTTTGCTGGAACAATCAGTGTAGGCAATTATCTCCATGTGAGAAACATCTAAAGGAAAATGGGAGCTGGTTTCGATATAAGGCAGCAAATTTTGTGATGGTATTCCTCTTCTTGTGTTTCGTAGTCAGTTTGCAAGCACAGGTGCATAAAAGCCACTTCATGCACAAGTGTTTAAATCTTCACTGAGAAAAATGCACCAAGGCAAGAGACCCAGAGGGTACATTTTAGTGGTTATTATTAATTTCAGTACTTAAACAGGAACATATTTGGAGACAAAAAGGATATCTGAATACCAGATGAGCCAGTGAAGCATAGTAGTTAAGGTGTTGGACTAGGAAAACTCATGTTCTAGTCCACCCTTATCTATATAGCCTCACTGGGTGTTTGGGCCAGGCATTCTTTCTCAGTCCAATCTACTTCACAAGGTTGCTTTTTGGGGGGGAAATGTAGGCGGAGAGAGAATCATGCATGCCACCTTGAGCTAAAGGAAAGACAGGAAAGAAATCCAATAAAGAATTAATAAAGAGGAAAGGGAAGAAAGTTGATAGTCCCTTTTGTACCCTGCCTGAGAACTTCTCAAGCAATGGTTCTCAACTTCAGCCATGTCACTTAACATGAGATGTTGTTGAACTCTAAGTTGCATCATCTCCAATCAGCATTACCAACAATTAGCAGTGATTAAATTTATTGTTCAATTGCATCTGCAGACCCCGGGTTAGAAAACACTGGAGTAAAGCAGTCTATGTTGACTTAAGTCAACCCAGTCTCCAACCCACCACAAACTTTGGCCCTCCCAGTGAGGCTAACATTCCTTGATTTCAACAGGCTAGCTGGGAATTAGGGAAACTGAGTCCAACACATCTGGTAGGGGAAATCTTATTCACCTATCTTTATTCACCAGAATGATTATGCTAATAGAAAAGGACAAAAATTATCAAAAACATCTTGAACAAACAAGGGAAACCTCTCCAAGAAACAAGCTCCAGAACTGCTTTCCTCATGAATCTGGCCAGTCCCTACTTATTCATGGCAGAAATTAGCTTTGATGTCATAATGAATGCTTCCATTAGATTTTACTAGTCTCAATGTGGCCTTTGCAAACATTGCTTGAAACTAGTCAGATACTTCTCTCCTGAAAGAAAGATAATTAGGGGAGAATCTGTGTACCATACAGTGTTGCTTCGCTCAAATTTCTATTAGTCTAGGACAGGACCACCATTATTTAGATATGGTATAGTCTCTTACAATACAATACAAGTTGAGAAATGTTGCTGTAGAACCATCTTGTCCTTAGGCTGCAGAAAAATGCATGACAATCTAGATCAATTCTAGAACAGACTGTCTAGGACACTGTAAATGCATCAACAGATCACCAAATGCTAAGCAATGTTTCAGACAGGGATGAATCTAATATTCAAATTATGACTTGGAGCAGAGCCTGTTAATTCTTATATCCCATAAGCTGGAGCAGTTTCCATATACAAGTGCAAAACATCGAGTTATTTGGGATCAGGAATTCTACCAAAAAGTCATTCATAAATAATGAGGCATAAAAGCAAATGAAATATACATTTTTAAAGATGACTACTGCAACAATAAAGCAGCAAAAGTAATAATTCAATTTTCAGACTTCAAGATTGAGTGAGAACCACTGTAATGTAGTTATTAAAATGTTGATGTAAGACCTGGGAAAGCCAATCTCTTATTCAACCTCAGTCATGGCAACTGCCCAGATGACTTGGGGCCAGTCTCTCCCTTACAATCCAGTCTACTTCATTTCACGGGGCTACTGCTGGTAGGAGCTATTACATTCATCACCTGGAGGTCTTGAGAGAAAGGTAAGTTATACTGTAATCTAAGAAACACATCTTTCTGAATCAGAAACCTTTATGGAATCACATATTAATACAATATTTTCTATCTGCCTTCTGCCCCCTTAGACTGACTCACCAAGACAACTCTTATGTGTTTAAATTATATTGTAAACTGCCATGTCTCAGTATTTTGCTAAGAAACTGACTATTTTAAATGTGTGTGCCACCCCAAAATGATTCAATGTATTAAGCCCTCAAGCAGCCATCCTTCAGTACCAACCATAAGGTGAGAAATGCCCCTGATTTCCTAGAAGACTTGCCAGCAAAGGCATTGGACAATTTATCTAACAGAATGTATGAAAGGCTGCTCCAGATTTGATTTAGGAGTTCCAAAGCAGCTCAATAACCCAGTAGTTCCCAGCTTAGCTGGAGGGGGTGAGAGAGGCTATACACAAACAAACAAAAAATCCTTTTGTAGTTCCTGAACCATCTCCAGCTGCAATTGCTGAAATTCAGCAGCATAGTTTTCCAGGGGGAAAAATAGAAAATCCTCATCTGATATACAACACAGCCCTACCAACTTTATGTCATCATCATCATCATCATCTTGTGTTTTTCTTCAGGGATGATTTTTACATTGTATGCTGCTCAGGGCAGAGATCCATTCAAAAACTTTCAAAGGCATAAGTCCTTTCTGGAACCATACTGTATTTTCAAAATCCTGATAAGGAAGGACATTTTCTAGCAGGGATGTGAATGAGTAGATGGGTTAAAGAAAGAGTACTGATTAGGAAGAGAGAGAAAAAAGGAGACAAAAGACAGACTGCGTATCACCCTCCAAAAAATATGACCTGAAGAAATAGGTTTAATTTACATTTGAATGCAAAGTGATCTAATTTTATATTTCAAACCAGCATATAGACCAAAAGGTTATGATCTGAAATGAAAATTTTTACAATTCAGTGTGCCAATTAAAAAATGTATATTAGGGGAAAATAGTACAAAATGCATATGTTTATAATGACAGTGTAAACAAATATGCAGTACTGCGGGAAATGTAAGTTGATTAGATGAAATTGGATGCAAAAATGCTTATGGTTGGGAGGTGGGAAATGAATTAAAATACATACTCAGTTTTGTCCAAATGTTTTTGAAAAACCTGAGGTATGACAAACTCATCTTGACAGGTTCATACCAATGAAACACCAAAGGAAACCAACAATGACAGATTGGCACATCCTTAACCTGAACCATCACCTAAGCTGGCAGTGGACCAATGTACAACTGAGGCAAGGCATATAAACAGGAAAGAAGCAGAGGGCAATGGGAATACCAATATCTGCACAAATTGTCTAGAGTGTGGCATTCAGCATCACTATCTTCCACACTTTGCTATTTTGCACCTGCTTCCTATGATGTCAGAGCAATGAACATAGAAGTAGGCTTGTTCAAATGCTCCCTATCCAAATATAACTTGTGAAACAGTAACTTTGTTGGACAGTGGAAGCAGATAGAGAATAAAGGAACACTTACATAGAACCAGCAAACTTAAAGCTCTAAATATTAAATGTTGCAGCAAAAGGGCTGAAATATCCTTCCCAGGCTGTTGTGGGCAGACGTACATGCAGCCACAGATGACCAGGGGTGGGGGAGGCTTTCATTTTAAAGTGAGTTAATTAAGCAGCAAATTAATTATCCAGTCAATCAGCTCTGTTGAGAGCTAAATAGGTGGAAGGGGGGAATCAGCCGGTTGGTATGATCAATACTGAGGAAAGAGCTGGTTAGAAGGCAGCCAAGAGGTGCAGGAAGAGAAAAGGACATGTACTTCTGGGTGGGGATCTGCCACCCCACCTGTGGACAACGTGGCATGCATTCAGTGGCTGTGTTCATGCAACACAATTAATCTACTCATTTATAAACTTAGTGGATAGATTCACACAAGATGCTGCACTTGGTTAGTTTTAATCTTTGTTAATCTGTTTTAATCTTTAGGAGACTGGTTTAGCCTGCTGTGCAAATCTAGCCTATTTGGTTAGTTAATGATTCAATGCAGTTTGTGAACCCCACAAAATGGATTAATTAGTTAACTACAGTATGTTGCATGAATAGATCTAAGTACCTGGTTAACTTATAGGTAATTGATGGATAGACTCATCCATCCATTGGCCTATCCCATGACTATTGCTATCCTTCCCTATAACTTCCCCACAGTATTTCTCAGTCTTGGCAACTTTGAGATGTGTGGGCTTCAACACCCAGAATTACCAAACCATCATGCATGAAAGGAAGTCCATACATCTTAAAGTTGCCAAAGTTGAGAAATACTGCTCAATAACAATTCAATAACAATTCATGCAGGGAAGAGCTTCTGAGGGAAGGATATCATTTCCCACTTGAACCAGTCCCAACAGGAAGTCTGGCAACTTCGATGGATTCATTAACAGAGGAATGTTAGTCATTCCCACAGAAGACCAAACCAGCATTACTTCCAGGGCTTCCACGGTCATGCACATAATGCATTGGTTCCATTGATTGGGAGATTTTTTTTTACACCTTTTTATTTATTCAATATATAATTTTATCAGGGTTCTTCAACATATGCTATTTAAAACTACAAAAAACATACCGGTAATCTTAACCAGAAACAACAACTAAACCTCCTCAAAATAAAACACATTAATGAAACTCCAAAAATGTTTAAAACAGAAGAGGAGAAGGGGAACCTCTTAGCTTGATATTGAAAACATCAATATGAGCATAAGATATGCTTTCCCCAGGATTGCTTTCCATGGGAAATGCTACCATCAAGAAGACAATTAAGCCGCATGTTGGTAGTAACAAGATGCTCCCCTCCAATATTTCATTTCTAAAGATTATCTATGCTGTACCTGCCCTGTTGTGGTGTTATTATGTACCCTTCAAAAAATGGGGTGGTGGAAAATGGAGGGGAGAAATTTAAAAATAGGATAATTCCAGTAAAAAAAAAAACACACATAGATTTTTTTAAGACTCAGTTTTCCAGGTGGATCTTCCATGGACAATAAAGTTTAGTGGGAACATATCCTAACCTTTAGATCATGGGTGTCAAACTCGCGATGTCACGTTGTCGTCACGTGACGTATTGTGACTTTCTTCCCCTTCGCTAAACCGGGGGTAGGCGTGGCCAGTGCGTGATGCATCCTGCCCGCGGGCCGCGAGTTTGACACCTGTGCTTTAGATATAGTATCCTAACAGCTATGCAATCAAAAACAGACAAATACTGAGAAATACACATTGTGGCCAAGTTAAAAAATTGGTTAATTTAATGGAAAGTTATATTTAACTAAAATAACATTTTAAATAGTGTTATCATTTTTATCCTTCCTAGGACATTAAACATTGCAATATAGTTGGTAAGGCAGGGAGAAGCTCTGTGCAAGGATATTGACACTTCAGTTGTATGCTGCGGTCAATCAATCCAGGTTAGGAAGCCCTTGCTTAGGGACATTTGTATATCCAATAGTGAAATAAGTAATGAAGCAAAAAAGACCTTCATTTTCACAGCGGCTATTCAGCCTAAAGCATTCAAATATTATTTTGTCCAGCTCTTCATGTCTTTATTCATTTTCCCCCCAGATTGGATTGAAATTATTAACTCTAATTTTAATACATTAAATTATACTTATTGTAAGTTTCAAATAATTTTTAATACATTAGTCCTGGAATTGTTGATCCCAAAATATTTCAAAAACTAACAAATAAAAAGATTAATTCAGGTTGTCCTCGACTTACCACCATTCATTTAGTGACCCTTCAAAGTTACAATGGCACTGAAAATAGTGACTTATGTGCAGTCCTCGCACTTATGACAGTCGCAGCATCCTCATAGTCATGCAATTAAAATTCAGGTGCTTGGCAATCAGAAGGTATTTCTGACAGTTGTAGTATCCCAGGATCACGTGATTGCCATTTGCAGCCTTCTCAGATGGCTTCCAACAAATAAAGTCAATGGGGAAAGCTGGATTCACTTAATGATGATGTGATTCACTTAACAACTGCAGTGATTCAATTAACAACCATGGCAAAAAAAGTTCATAAAATTGGATGTGATTCATTTAACAACTGCCTTGCTTAGCTATGGAAATTCTGGTCCCAATTGTGGTCATAAGTGAAGAACTATTGTGTTGCAGATAAAATAATCCCTCATCTTGTTACTCTGTTCCTCAGTTAAACCATTTGATATTGTAAGGGAAGGGCTGCATCATTAAAGACTAATCCAAAGAAGATGCCATTACTTGGGTCCTTGCCACAGCACAAGAAAAAACTTGGTTGCATCTTTTTTCTGCTGGGTCCCCCTTCATATCATTCCCAAGCAATGTGTGGAACAGACTTGTTGTTCGATTTTCTCCCAACCCCTATCTCCGATTCTGATATTTTTCAAAGACAATCTCATTTTTGGTTGCCATTACCTTAGATGGAACTCAAAAGCCAGCAGTGACTTGAGACAAAAATAATAGAGATAAAAGTTTGGCCATGCATGTCTCAAAGTCCATGCTGGAATGTTTTCGGTTGACTTGAGGATGGGTGAATACCAATTCCAGCTCAGCAAAAGAAAGGTCCATAAATGATTAGTATGCTGGGGAGAAAGCTAGCCTTGAATCTTTTTCTGTCACAACTAATTTTATTTGGTGCTGGTAGAGGTTTCCTTTTAATTTTACAGAGAAGTCTTCAATCTCTTTTCCTCCCACTCCCCGTCTGCTCTACAAACAGTTGCCATATGAGAAGCCATTTGTTTAGGCTACCTTGCTGCTGGAATTTTGCAATTACCATAGGATTCCCTTAGCTATTGATACATCTGCTCAGTCCCACATGATCCTGCCCTCTAGAGCCTGCCCAGGTCTACCTATCTGAGGTCAAGTGTGGCTTCCCTGTCGATGACAATTGACAAATCCCACAATAATAGATTATCTGCTCCAAGACAACAGAGGAGTGTGGGTGGGAAGGTCTATGTGGGTGGGTGGGCACACATGCACCTATATAAAAAAAAGAATGAAGAAAAAGAAAAGGGAGAAGAAAGAGACAGAGAGAGATAGGATGCTGAAGCACTAGCCAGAATAAAATGGGGCTTCAAGGATAGACAATTCTGGTAAGGATCAGACTGGGTTCTATAAACAGAAAAATAATAAAAAGCCACTATATCGTTTAGAGAACAACATCTAAGAGGTTGAAAGAATACAGCAGATGACAAATATTTTTTAAAAAAGCTTTAGATATTTTCATTACAAACTGTCTTTCCAATTGTGGGTGGTACCTGCTGTTTGTGATTTGCTATAATTAGTATTATCCGAGTTTTAAATTTTGGGTGATATTAAAAGGCAACGTGACAGCATCTTTGCCCTGGATGGGTTACAAAAAGCCCTCTGGCTTTTGCAGACTTGAGGCAACTCTCTATAAATACCTGCAGAAATCCAGGCTTTTACTGTAAGTACATTTTAGTCCTTTGTTGCACAAATAAGCTTGAAGTGTGCTTTTGTCTTATATCTAAGAGAGTGATGAGAAGAAACATATAGTTTTATATCTCTGCAAATTAATGATCTTAGAGACAGACAGAATTTCCCTTCTCTTTCTATTTTGGGAGATTAAACAAAAACAAATCAAATCAACTGCAGCTTGACATATGCTTAAATATCATGCCCACTCATGAAACTGAGCAAATGTATGTCTTATAGCCACTTGTCTTGCACTGCTATATTTGTAGCAGCGTAGACTCGCTTTCAACAGTGAGATGGGTGCCATATAAATTCAATAATAAAAAAATAAACACTTCAGCGCCAGTTGGACAGTGCTATATATCTCAAGGGGAGAAAAAGCCCTTGGGTTAATGTGCTCCTTGACCATGCTTGGAATCAAAGAATCTGCAAGATGTTTTCCGGTAAATGAATAATCTGGTAATATAACTCACGAATATTGCCAAAATGCAACAACAAGTGCTTAACCTTTAAGTACTGTGAAGAAACAATCAGAATAGAGACAGGTGATTTTTTTTTTCTGAATGGAGAGAATGTTTTGAGTGTTCTCACCAAATGTCTGGCACAGACTTGTCTGCTCATAAAGTGAATGTCATGATGGACACACTAACGAGACCTGCAGTACCTGAAAGCTCTCCACCAGCCACTTAGCCCCACAAGATACTCACTGCCATCTCACTTTGTCTTTTGAAGGACTGCTAAGCTCACTCCAGAGCAAGGGGCTAAGATGCATTCCCCAATTATATTTATTTTCGAATCATGAAGCTAGAGGTTAGAGCTTTGTTTTGCAACATGTTAGATTCCAGGTTATTTCTTTTAAAAAAAAATGAAAATAAAAAAAATCCAAATGGAGAAAAGAGCCTGCCAGGCAGATTAGTGTCATGCTGACCTAAAGCAGAAAGAAATCACCCTTTAACTAGAATTAAGATCCTCCCTCCAGAGTCATCAAGAATTCAAGGCTATCATTGTTATCAAATTGCCAAAAAAAAAAAAAAGGAACTCAAGGATAATTTGCTCAATTTGCCTTCCCACTCTTTTGGCTTGGCCAAAGTTCTGGAGAAGCTCCATGATAGCAAGCTGGTTGCTCAAGCATGATTTATAATGCCATAATCCAAATCCCAAATCATGCCAGCTGCATCATTTTCTCCTACTGAATACCATCTGTACAGCAATCTCATTAGACAGCATCAAAGGGAAGACGTCTTCAGTAGCAACTGCATTAAATGGGCAGTCCCAGAGGTTTTATAGCAAGTCATGGGGACCAGGAGAACATTTTGTCGGTTCTGACAACATTAGAGCTAGGTATGATCTCATCCTTATTTTTCTTGCTCTACAGATATGGGGAAGCAGTATTTAAGGGAACAACATTTTGTGCACTACAGCCAAGCAGGACAGGCTACGATCTTGCAAGATATAATTTATGGATTACTGGAACCCCAAGATTTACGAACCTGGTGTATTGCTAACAGACATTCCCAGAATGAAAGAATTTTGAAGCCATTCATTGGATCTAAATATCAGAATGGAATGGTACTCACATGACTTCTTTGTGGGAAAAAATTATTCCCAGGTATCCGAAATTTCGTATACAGGTCATCTTTGATTTACAACCACAATTGAGACCAAAATTTCTGTTGTTGAGACATTTGTTAAGTGAGTTTGCCCCATTTTATGACATTTTTTGCCACATTTAAGTGAAGTTAAGTGATTTAAGCGAAAAACTGCAGTTGTTAAGTTAGTAACCCGGTTGTTAAGTGAATCTGCCTCCCCCGTTGATTTGCTTGTCACAAGATACATGATCCTGGGACACAGCAACCATTATAAATATGAACTAGTTGGCAAGCATCCAAATGTTTGATCATGTGACCATGAGGATGCTGCAAAGGTCATAACTGTGAAAAATGGTCATAAGTCACTTTTTTCACTGCCATTGTAACATTGAACGGTCACTAAATGACCTGTTGGAAGTCGAGGACTACCTGTACTATATTTCAGCAATATCTCTTAGGTTAGGGATAAACAATATTTTTTTTCTTGATTAATCTCATGAGGTTGCACACTAAAGGTTGGGGGCAGCTGAAGCAAAACGTTGAGTGAGACTTTTGCTTTTCCCCCCTCTCTGATCCTTTCATCTGTTCCTTCCTCCCTTTCTCTAACTTATCCCTTTCCTTTTTTAAAAAAAAAATCTTTTTCTTCCTGACAGCCTCTTCCTTCTTCCAAGTAGCAGGCTTTTAGGGGAGGAACAGATCACAACTACCAGAAATCAGAACTAGTTGCTTTCGGGAGACATTTGAAATTAAATTAAGGGCAGAGGTGGAACATGGGTAGTAAGTTGCCGACAAGAGCTTTAGGCAGCATAGCCTTGGTACTATTGTTTAAACCCCTGGAAATCAAGAGCAGCAATCACTGACTCTGACTTTAGCCCACTTCTGACAATAGTAAACTGAGCTGATTGCAAACATTTATCTGGGTTAATGGGTGGTGGCATTTTGAAGAAGCCAGGAGGAAGTAAAGGGGAGAGATTGTGGAGTGAGAGAGGCAGGCAAAGGAAGAATTACATATAGGCACGTCTTTCCATGCATCTGCTGATTTATGTCCCACAGTCAGATTAGCATTTTATCTTCATTTCATTTGACTATCAATAAATGATAAGCTAAGTGTCCCCAAGTGTGCAGGCCAGGCATAGATGGCAAAAAGGGATGAAGCCCTAGTGCAACATCACAAGGTAGGGTGTTGCATCAACCTCACAATGTGTGATATTGCCATTGCATTGAGTCTGCCAATTTATGAGAACCTGAAAATGACATTTGGAGTTTGAGTTTTGCCCTTGCTACTTGGACCTTGAGGAAAAAGGAAAATCAAGATAAATTATGTACACTCACAATTTTTTTTAAAATGTTGGTTTTTACGTAGCCAAATAATACCACTCAAACAGAATATACTTCCCACCCCCAAGTACCTTAGTGGGGAAACATAGACTGTTAAGTGGCTAGAGAAGAGAGCATCGAGACCACGCTGATCTGCTGGCTTCCTGTATTGAGTCATATTGCCCCACCAGCCTTCTATTGACAAGTTGCACTTCTCAGAGTGTATAAAATCATGTAAGGAACCCTGAACTGCCGGTGCAGTCTGATATGCCATACTTGTCAACTGGAAGAATTAAATCCAGGAAGCATGCGCGCACACACACACACACACACATGGAGGGAGGGAGGGAGAGAGAGAGAGAGAGAGAGAGAGAGAGAGAGAGAGAGAGAGAGAGAGAGAGAGAGAGAGAGAGAGAGAGAGAGAGAGCAAATAATAACAAAAAGATGCTGTAATTATTTTTTTTAACTTTCTTTACAGAACAAGATTTTGCA
>QLTV01000401.1:212771-234837 GCA_003457575.1 Thermophis baileyi
TGTTGCCAAGAAAAACAATAATACTTGGTCAAAGCGTGTATGAGTGTGTATGAGTTTTTTAACTATGTTTAAATGTTTTTATTATGCTTCTTTTAATGGTTTTTTATATTGTTGTGAGCCGCCCAGAGTCCCTTGGGAGTTGGGCGGCATACAAATTTAATAAATAATAATAAATAATAATAATGACAGGCTTTGAGGGAAGGAGAATTTTGCAAAGAGTGTGATCAGCTTTTTACTTTCATTGTTCAGATATTTTAATATTCACCTGCTCCAAATCTCTGGTCAGAGAACCAATTCCTCCTCTTCCTGATTGGAATTTTTGTCTTTGCCTAAATTTCCCAGAATTACTCTTAATATCACAGTAAAGGATGTATTCTTTTGCAAGCTCCCTTCAAAAGCACCTTTTAATGACACATACACCGCCTGGAGGATTGTATCTAACTGTTTCCTGAAGGGTTTCCCTACTCTTCAAAAGCACCACATCACTTAGCCATTTCCCCCCAACCTTGAAGTCTTTTTTCCCCACTTACACAGTCCCTAGACAGGTGTCCCAAATTTGTGCCACCAAAATCCAATATCAATTGCAATATTTTAGCAATGTCTTCATTTTTTAAAACAAATAAGCAGTAACATACAGTAGATGTCCTAAGTATGCAGTATATTTAAATTTACGAAGGAAAAAAATTAAAATGAAGAACAAATTCTACCCTTCTCTCCTTTCATATATATATATATCTATATACTCTGAAGCGCCAGGGGTCTAAATAATATTACAACACACACACACACACACACACACACACACACACACAAAGGCCTTAGCTGCCAAATGTTTGCCTACTCCTACTTAGAGTGTTGTATGAATCCAGCTATTATGGCTTATTCAAGAAGCTATCATTAAAGCAACATTCACACAAAATACCATATTTTTCGGACTATAAGATGCACCGGTGTATAAGACGCACCAAGATTTCGAAGAGGTAAGTAAGAAAAAAGGTTTTTGCCCTCCCTCAGCCCCCAGGAGCACTCTGTAGACCTGCCAAACCCTCTGCGCACCCCGTTTTTGTGAAAAATGGGCCGGTTTTTTGCAAAAATGGGGGCGTTTTTGCCCTCCCCCAACCCCCAGGAGCACTCTGCAGACCTCCCAAAGCCTCTGCGCACCTGTTTTCGCGCGGGGCAGGGCTTCGGGAGGGCAAAAATGGCTGTATTCGGTGTATAAGACGCACCAACATTTCCACCCTCTTTTGGGGGGGGGGGGAAGTGTGTCTTATACTCCGAAAAATACGGTATTTATTCCTGCCAGTAAAGGCCTAAATACTATATTTGCATAAACTCCTAAGCTTACCCTATTTCCCTGAAAATAAGACCTATCCCGAAAATAAGCCCAGCATGTTTACGCGTGCACCTAATATAAGCCCTACCCCCAAAATAAGCCCTACTTAAGCACCTGCACAGCCAGCCGCCCACTCATCCCTTCTGGCTGCTTGTGGTGCCAACGCTGCAAGGCAGGGAGTGGTGGAGCTGCCCCACATGCCCTGCACTGGCTTACCTCAGGGCCCCCGCAGCCAGGCCATCCACGCCCCGACACCTGCCTCACGGCAGCAGCAGCCATGTGCAGCAGGAGCCCATGTGGCCCACTTCTACTTGCTCACAGCCGCAACGGAGCAGGAGGCTAAGCGGTGTGCTGGTGCTGCGGCCACAAGGCAGGTGTTGGGGTGTGGAGGGCCCTGAGGTAAGCCAGTGCAGGGCACGTGGGGCAGCTCCACCACCCCCTGCCTCACGGCGGCGGCACTCATATGCCGCACAGCCTCCTGCCCTGCCACGAACAAGCAGAAGTGGACCTCCCATACATGGAAAAAATAAGAAACCCCCTAGTGCTTATTTTGGGGCCCAAAAGAAAATAAGACCCAATCTTATTTTTGGGGAAACACGGGTAGTTATCCTTGCCATTGGGTAGGGTGTATTTATCTGTGTAATTCTTTTGTGTTGTGTTAACTCAGCCAAGTCACTGTTCTGACTGAACCAAGAAAATCAGTTAATTCAATAACATGATTAAATTATTGTATAAACCTAGATAGTATTTGTCCAAACAAGCTCATGATCTGATTCCGGATAAGGCATCTTTCTATTCTCTTCCTGCAACATATTCAACCCTGCCATCTCTTTTCCACCAGGCAATTCATCATTGTACTCCAAAATCATATAATCAAGGATGGCAGGATCCATGTATCACCAGCTATATTTGTAGTCTTCCAGATGTTGCAAAGAGGTCACATCCCCCACTTTCCTCTTCTTACTTTGCTCCCTATGCATGTTCCCCAAAATCCACAGGGCAGAATTGGGGTTAATGCCATTGTGGACAAGTTCAGGAGGAGAGATGTTACTACTTCCCACTCATTTTCTGCCCATTTTTCACCTCCCCATGTGGCTGCAAGGGATTAAAATTAACACAGCCATAGACACCTCAATGGCCCTCATTTTTCACACCACTAATCTAAGACTTCTTAGATAACCCTCATTTTTCACACAACTAATCTAAGACTTCTTGATCTCAAAAGAGACACAATTTAATTAACCCCACAATCTGTAGTGTTTGCATGGCTGATTTGGGGAGTTAGTTTAACCCTATACAAGAAGGGGTCAGTTGAGAGCCAAGTCTCCAAAGTTAACTAGGGCATTTTGGAATTCCCCCAATCAATCCCTCCTCTAAACTGAGCAAGCATATTGGGGAACAGAGCCCTTGAATGTCCAATTGGTGGGTTACACCTACGACTGAGCTGAAATAGCTTTACTGTTTAGTCATTAAGTTGCTGTTCTCCATTTTAGTAATTAAGGAGTCAGAATGCAAACCATGATACCAATTTACTAATAACAGAATCAGATTACATCTGGATGGTGGCCCCCCCAACTCTCTCTCTCTCTCTCTCTCTCTCTCTCTCTCTCTCCTCTCTCCTAGAAGAGCAAATGGGGATGGGGAAGAGAAACCTCTCTCTCTCTCTCTCTCACACACACACACACACACACACACACACACACACACACACACACACACTCCACAGTGGTGCCAATGAAGATCTGTCCCCATTATGTTGCTTTAAGTCAGTACAAACTACAGAAGGCTACCTACCTTTGTGACTTTTGGAGAACATGAGATGGAACTGGAGTAAAACAGATGTCATAAATGTTGTGAGCACTTTAGATAACCACACCTTAAAACTCTCTCTCTCCCCCCTCATACATAAGCTGTAATGTTGCCCAATCATGGAATGCTCTTTCTGCGATACCACACAACTCTTGCTTCAGCTCTTAGGTCAACAGAAGTTGTTTTTAATTACTGTGTTGAAGATCTAATGAAAAAATGCATCTTTATTTTCACCTCTGTGAATGTTCCTGTCAAAATTTCAGATCTGTTCTGTGCAAGTATAAGAAATATAAGAACCTGCATTCATTTGCACTTGGTCATCCTGAAAAAGAAAAACAAGGAATAATGCTGTGTTTTGTTTTAATGTGAAAGGGGTCTTATTACATTCCATTACGGGGATTAAAAGTGGGTCTGCAAGCTGAAGATTTCTAAACTGCTCACCTTTCTTTCTAAAGCTGAGCTGCCCAGCTGTTAATCATCCTGCAAATTTATAAGCTACATTTATCATTGTCTAGTTAGGGTAAGATTTGACCTCTATCAGTCATTTGCTCCCTGCATCTTTGCTTGATTTGTCTAAATCTGTTGTTAAGTCAACTAGGCCAGTGAGGAGGAACACAACTATAGCTCTCAACTCAACCATATGCCTGCTGTTGTCTCATTTTCTTACCTTTTCTAGCCAGCATTCTGCTGCCAAAATCATATATTTATGCTAGTGTCCCATTGACATCTGGATTCCTGGTTTACTGCTTTCAAATTTCTACAGCTGTTTTCCCAGCTCATCAAGGGGCCACCACATAGATTGCGGAAACTGCATAGGTTTATTTTCCATATATCCTGTATTCCAATGTATTCAAATTCATGGGTTTTGTTCCTTCACTTCCACCTGCCACATGCAGTCATTTGAAAAACGTTCACTTCTTTTGCTACCATTGCAGAATGTCTTGTATTCACATCATCTGCTGTTTTATGCATTTCCTTTCTAGACCTACGCCAGTTGAGTAGGGTTTTCTTTTATTTCTTGTCCAGTATTATAGTTTTCCATGTAGTAATAATAAGAATAGCTCTGATCCTGGACTTATAATGTATGGTTAATGTTCTGGATTCAAACTTTACTCAAAGCCACATTTGCACCAGAGTCATTTCTTCCATCAAACTGTGGTATCACTTGGATTTAGATTTACATGCTGGGTGCTATTCTTTCAAACTTTCTCATGTGTAGTTTTAGTTTATAAATATGTATAACCTGCCCTTCCTTGAGAAATCAGGTCAGCTTCCAACAATTAAAATGTTTTGAAGATTTTTGAAAGAATAGCAATGAAGAAGCACTAATGGGAAACAATAAATAATATGTAGGGGGAAAAAATATGAATTGATTTATCATGTATAACTCCAGGGAGAAATTAAAAACTTGTTTAAATAGACATGAACGAAGCAGCTGCCTACCTGCAAGCAAAGAGAAGTGGTGAAAAACTTCATCAAGAAGTTTAATAAAACTGGAGCCACCATTGAAAAGATCTTGATTTATTTGTGTGTGTGTGTGTGTGTGTGTGTGTATTGTTGAAATTTTTATTCCTGCTTTGTGTAAAATTTTAATTTATAGTTTAGTTTTGCCTTAGCACATTTTATGATTTATGGTTATTCAGTAAAATAATTAACCCATGGCTTAGCACAATGGGCAAACCCAATCTGAACATACTGAAAACCCAGGAAAGGTACTGTCTCAGTGACTACATTTCTACTGTATTTTGTTCTAAGATAGAAATCCTGACTTTAAATAATAAACTGTGTTTCCTTTATTTAATTATGAAAACACAATTTATGTGTTATACACCCACAAGTGCAGCCTGCCTCTTAGCCATATAATGAAGTAAACAAACAAGCTCGGTTAGTGAATCTGGAAATAGTTTATAATTTTCAAAGAAAGCCTTGATCTTCTTAGGGTGCAATATACTTTAACCCTGGGTTTAAATACTAGGATAAACATTAGCACTTGATTTGTTTCCCTGGTCAGGCAATGATTTATACAGATGGTGGCATATCAAACCAGGTGCTCTGGTTTAGAGTGACATGTAATTGCAGTCACTTTTAAATGGAGGTTTCAGGAGACTGGAAAGGGGGGAAAATACAGCTTTTCCCCCCTCTCTCTCCCACCTTCTTAAAATTATCTGTCGATTGTAAAATATAGCTTAAATAAGCTCAGGTGCAGGTCTATCTGCCAGTCTGAAAATAGTTCCATGCAGAAAAATTCTTCTGACTTTTTTTCAATCACTTCTCAACTAATTTGATGAGAGGACATTTCTTTCTGAAGCTTATTTTGAAAAAGAATATTGGAGTGAAATTGCTGTGGGTGGTGTATTATTGTATTATTTTGAAGGAATCCAGGTGTGGGTATGCAAATATTTTTATTCCTTATATAACCATCTTCCCAGTATCTGCAACTTCCTTGGCTTCTGATATAGTATGTAAATTCAATCCCAAAATAAAATATCTCATGCTAGATTTCCTTCCACAGCCTTTTTCAGATTGGAAATATTGAAAAGTTAAGAAGGATTCAGAGTGGTGGAAAGATGTGTATAGAAAATAACAGCAACCACAGTGACAGCCTTCCACCAGTTTTTTTAAAGCACTACAAAGAGAATATCTCATCCTACAAATAAGAAAGGGAGAGAAAAGCTTGTTTCACACTGGAACAAAATGTCTGTAATATTACAAAACAAATTTCAGCACAGCACCATCTCAAATTGAATACTTTGTGCCTACATATAGAATGTGAATTGGGTTGTGCAAAATGGGAAAGGAAAAATATACTATTTATTCTACCTTCCCTTCTAAAAGTACTTCTATGTAGGGTGGGGAGCTGTTTGATAACTGGAAGCTATCTTTGCAGGAAGGGTACCGGAAACTGCAGTGGATGGAGACCTGATCCAAAGTGTGACATAAAGATAATCCTCAAATAGTGACCATTTGCAGTTACAACAATGATGAAAAAGTAACTTTATGACCAATCTTCATATTTATGATCATCACAGATCTATAAAGCAAAGGAAAGCTGAAGGAAGATTATAAGACAGTTGCAGTTTACTTAGCAACCATGCAGCTTAAGACCTGAATTGCTGTGCCAATTGCGGCCACTAAATGAGGACTGCCTGTACAAAAAAAGTCATTACCTTGGAACCTAGAGCCTTCTTTAGGATGTGCTGGAGCATAGATGGAAAAATTGTGGAGAGTGAAAAAAGTAAAGCTGTCATTCTTTTCCTAGCATATAAAACTCTCCATTTAACATAAAGGGATGTGCATTTCAACTTCACAGTATGTACATATCCTACTGAAACCTACTCACACAATGTTATTATAAAATATAAGGGACCAAGCAGTCCCACTTTTCACCTCTCCATTCGGAATGGGACAACTCACCACGGACAATTCCATGCAGGATAACTCAACACGATAAATGTTATGCACCACTGTTTCTTTGAGATAATTTCCATTTTTGTCAATGGAAAAGATGTAAAAGAAACAGAAGTGGATAACATTTATCACATTGAGTTATCCCTTGTGGAATTGTTCGCGGCAAACTGGCATTGCAAGATGGCCAGGGTGGATTGGCCAAGGTGAATTGGCGGTGGCAAGTTGGCCATGATGAGATGACTATGTTGAATGGCCATGATGATTTGGCTATGGCAAGTTGTCCCAGTCCTATATTCTATATTTCAACTAAAGCACCTCTCCCTGATGTTTTTCCATAAACAACAATGGGAAACAGCTGCTCACAGGACAGTTATTTGTATTTTAGTTCCTAATCTCTGTGAAATAAAAGCTTCTTTCTAGGAAAATACAATATGGATCTAATAATGCAGTAAGAAGTCATAATGTTATATATGATATAATTTCATTAGATACCATAAAATAAAATAATCTCCATTCAGAATCTAGCAAAATGGTTTTGTCAACAAGGACAAATTAGGGGAAGGACAAGTACGGTCAAAATAAATAAACACATTTATTTACAAACTGATTGGTATAGTGCATTCCCTGTTCATTGTAAATAAATGCCTTTTAATTTTTCAACTAGTCATCAGTTTTCATTAATATTTTTGATTCCTTAAAATTGCTCCCCAGTCCATTGATTTCTATTACTTGCCTTCTTTCTCATTTGCCCTTATTGGTGCTCTTCTTGCCTAAACATATAAAGTGCCCTCATTGTCTAATTGTACAAATAGATTTTGACTGGATATGGCTTTTTTTTTAATGATTGATAGCTACTATGAAACGATCCCATCAGATGTAGCAAGATATCCATCCTATTCACTCTATGAATTCTGATTGGATAGGATGCCCAATATCTAAGTCAGCAAATCAGGAAAAAAAAAGAATGAAACAATCGGGGGGGGGGGGAGAGAAGATGGATAAATATTCTTATATTATCCACATTTGCTTTCCAGAATAGATGTCTACTCTGTCAAAACATCAGTTTGATCATAACAATCAAGGATAGGAATGAGAGCAGAAAGCCACTGGGAGTTGACTGCTCTAATTTCCACTTTTAGAACTCCCTTCAAACTCTGAAAATGGACCAAAAATGAGTCTGGAAAAATTTAGCCATCCATCAAATATCTAAAACAAACCAAAATCCAGGTCAAAAATGCTCAGTCCCATCACTTTCACAGATGTTACCATAAACAAAAGAATCTTCTACTGTGGGTAGGGTCACAGGTCAGGAGATATAATTGTAATTCATGATCTAATAGATCACTTTTGCCATAAAATGACTAATAACTAATTGACAGCCTCTGGGATACTCTACACACAGAGATAGATAGATGGGATAGGGATAGGGATAGGGATAGGGATATAGGGATAGGGATAGGGATAGGGATAGGGATAGGGATAGGGATAGGGATAGGGATAGGGATAGGGATAGGGATAGGGATAGGGATAGGGATAGGGATAGGGATAGGGATGGAGAGGGGGGGGATGGAGATGGATTGATGGATGGATGATATTACCTCTTTTACTGCCTATAGATCTCTTCATTTTATAACAATTTGCTAACACAAAATAGACATAGAATTTTTTAAAATGTAATCCATATCATGGCAAGCTTTGATTTGTATTTTCACAAGTTTCTGTTTACATCTTGTCTTTTAATTATTTGTCTAATAATCTGAACTTCAGTTCTCGTTTAGCTGATTGCTTTGCTTGGTTGGAAGTTTCTTTACCCCTGTAGAGATATAGATTGCATATAGGCACATTTTCAACAATTCTACTACTGAAGCTGATTGATATAGTCATGATAGACATTTTTACAGAAAGAAAATAGGACTGCAAAATATTAGCCCAACCTCCCATGTCAAGGCAAAAACTTAATGTATCCATTTCACCCCACAATAAATCCCACAACTCACATCATGGAATGACACATGGGAAACATGAGTCAGATGTGTCAACATCTGAAATCTCAAACTGGCCAAGCAAAGGATGAAAAGGAAAGAATTTTAAGAGTCAAACCAGCAGCAAAATTCTTAAGGAATTTTAAGAGACAGAAGTGACATATTGGAAAATTATCTTTTAATCTCCTAATTCTATCTTTAGGTTTGAGCAATGAAGCAAATAAAATATTTGCATAAGCTTTGAACGTATAAAAACCTATAAAATTCTATAGCAGTGAGAGTTACTGAGAGTTTGTGTGTTCTGAACAAACAGCAAGTTTCTCAAAATAGGCTGTTTTCCCTTGGCCAGCTTTGGAACTTCCATGCTCTCTTCCATGATACCCAGTCTAAAAATGAAGCTAACTTGCTACCCATTGCACTACTTGCTGGAGAGGAAGGGAAACAAATGTGGGTCAAACCTGTAGGAGGTTAGATTTCCAGTAGCTTTAGGGCACAACCTTCTGGAGAAATTTCACATATCATCCCATTTTTCTGAACTTCTCCCCACCCTCCCATTCTTTATATTCCTTGCCAAAATCCATTTATCAGAATAAACTATTCAGCCCACATCATATCAATGCGCTCCACTGAAGCTGTATGCAGAGGAGTACTGTAAAGAATTTTGGGTGAAGAATCTGATGTTGTTTTCAAATCCCAGCCAAGATTTTGCTAACATAATTTTCCACTGCTTTTTTCCAGGACAGAACACCTAATTTTTTAAACCTTTCTCTTATAGAACGTATGAGAGAACCTTCTGTATGTGTATGTGTAGGTGCATACGTGGGCTTATATAAGGTTTTTTTTTTTTTTTTTTAATTTTTTTTTTCTTCTTTCAGTCACAATGCTTATATAAGGTTTTTTTTTTTTTTTGCAATATATATGTTCTCCTTGCAGTCACAAGGGGATCATAATTCAAATTTCTCAGAATATTTCCATCTCCTTCATGGCAATACACCCCAACCCTTTTTTTAAAAAATTCCACTTCCTGCAAAGAGCATTAGCAAAGGAAAAGGGAAAGCAACTTTTTATCATTGCATCTATCGATCCAATTTGTCCCCTCTCTTCTGCCAAGCCACCCGTTCTGCCCACTACTTAAGAGTTGTGGGCAGAACTGTATCAATGCCCAACTCCCTCCCTCCCTCTCTTTCTTGCCAAATTGCTGCCTGTAATTAATACTCTCAAATCCTTAACCTGGCAGTGCAACACATCAGCGGGTGTGGAAATTGCTCACTGATAGAACTGACTTCTTTAATCAAAGAAAAGTCTCTAAGTTTATTGCTGATTGGAAAGCCCTTACAGACTTTTTGCATAAAAGAGAAAAAAATGAACTTATGATTTATGGTTTAGATGAATAGACAGGATAGATTATAGAAAGAAGAGAGTTATGTTGTAACCATAGACTAAGAAATAAGTCTATAATTATAACTGCTGTTAAGAAGATTGGAAGGTACTTCTTTGTATCATTTTTTCTATTTTACTTTTATGTTTTTTTCTTTCTTACATTTTTTCTATTTGATTGCTTTTGCTTTTTCTCACTTTATATTAGTTTCTATAGGAAAGTAAAGGAAACTTTTATCTTCCTTTGTAAACAAATATTTTATTAAAAAAAGAGCTTGAGCTCAGCTAAGAATCACACATATATATTCAGGGATTTCTTTTTCTTATTTATTCATAACCAATAATGTGTATTTAAAGAGACACAGAAGGATCTGCCTAGGTACTGGAGATCCATCATCTAGAACCATGACAGCCATTTGCAGACTGGGCTGCCAACAAGCCCCTGGTCTAAGTGGGAGCAAAATAATTGCATCTCATTATTTGGAGTTGGAATCCTTTCTTTCTCTGTGCAAATTCATACCCAGATACTGCAAATAACAGACCTGGATTTGCTTACCAGCAACACCGGCATAAGAAAACAGTTGATAAGAAATCATGCACTGTTTGCAGGCTTTTCAGAAACACCTGCCTGTACATAGTAGGAAACAAATCAGACAATAATGGATACAGATGTCCTACTAACCTAGTGATGGACACCTACTTTTCCTGGCCAGCTGCAGGACCAATGTTCCAGTAGTAACAGAAAGGAAAGAACCTGGGTTTTTTCTACCTATTCTCAGGCATAAGAGGTAGATTTTACATGTGGGAATGAAAGCAGCAAATCTTTGGGAAACAAACTAGCCGCATTTCCATGCTTTAAAAAGAAAACCAGGTCCTTGGATAACAATATGGTGTTATAGCATAATGGTATGATTTGGGGACCACTTCAGGGATCTGGGATGGGAAGCTGAAGTTAGGAAAATCGAAAACTCTTTGACACCCAAAATAGACTGAGGATGCTAAGGAATATAAATGAAATGTTTCATGTCTACATGTATTCCATTGGTCATGGGTGACCAACCCTGTAATAGCCCCATTCAAGATCACCTCTAGTGGAGTCACAGTTCTCTGGAACATGGCAATCAAAGGTTGTTAGATATTTTAACAAAATAGATCCCCGGGTTTCAGGTGCACCATGGCTTTGAAAAAACAAAGAGTATGGAGAAACAGTTGGTAAGAAATCATGCCTTGTTTTTGGGCTTCTCAGCAGCATCTGCCAGACAGGGTGGGGAAAACAAAAGAACAGGATATGCTGGATTTAACCTAGTCAATGACATTTTTCACACACTGCTACAGAGGCACATAGAAGCAGAAATAACATTCAAAGTTGCAGGCTGTGCATAGAGTGGACAATTCTGATTTTTACCAGAAGTATGAAAAAGGGCCACTTGCTTTGCTTGTAAAAGAAATAAATCCCAGAATTAATCACATATCTTTTTTAAAGAATTATACAGCAAGAGAGGGGAAAGCATCTGTGTTCTTGCAGAACAACTGTACTTAATAGACCTAGATTCATGGTTACATTCACACAACACATTTAACCTGTTACTGATTTAGCCTATTTTCTGGCTTCAGACCCTACACTGAATCATAAATTAATCACAGAGATCAGGTTTGCACAACACCCTAAGCACGTCTCTCAGAATTAAACAAGGTTAATAATAATTTAGTATATTTTGCAAATGCATTTCTTAGATTCTCATCTGATCTGGCTAAGCATGCTTGGTGAGCACAACCATTGTAGAATATTATGGTTGTTTTGTGATCTGAGTCTGCATCTCAACAGTGCTAGTCTATCATTCAGACTATTGTACCACTCTTGAGACTGCTGACTGATGGATCTTAATTGTCTTATACTATAGAGCCTTTTCCATAAAGTAACAAATGCAAAAAGAACTTTTTGCCTTAGGCCAGTTATCTGGCACTATCAAATTTATATGAACAAATCTGAAATAATGCTATGCTAGTCTGAGCTGAAAACGTCTCCATTCACTTTTTAGTTCCCGCTAATTCAGCAACTCTCTACTCCTATAATCTCCCCAAAATACAGTATCTCTAGAGAATAAATAATACCTCACTATTAAATGTTATAGGATGGGGAATTTCTATTTAGAATTCCACTTCCCTTTTTCTTTCTTTCTCTCTCACTCATACACCCATAGATACTGTAGACCAGCCAATCACTACAGCCGGTCCTGAATTTACAACCAGTCACTTAGCAATTGTCAAAATTACAACAGATCTCCCTGGGTACTTATGACCCAGTTGCAAAGTGTTTATGGCTGCCCCCTTGGTCACATGACTGCATTTCAGGCACTCGGTAACCGCCTTGCATTTACAGCCATTTGCAGTGTTTTTTGGTTATGTATTAGCAATAGCACTTACCGTGTTTCCCCGAAAATATGACCTATCCCGAAAATAAGCCCAAGTCTATTTTTATGTGTGTGCCTAATATAAGCCCTCCCCTAAAAATAAGCCCTAATGAACGGGGGTGGGCATGGCCAAAATAGGCGGCGAGCACACGCAGGCCGACAGTGTCTGGCAGTAGCAGCAGCTGCAGCCCGCGCAGCACAGGTGAGTTGAATACCTGTGCAAGCAGCAGATAGAGGCAGAGTTGCTGAGGGGAGGCAGGCAATCCAGATGCACCGCACGGGCCATGGGAAAGCCCGTGGTGGGCTGGAGCAGCGGGCGGCTGCGGATGGCTCGTCTTTGCATGGCAACACTAGCAGCAGACAGAGGCAGAGGTGCGGGGGGAGGCAGGCAATCCGGACACATATTGCCCCCAACAATCTGGGTCCTTATTTTACCCACTTCGGAAGGACGGAAGGCTGAGTCAACCTCGAGCCAGTGAGAATTGAACTGCCGATCTGCTGGCAGCCAGCAACCAGCAGAGGTAGCCTGCAGTACTGCATTCTAACCACTACGCCACCACAGCTCTTAATAATAATAATGTTTTACAATGTTTTTGCCAAAAACTGATACTTACTTCTGGTTTTCAGCAAAACCAGCCCATAAAGTACAATTAATTCACTTTTAATGACTATTGTGTTCACTTAACAATCATCACAAAAAAAGGTCATAAAATCAGTCATGTGGGTGATCCAATTTATGACCATCATGACTTACCATTGTAATCGGCAGGATCCATTATGGTAGTAAGTTGAGGACTACCTGTATTCTGAAGTCCATGGGTGTGACCCATTCTTACTGCTTTGTTTGGGGTTTGCTTGATTTTTGTTACCTCAATTTTCTCTGCCCACCAATATTTATTATGCTCAAGTTTTTTCCACAAATTGTCCATAAGAAACAGAACTCAACTCTAGACTGGGAAAATGAGAACATTATTGTCCTAACTCAAGGGTTCTGAATATTACAGAGTAACAAGAGAAAGCACTCAGGAAGAGCACTATAATTGTTAATAAAAGTATTCATTCCTTGTTAATAAAAAATGGGGGAGCAAAAACAATTTCCAGGACTTTTCATGATCTCCCTGTGCCAAAAATTGCACCAACAATTACTCAGGTGTAAATTCAGTTGAAAATATTTACTTAAAGGACACTGGGTCTGGGCTGCAGAAATTCAGCTAGCCACAAGGAGTTAAAGTTTTCTGAATCACATTATTGCCATCTGCTGGTTTTCTGGATTACTGTGACCCAGAACTAGTAATTTATTTTGTATTGAGTATCCATGATCACGATTCAGCCATATGCAAAAATGTTTGTAGCTGCACCTTAAAAGCAGCTATTCAAGAATCAACACTATTTTAGGGCCTGTGCAGGTGATCAGAAAAGACCATTTCTTTCTAGGAACATAGTGGAAAATGTCAGGATAATGAAATAGTGATGATGATAATGATTTGATTCTTTCTCCCAAAGTCAAATTTTGCTGAAATGTAATGGATACTAATGTGATTCTGCAGCCATTCTGAAGGACAACTCATTTCTGGCCACTTGGGAGATCCCTTGCCAAAATTACTTGGTAGTCCACCAATCACCTTCGGTTTAATGCATTCTGAGGAATCCTGGAAATTCAATATATTTCTGTAAGGAATAAATGTATTCCAATGGCCCTGATGCTATCTTCTTTTCTTTTTCTTTTTTTTTAGGTTGCCTCTTTCAAATACATATAGGCACATACATAAATCAATGACTCCCAAATGGTATAAAATTAGCCCCTTAGGAAAGTCAAGAGAACTGATTGATTCCCAAATAACAGACCCAATTTATATTGTGCATGAACTGTGATCAAAAGAGAAAGTTGGTCCACAGCTTTGCTCTTTCAGAGGAAAGAAGTCACCTCAGTTTTCTTATAAATTGCCACTTATAATTCCTTACCTGACAGTCTTGGTGTTTTGTGTAATGTCAGTTATAAGTCAGTAATACTGAGAATAAATGTTTCAAATATTTGGCTGAAGCCAAGGAAAATAAGAGAAAATAAAACTGAGATCCAAGAAAAAAATGTATCATTTTAATTGATTTCAAAGTGATTTCAGTGGATACAATACTTGCAATGACCTAGTCAGGAAACAACAGTCTCCCAATGAAATGTTACCTCGTTTGGTGTCTGACTTGGTATTTAAGGAAGATAGCTAGACAAACAAATGAGAGTTTTCAGACCTGACAATCTACTACTAGTTAGTGTCAGGCAAAAATAAAATTTGCATTTTTCTTGATCAAGTTCTTATTCTATTTAATAAAAAAGAACTTCTACAGGTAGTCCTCAATTTAAAACCATAATTTGGATCAGAATTTCAATTGTTAAGGAAGGCAATTGTTAAATGAATCGCACCCAATTTTATGACCTTTTTTTGATAAGTAAATTTACTACAGTTGGTAAGTGGAATCCTGCTTCTCCCATTGATTTTGCATGTCGGAAGCCACTGAGGAAGGTCACAAATGATGATCACACAACCTTTGGGTGCTGCAACTCTCCTAAATACAAGCCAGCTGCCAAGCACCCAAATTTTGATCACATGACCGTGGGGATGCTAAAATGTTGTAAGTGTGAAGACAGGTCATAAGTCACTTTTTGCAGAGTCATTATAACTTTGAATGATCGCTAAATAAATAGTTGCAAATCGAGGACTACCTATATTAGTACTTATTACAAAAAATTAAAATTAGAAAAAATTCTCATTGACAATTTTTGGTGATTACTGGATGGCCAACAATTGTCTGAATATCCTTTGTTAGTATATAATCCTATACTAGCAGTCTGCAGCCTCCTTGGCTTCCAGTACTTGCTGCCAGTTGCTCCAGTTGCTGCCAAGGAATACTTGAGGCCATGATCACTTGAGGCCAACTCTCCTTAATCAACTCACCTGATAAATGCCCTCTTAATACATATCTCCTAATACGTTATGTGTAAGAACTTAGCTGAACATCCAAAATGATTGCTGCTAGAAGACTGCATTGTCCTAGACTGGCAATATTCTAATTGGGCATAGAATTATAAATTTATGCTGAGTTCAAAATATAATTATTGTATTCACATAACTTGAATGCCCAATAAAGAATCATATTGTGGCTAAATATGAGAATATGGTTTCCAGAACAAACTGAGCCACAAGCTATTTAAATCCCATGTTAGCTTACTTTATAGTGTGAACCTGTCCATGTAGGTGGTGATTTAATCCACTGACTGCAATCCACTATTCCATGTAGAAAGGCAGATAGCCGCTTTCATCCCCTACAAGATGATTCAAATGCCACACCGTCCTTTATAACATATTTATTGTAGTTTCCTTCCCTGCGCTTAATACTGTATGAGACAGTTTCTTCCACAGCCTTCCAGATCAAGCAGACATACAATGAAAAAGATAGAGATTATTTATGGAGGAGGAGGATAATCAAAATTCTCTCCTCCCTTTTTCCTCAGAAAAGTGCAGCCACCTCCCACTGGTGCCTTGCAGATGCATTGAGTTACATTTCCCATCATATGCAGGGGATAATGGGATTGAAGCCCAACACTCTGGGTGACCCATGTTAGAAAAGACATTTTTGACCCTGCTGTAGTGATTAATATATACTGTGTTGTATCTTATTGGCAAAATGTTGAGGAGAGAATGGGAGAAGCAGCAACCAAGGAAACATCTACTTTGGGTTCTCACTCTTTTCTTTTCATCCCTTTTCTTCTAGCTCCCATTGCCATGGCAACTGTTTCTAGCACATGCTCTTGGCCACTTTTTCTAGTAGCTATAGCTATGTAGAGTTTTATATTTTATACATATCATATGCAGAGGTCAAGCAAACACGCTTTAAAAAATGCCCCAAATTTATGTATACAGGCCAAAGCCTTCACAGTTAACAATTTGACTGTTTGCAATGCTAATTAATCCCGAAAGCATCACCAGGCCTCCATCTGGGCCTGCCCTGACATTAAGCAGCAAAACAGGCCTCCACCTCAGCCCCCCTCCGTTCCCCCTTGAGCCACAGCAGCACTCACGGTTGTAAATATGTGCCACAGAAAGACATGCACACACCCACAGCATACTCCATACCAAATGGCTGCACAATATTCTATTTTCATAAATTATCATAATCTATACATGCTGGAATACATCCCTCTTTCCTTCACAGGATTGTTGAGCCCCTGGGAGGGGAAAAAAGCTTGGCTTTGGATAATCCTGCAGAACCCCTCCCCCCCCCCAAAAACCCCCCATAAACCTGCAAGAAAGACAAAGGTAACTATCAGTTGGATCAGAATAGCCCAGTCCAGTGCCTCTTTCCCAAAGGTGTTGGATTACAGCCCCCTTTATCTTTGGCCAGTTTGTCTATGGATGCTGGGAGCTGTTATTCAATTCACTGACTAGTTTCTAATAACATGCTAAATCTGAGCTAACAAGACAAAATGGCTGGGTCCACATTACGTGCTGTACCCAAACAAATACACCACACCATGGCTTTCTGGAAGGGGCTCATGCATATATCATGACAATCATTGAGTTTCCACAATACAACACAGTGAAGCCAGCTAGCCAACTCAATTGTAGCTTACCCTACAATTGTGGGGAATGAACCCTGCAGAAGATGCCTATATTGGAGAATAGTCTAAATTTATCAGTAGTCTGTTCCTAAATAACCACTTTTTTATCAGCAGTTCAATTCTATTATCTCCTTTTTCATCACTCTATGTAAAAAACTTCACCCTGTCCCACTGCAAAACAATTGCCTTTAAGTAGCGTGTAGCCCTTAATTCTTGAATATTATCCCCATTTTTCACTTCCACATAACTTTATAGGATTCTGATTCAAAGATGCTCCACCTTGCCTTTCTATTCATATTAGTTTCCTGTAGGGGGTTCTTGCTCTTCCTCTTAAGTGGTATCCCACAGAAGTGTCCCAAGCATTCCGATTTCCTAGCCAAGCAGTGATCAAGCCCAGACCTGCTTAGTTTCAGCCAGGGATCAGCACAGCAAGCCCTCGGTCCATGTTTAAGGAACATCTTCACCTTGTTGTTCTCAAGAGGCTCTTCTTTTGTGTTTGGGGTTCTGCTGCTGATTATGGCAGCCACACAAGACAGATGCAAGAGGAGCAATCACTCATCATTCATATGGACAAGTTTATGTTATTAACATTGACAAATAGACTAAAAGGAAAAGAAGCCTGCAGATCAGCCTTCCTCGTTTTTAAGAAGAGATTGGACAACCATTGCCTGAAATGTACAGGGTTTCCTGCTTGAGCAGGAGGTTGGACTAGAAGACCTCCAAGGTCCTGTCCAACTCTGTTATTCTGGCTATTCTTCTGGACTGTAACTCCCAGAATTCTCAACAACCACCATATTAGATTGAGATTGTGGGGGGTTATCATATCTAGAGGGCAGCTGGCTTGGGAAAACCTACTTCAGAAAAACCTACTATTTTGCTACAGGGCCCCTCCCAGAGAGTTCAGAAAGATTCTTCTGTGAATCCCATAAATCCTTGGACCCATATTTATTTCCAGGTCCCACCATTAATGTAAGCTCTTCCCAACCTAAGCATACCTTTCAATCTTTGCAAACTAAGGAAGACACATATGCACACAAGCTGCATTCACATGTTACATACTTGAATAATGTCAGATTCATTTGGTGTTGTGATTTTGTGGCTTAGATTGTTGTTTGAATCCAACACATTTGGTTGTTGTACTTTACAGTTCAATATGTTGTACAAATTTGAAAAATGGCTTAATTTAGTAACCCATGGATAAATATTAGAAGTTTCTGGCACAAATTTGCCAGTTCAATGTAGCCATTCCCTTCAAATCCATTATAGCAACATCCCACCAAAAATCTTTCCACGAAGTAGGCCAATGTTTCTCAACCTTGGCAACTTGAAGATGCTGGCTGGGATTTGAAATCTATACATCTTCAAATTATCAAATTTGAGAAACACTAAAGTAGACTAAAGTTAATGTGATAACAACATAAAGCTGATTAACTTTTAAGTTATCCCAACTCTCTTTGGATTTTTTTTTAATTGTAAAATATTAGCATGGCTACCACTGCACTTCACCTAATCTCTCAAATGGTATCAAATGATACTCTGAAAAGGTGCCAGGATTGCAACTCATAGTTTTCACAGCCATGCTAGTACGGTTTTGTGTAGTCAGATTAGCCTTTAGCTATGCTGACTTTCATTTCTGGGAGTTGCAACCCCAACATATCCAGAGAATACCAGACCGGAGAAGGCTGCTGATACACAAAGAAAACTTCATTGCATGTAAATGTGCAATCATTTCAAATTGCAGGTGTAGGCTTGCATAATTAAATGCCTCTCCATTTAAGACTCTGCATCCAAAAAAGAACATATTAGGGTGAAAAGTTGTGGTTAACTTTCTCTGTTACACAGAAATTGAATTTACACAATACATTTGATCCAATCAAGTAATATGTTATCTTTGATTCATGTTAACCTCGGTCAGTTACCTAATTAGTTTGTGGATTAGCATGGGAAAATCCAGCTTCTTTGATGGAATGTATGTTACACTATATTGTGTGAAGCCAGAAATGGGTTAGTTCAGTAATCAGGTTAAGCATGTGCAGGTTAATGCAGCCTGCTTGCTTGCATGGAAGAACATTCAGTCATGTGTTTTCCCATCTGCAGTATTAAGTGATAGGATGCAGTCACAGCTTTAGCCCTTCATCAGCTGTGAATTAGGCCCTATGAAATTTCATGTTAATTACCTATAATACACAATGACTAGAAAAATTAAAATAATTACAAGGAAAGGGTGAAATGAAGAAAGTGTGGGAGAAAAACCAACAGATAAGGACTCAGACAGACAAACAGCCAGTATGTAACAGTGAAAGGAGTTTTGGCATTGCTTTTTTTTTATTCTGGCAAATATTCCAAGGCAGCTAGCAAAATTTGAAAATTGGGAATTTTTAATGGGTAGTGTATGAAAAATGGGGGGTGGCTAGTTTAAAAATAGCTGCTCTTATGACCTCTATTTTTCAAAATATTGGGATATGGTAAAATGCCAATCAAATGCAAACAGGAAGAGTCCAGAAGCCTTGAATTAGCCAAATCCAAAGAGTGGAAGTGAGCTATTAAAGGCATTGAATTAAGTTAGATCTGGAGAAGGATAAAAATTGGCAATATCAATCCTTACATGAGAATAAAAAATGGAGGTTCTGGGTAAATGAGAAAAAGGAAAGTCCAAAATTCATAGAGGATTAAGAGACTTTAGCTCATGGAAGATGAATCAGATGGCCATTTCTGATAGCTTCATATCTACTTTCCCAACTTCATATCCTCTCTCATCATCCTATAACCATACTAACTGGGAGGGATCAGAATTATGTATCTGGGAGATATCATCCAAGTTCCATAATGGGGATAGGGAGGGTGAGATAGATACTTCCCTGAACTTACTTTATGGTATATTTCTTTATGGGACCTAACAATCTCAGGATGATTTCACTGAAAACATCCACAGCTTCCAGAATGTCATTGGGATCCAAGCAGGAGAAGGTTCTGGCTCCTGGAGTGAGATTTAGACCCATTGGCAGACAGGCAATAAGGGAAGGCTTGTAGTAAGACAGGAAGCAGCCAGCCCAGAGATGCTTGTTGGAACCAGGCCTAGATAGGGATATATGGGGCTCCTCAAGAGGAATTCTCCTCCCATTGAGGGGGTGTGGTATCAGACCTGAGTATTAAGCACAGCTTGATGGGAAAGCAACGTGTGTTGCTATGGGAGCAAGCAATGAAGGGGAGGGGGCTGAGCCAGTGGAGAGCTCTGTAGAGGACATAGTGGCCGAATGCTTGCTAGAAAGATTTTTGGGGTGGGGAAAATTAAGTGGAAAATAGTGGATTGGGGATATTTGCCTGCAGCATCAGGAAGGACAGAAGGGGGTTGGGTTGCCAAGTATGGGGGGAGGGGGGAGGAGGAGGTAGAAGAGCAGCATCTTTCAGCCACTGAGCAGGGTATAGATGGTGCAGTTTCCATAGCAACTTCCATCCATCATCCTACTTCTCCATTCCTATTAATTCCAGCCTGCCCTATTCTCCCCTCCAAAAAAATCACTGTCCCAATCTAACCTTTTCAACTCCCTACTTCACCCATATTCTTTCATGATAAGGCATTCATCTTGCTGTATGTACCGTCTCTCATCCCTTTGCTGGGCTGGATCATGACCCTTTCCACCCCCCCCCCCCCCCAAAAAAAACACCCCAACCATCTAACCTCACCCCTTCGTCCCCACACTCACCAAAGTGGGGGGCGTCGCGGAGACAGCATCCCCTGCTCCCCCTCTTTTCCTGATAAGGTTGGCGAAGACGGCTGTACCCTCCTCCGCGTGCCCAGTTGGGGGGCAGAGAGGGGCGAGGCTGCGGGCTCTCCCGGTCCCCTTAATGCTTGGGCTCCATAGAGATCCCGGAGCAGACCCAACTGGAGCCTCGCCAAAGCCCTCGGGAGTGGGCGATGGAGAAGGGGGGAAGCAAGCGAAGTGGAGACCTGAAAGAACCCACTGGTCCTGGCGGCTCCGACCCGACCCGGCTGCCAAGGAAGAAGCCGACACAAGCAGGCAACCAACCAACGACGTCGGGAGCGCTGCAGCAAAAGCGCTCCTGCGAGCAGCAGAGACGGGAGTGGAATACTAATAGTGGAGGGGGGGCGNAATGGGCGCAAAGACGCAGCAGGGGAGAGGAGATGGCATTTGGGGAGGATTTCTGGGTGGGCCGGAAGGGGGAAAAGTCTGGTAAGTGCTCGTGAGAAGCTAGAAGCCGGTTTCCTCATTCCTGATTGGCTTTACTCCCCAAAAGAGAGAGCTTGTTGGCCTCTTCATTGGAGAAAATGGTGAAAATCTAAGGACTCCCTCCAGCCGAGATTATGGGGACCAGGTCTCTTCATGTCAGCACCCTCTGCAAATGCAGATTGAAAAGGTGAACTGACTGGCTGGCACCTTTGGGGCTAGATTGGCCTCTCCCAAAAAAAGGCTGCCTTGTCAAGAGCCCTTCGCTCTCATCTCTTTCACTTCCCCAGGGATTAACTGGATAATAACCTGTAAGTAAATAAGAAGAATATACAGTGGGGCAAAAAAGTATTTAGTCAGCCACCAATTGTGCAAGTTCTCCCACTTAAAAAGATGAGAGAGGCCTGTAATTGACATCATAGGTAGACCTCAACTATGAGAGACAAAATGAGAAAACAAATCCAGACAATCACATTGCCTGATTTGGAAAGAATTTATTTGCAAATTATGGTGGAAAATAAGTATTTGGTCAATATCAAAAGTTCATTGTTATATATCCTTTGTTGGCAATGACAGAGGTCAAACGTTTTCTGTAAGTCTTCACAAGGTTGGCACACACTGTTGCTGGTATGTTGGCCCATGCCTCCACGCAGATCTCCTCTAGAGCAGTGATGTTTTGGGGCTGTCGCTGGGCAACACGGACTTTCAACTCCCTCCAAAGGTTTTCTATGGGGTTGAGATCTGGAGACTGGCTAGGCCACTCCAGGACCTTGAAATGCTTCTTACGAAGCCACTCCTTCGTTGGCCGGGCGGTGTGTTTGGGATCATTGTCATGCTGAAAGACCCAGCCACAGTTCATCTTCAATGCCCTTGCTGATGGAAGGAGGATTGCACGCAAAATCTCACGATACATAGCCCCATTCATTCTTTCCTGTACACGGATCAGT
>QLTV01000401.1:235289-246181 GCA_003457575.1 Thermophis baileyi
GTTTTGCTCACCGTTCTTGTGATCATTTTGACCCCACGGGGTGAGATCTTGCGTGGAGCCCCAGATCGAGGGAGATTATCAGTGGTCTTGTATGTCTTCCATTTTCTAATTATTGCTGCCACAGTTGATTTCTTCACACCAAGCTGCTTGCCTATTGCAGCTTCAGTCTTCCCAGCCTGGTGTAGGTCTACAATTTTGTTTCTGGTGTCCTTCGACAGCTCTTTGGTCTTCACCATAGTGGAGTTTGGAGTGTGACTGTTTGAGGTTGTGGACAGGTGTCCTTTATACTGATAACAAGTTCAAACAGGTGCCATTAATACAGGTAATGTGTGGAGGACAGAGGAGCCTATTAAAGAAGAAGTTACAGGTCTGTGAGAGCCAGCAATCTTGCTTGTTTGTAGGTGACCAAATACTTATTTTCCACCATAATTTGCAAATAAATTCTTTCCAAATCAGGCAATGTGATTGTCTGGATTTGTTTTCTCATTTTGTCTCTCATAGTTGAGGTCTACCTATGATGTCAATTACAGGCCTCTCTCATCTTTTTAAGTGGGAGAACTTGCACAATTGGTGGCTGACTAAATACTTTTTTGCCCCACTGTAAGTAGAGTCAGAACCCAGGGAAAGGACTCTCAGGGTTTGCAGGATCTGGCCATTGCTTGACCTTAGAAGCTTCAGTGAAAATGAGAACTGAAGTGAGAACTAAAGAAGCTTCTTGGATGAGAAGCAAAACATTTTCAAGGGGAAAAAAATTTAAAGAGAGAAAAAGCCAAGAAAGTCCAGTTGTCTTTTGAAAAGTACCTTTGAGACAACCATGACATGGACGATTGAGAAGCTCCGTAGACCTTCAATGAAAATGTATGATAGCTAGAAAGAAATATGCGATAGTGGCAAATATCTGTAGCTCAGGTGTAGGATGAGGGTAGGGATTCCTTCTCCAAGCTTGTGGGCCTGGTAACGAAACGTTTGGAAACCAACCCACAAGCTCGGAGAATGAACCTCCACCCTCATCTGGAAAGAAGTGCTGCTTTCTATAGCTTTCATCATAGTGTAGATTTGCCATCACCATCCTCACAACCACCTCCGCCAACCACTGTTATTCCCTATGCCAAATAAAAGTGTTTCTCATGAGTTGTTGCTGCTGTCAGAAACTTGAAGATCCAAGCAATAATAGCTTTACATTTTATATTATATGCTTTACAAATCAACTAAATCAAATCAGAGAATACCACCATCACAAAAAGAACTTCCTGGAGAATTTCACCACCCCTTGCAATTAGGTTATATTGTTATGAAGCTTCTTCCTTCTATAATCAGAATGATTAAGGTTTCCCATTAAACCTATTCCAAAGAGTTTTCTTTGGAAACAACAAAGTGCTGAAAGAGAGAGGATCTGCAGTGAGAAGAGCAAGGCTTGTTTGTAAGAAAAACAGGAAGATGACACAGAAAAGAGTATGAAGATATCTTAAAGCAGCTGAAGCTACTACCTCCAATGTAGCAGCAGCCAATGCCAGTGCTTGCTTTGTTGCTGAAAGGTTTTGGAAAAACAATGAAAGAAAAAACTGAAATAAATTGTTCTGACAAAGTTGGCTCAAGGCTGAATCACAATATATCTGTCAAGACAGCAGTCTTGTACTGTACCAACTTATTTGTGAGTGAATCAGTGGGAATTCAATGGCCATGTTCACGCTACACACTTGACCATTCACTTGCTCCCTGGCTAAATTTGTACCATTGTGTGTAGCAGGATAAGATCACTGTTGTGAAGACACCATGCCCTGACAGCTCCCAACCCCAAAAAGCTAACATTAGCATCACTATAGAGGGAATTGGAGGTGGGGGTGGGATTGCTTCCTGCTGCTTTTTGTCCCTCATCCAACCTTCATGTGGCCAGGAGATGGGGGAGGAAATGGAAGTAAAAGTGAAACATATACTGATGCCTAGAGATGCTGTTTGGGAATACTAGGAGATGAAGTCCATATATCTTAAAGTTGCCATGTTTGAAAAGCACTGTTATAGAATATATCTTTGGGGCTCTTATCATTAGTTTTATTCAGTGATTTCATTAAAGGTGAAAAGCCCATATGCTGATGAGACCACCAGGTCATGACCCCTTGTCAAAATGATGTGGTCAATCCTAACCTTTTCAAAATGTTTGTATGTTTAATGATTAACAGTTCCTACCCCACAACAGAGTGGTCTTTGGTAATCATAACCCCAACCTTAATAATATCAAACATCTGACTGCCTTTTTTAATTTTGAAAACCTGTTTGATTTCCCCTCTCCCAGGGGTTTTTATATCTATTCCTTAAATTAGTATAGTAAGAAGCTCCTATTTTTGTATGTTTTTGAAATAGAGTGATCCCGTGTGTGTGTGTGTGTGTGTGTGTGTGTGTGTGTGTGTACTGATTCCTTTTCAATAATGTCAGAAATTGGGGAAAAAGTGCTCATAGTCTGAAAAGGCTGGCATGCCAGACTATTACAGGTAGACTTCACTTAACGACTTCCCTTTCGAAGTTATGACAGTGCTTAAACAGTAATTTTAGACTAGTCCTCACATTTACAAATGCCGCAGCGCCCCTGTAGTCATATGATTGGCATTTGTGCACTTTGCAACCAGCAGGCATTAATGACCACCCCAGGATCATGTGGTCACGTGATCGCAATTGGGTTTTGCCAAAGCGCTAAAAATGTAGGATCGGCGCAATTAGTCCAGAGCAGCACAACATTATATAAGACATTATACAAGTATCATCAAGAGGTGTCTCAGTATAGATTTCTACTTTTATTTTGAACTATCTCCCAGCCAATGTGAACTTTTTGAACATCAGCTACTATTAATATAAGCAACTTTTATGATTACAATTTAAGAAGCAGATTTGTTAGAGGTAAAATAGTATTTGAATTTTTTTTCCTTTAACTGAATGAAATATTGGATTCACAATATTTGAGAGTCTATGAATTATTTTAATGGAAATAATTATTTTAATGGAAATAAAGTCAGCTAAAGTTCAAAATCCTTTCAAGCATTCCTGCATAAGCATGTCCTCTGATGTTATTTCTCTTTTCCATTTCCTTAAAATGGGAGTTAGAGCCAGTTTGGTTTAGTGGTTAAGACTACAGGCTAGAAATCAGGTGACTGTGAGTTTTAGTCCCACTTTAGCCATGAAAGCTGGGTGGGTGACTTTGGACTAATTACTCCATCAGTCCACAACATCAGGCTTAGACCATAAGATGGTGGGTGAATTCCTGTTGATTGTAACAGATCAACATTTGATTGTTCTTTAAAAGTGGATCCTGCACCTGCAGAAAACCATTAGGGAGGGAGTCTGATGAAAAGTTTGCTGCCTACTTATGCTTAATGGAATTAGATCAGAGGTGGTATTCTGCCGGTTCATACCAGTTCGGGCAAACCAGTAGTAGCGACCTGCGGGTGGGCCGCCCACCCGCCCCGGGCTATGCCGTCTTATTTAGGCTCATTTTTTAGCCGCGCGCGTGAGCAAAGTGCATGCATGGAAGGCCGTGTGCATGCGCGCGCACATTTGCAAACCGGGAGAGAAGGTAAGTGAATACACCTCTGAATTAGATTGTTACACAAGACCCCCAGCCTTTCATATCCTACTCTTCACATGCAAAATTATCTACTGGGTAAAATGTCTACTGGATTCTCCCCACAGAGGTATCTTAGGCTGCAGCAAGTACTTTCTGGAACCAAGGATACAGATACTGTATATTGTGAATTTTGCTGAGGTTCTACCAATTTGTATCCATTTTCCAAATTCTACCCAAAGGGGCTTTTAGATGCTCCGTATAAAAAAACTGAAAAGGTAAAGTAGGAAATTTCCTGAGGTTTCCTCGTGTAAAGAAGACTATCATAGTAAGCAGATATCACAACCAATCCTATTGTACAAACTGAGGCAGGGAATCCCAACTTGACAAATACATAACCATTGATGGAGGAAGACCTGAAAAAAATAGAATAGAATGAATGAGCTGGAAAGGACCTTGGAGGTCTTCTAGTGAGTCCATCCCTCTGCTCAAGCAGGAGAACCTATACTGTTTCAGATGTGACTGTCTAGTCTCTTCTTAAAAACCTCCAGTGATGGAGCACCCATGATTTTTGGAGGCAAGCTATTCCACTGGTTAATTGTCCTCACTGTTAGAAAGTTTCTCCTTAATTACAGATTGCTTCTCTCTTTGATTAGTTTCCAACCATTGTTTCTTGTCCTGCCCTCCAATGCTTTGGAGAATAATTTGACCCCCTCTTCTTTGTGGCAGCCCCTCAAGTACTGGAATACTGCTATCATGTTGCCCCTAATTCTTCTTTTCTTTAGACTAGCCAAACCCAAATCCTGGAGTCATTCTTCATATGTTTTAGTCTCCAGGCCTTTGATCATCTTAGTTGTTCTTCTCTGAACTTTTTCCAAAGTATCAACATCTCTTTTGTAGTATGGTGACCAAAATTGGTTGCAGTATTCCAGATGTGGTCTTACTAGGGTTTTATAAAGCGGTACTAATACAATAATAAAGGATACAAATATGGGATCAATAAATTCATCATTACAGTGATGCTATAGAATATTATTTGCCTTGGAACACTATTTGAGCTGTACATTTACATCATATCCACATACATTGTGATGCATAATATGATACATAAACTTTGGGATTATGTTTCTGAGTTACACTGGAGCTTTTGTACTACTCAGGTAAGATATAGATGGATTGAACCACCCACCTCCTCTTTACTTAGGAGACACCTGGCTATTGCATACACTGATGCATTCCTGAATCATAGTGAAAATGTATTTCAGAACAATGTGGAGGTGTTGTGGAATGATAATTTACAGTTACTGGTCATCACTATTAAGAATATAGAAGAGGATGGCCATAGGAAGTTAAACATAATGCTGCTCAGGTGATGTCCTTAAAGGAAAAAAAGATAGCATTTGATAGATTTCAACAATCAGGATGAATTTCAGTATTTTGCAGGTGTCTATTATATTTGTGGCTGGATGGCTGGATGGCTGGATGGAGTCACTGAAGCAGTAGGCTTAAATGGACTCCAGAGGATGGTAGAGAACAGGAGGGCCTGGAGGAAAGTTGTCCATTGGGTCGCGATGGGTCAGACACGACTTCGCAACTAACAACAACAACAAAAATTATATTTGCTGGATTGCAGAGTATTTATGAAACAATAGCAATAGCAATAGCACTTAGACTTATATACTGCTTCACAGTGCTTTACAGCCCTCTGTAAGCGGTTTACAGAGTCAGCATATTGCCCCCAACAATCTGAGTCCTCATTTTACCAACCTCAGAAGGATGGAAGGCTGAGTCAACCTTGAGCCTGGTGAGATTCGATCTGCCAAACTGCTGGCAGCCGGTGATCAGCAGAAGTAGCCTGCAGTACTGCACTCTAACCACTGCGCCACCACGGCGCAACAAGAAGTTGTTGCTAGAGCCACACACTTCTACTCCAGAGAGAGTATTTCTATAGACATAATAATTAATCTTTTACAAGTAAATGTTTTAAATGTACATGTGTAGGAGAAGACCAGGTAGAGCCTGAAGATTGAGTCAAGAGAGGAATTAACCTGAAGTCATTATGTTCCCACAAGTGATCCAAGTCCAGCCCCCTCCCCTTGAATTCTGTACTACTTATTCTTATCTAGCACAATTTAGTGCTGACAGTTAGCTTACTAGATTCTTATGTATAGGCATGAGCAATAAATCAGCTAAACTGAAACTTAACATGTAGTCCTGATTCTTTGTGCCTGACACATGAAGTGTAACAATTTGAAGATTTGTATTGTGAATAGGGGCACTTTATTATTATAGAGAAGCCCCAACAAGAAAAGAAATGGTGCTTGAATTGCTACATCACTTCTATAGAGTCAAAAACATCAAGAGGTTCCTAGGTGAGTGCTAGTTTTGTGAACTCTGTCATATGCCCCATCTCCATCAATTTTGCCATAACGGCCAATAATAATGCCTCACATATCCAAGGAAAGACTGTCATAAAGTTACTATGGGGAGAATGAAATATATTAAGTACAAATTGCTTTCACATTCTACACCTTCCTCCAAAGACATATATGATTGGAATGAATCATATGAAAACTTATTCTAAGATAAACATATGATATGTCACATGTAAAACATGCAAGCAGCATTACAAAAATATTGAAATCATGGAAGGATATTTATGTTTTTAGAAACCACAAGAAAAAGTATGTGTAAGAAACATTGCTAATAACTTTGAATGTTCTCAAGAAATAGTCAGGAAAGTGTCCACATACCAAATTATGACTATGCCAGGGACTTTCTGAAGATAAAGGATGACAGTGTCATAATGGGATGGGAATAACAGCGTGGTGTGAAAATATTTACAAATCTAAAGTTTACAGGATATGCTTTCATTCAGCACAGATACAGGAGATAATGTTGGATATCTGGTGCTGAGATATGTGATCCACGAAAGGTCCAACTTTCATGGAACTTTAGGATTTGATTTATTGACAACCTCTGTTTTTTATGCCATAATTTAAACAGACTATCCTACAGCTATGGGTTTTCAGGAAAGTGAGGGATGTTTCCCCCTTTCTCAACACAGAGGCCAATCAAAATTATGAAGGACCAATCTTTGACACCATGATGCCTGAGTTTTCTGAAGTGGCAATCTGCTAAATTAGGCATACCATTTAAACTGAAAGGAGCCTTAGCTCATGGTTGCAAACAACACATAGGTATTGAGGGAGACTTGTACATGTTTTAGGAAACAGGTGATGTAAATGACAAAGCGTGAGTTTCTCATGGGGATGTTGTTGTGGAGTTTGAAATTCATTGTATTGAGCCCTTTCAGTGTATTACACTGGTATCTATCTGCATGGCCTAGTTCCATTTCATGTATCTGAGAAAAAAATACAATTGCATTAGCACCTTTAGATGGCTACCACTGAACCGAGAAAAGGTATTCTGCAGCATCTATACTATAGTTGATGTATACGGTGCACAGTGAGAATGTGAATATTCAGCATGGCCTGCGGGGCAGTACAAAGCGAAGAGGAGCTCTCTCTCCCTCCCCACAGCCTTTGATTATAATGGTTTTTCTATTATGGATGCCCTATCTGCTCCTGTGTAAAGGGCTTCCACCAAAACAGGAAATCCTCATTTAATGATTGCCTCATTTAGTGATCATTTGATGTTACAACAGTGTAAAAAATACAGCTTTGCAACCAATCCTCACATTTGAGAACATCACAACCTCCCACAGTCATGTAATCACCATTCGGGCGCTTTGCAACCAGCACACATTTACAATTGTCACATCATCTCACAGCCACATGTTTGCCATTTGTTTGTGTGTCACAACTGGCTTCCAACAAACAGAGTTAATGGAGAACGTGGAAGTAAAATTGCAGATCACGGTCACATGATGTTTCACTTAATGACAGGAAAAGTATTTCAGAATGCAAAAAGGGAAGGTTATGTCATGAGCATATTGAAATGAACTCAGCTAGCCTGCTAAATTCTTTTTAAACTTTCTATGGGGAAGGTTTGGGCTTACCTCACTACCAATCTGACTTACCATATTGATAGTTACAAAATATGAAGAATAGTTCAAATATCCATTTAGGCCTCTTACTTCATAAGAGTTCTTTGACATGAACATAGTACTTTATTGTGGTTTGAAAACTGTCAGAGAATATATTTTGTTATATAGCATCTGTCAACTAGATGCTCTCTTCTATAGTAAACAGCAAGTTTTCCCATGAACACTTGCTGTGTTTGTTTTGGTTCAAATTTATACTAAAGCATTTTCATCAAAAGTAAATATGGTAAAAATAAAAAGTAAAAAATGACTCTTCCCTTATCTGTTTTAAAATTTTCTTAAATCTTCTTTGTTAAGCCTTCTGCAAAAAATTCTTGAATCTTTAAATCAAAGGTTCCCTTTGTTGCTTTTTTGTAATCCCTAAATAAAGTTTAATTTACTATAAGGAATCTTATATTTGTCATTAAAATATCTTTATATATCTGTAGATTAATTACTTCCCAAAGTGATTAAGAAATGGGGAGAGATACACTGCAGTTAGGAGTGTAGTTGGAATCCTGGAACTTTTACCAGCTTAACTTTTAAGATGACTACAAAACTCCAATTTCTGCAGTTTATTCACAGAAGCTGTTGTCAGGATTATAATGAGTTATCTCACAATCTCCCTTTGATCCAGGGAATTTACACTGTCCAGAATCCACCTTCCAGCCAAGGTTCTTGGCTGTAGTGTCAGCTTGCCATAATTTGCCATAGGACGCCAGAAAACACAAGCTATTTTGGATGACATAAAGAGAAAAGAAGAATTAAAGAAATTTTCGGAGAAAATAAATATTTGTCAACAAATTAAGTTTTAACAATGATAAGTATCTATGTTAACAGTAAGAGAAATTAAACTTAAAACTGAATTTAAGCAAAAAAATGGAGATTGCAAATAAACGAAAGAAATGGTTAACATAAATTATGAAAAGAAAAAGAAAAAAATGATTGAAATTACAAAATAGATACGTTATTAATAGACAATATGGGCATAAAAAAGCATTTTTATGTGCATAAAAAGCATATGTCAATATTATTTACATATGTATAAATGAAGAGATATCTCTCTCTAGAGAAAATGGATTTTCTGAAATGCAGAGAAGGCCGCTGACAATCTGAACTGGCTTTTTTATTCAAGGTTTTGGAAGATATGAATTTTGGAGTGAATTATATATACAGGGCAAATTGATTTTACACTTTATAGAAATAACAAATAATTGTTAAAGATGATCTAACACAACTCTTTTAGATTTAAAAAAAAGGAACAAGACAGGGATTTCTACTGCTTCCTCTGTAATTTGTTTTGGTTCTTCAAATACTGAATAAGACAAGATTTAATTTAATTTAATTTATTATATTTGTATGCCGCCCAACTCCCAAAGGACTCTGGTAAGATAAGAGATGTAAGACAAGAAGATTGGGACTAAAGATTAAAATAGAAACTTGTAAGTTAAGGACTTTTGCAGATGATTTGGTGTTGGTTCTGGAAGATCCTTCAAGGGAATTGAAATATTAAAATTGAAATAATATTATGAAATAATATTATTAATAGGCAAATTAAAAGTTTGCAGGTTTCAGGATTAATAAATAGAAGATGAAGATGTTAACAAAAATATGAAAATAGAAGCTCAACAGAATTGATGAATAAAGCAGGTTTTAAGATTGAGAAGAAGGCAAAATATTTGGATATTACTAATAACAAATATGAATTGTGTTATTTCAAAAATGTGCAGTTTGTACTTTCATTCTTTTGTATGCTGAATGGATTATTCGCTTTTAACAAATAGTGATGTATTACTAACAAATAGTGAACATCATGGTACTATGTTGTCTCAAAATATTTACAATTGTTGGCAACTTTTGTATATTAACCTACCTAATAAATTTCCATATATTAAGTCCATGGAAGCTCTCCCATCTGCTTTTGAAGATCATGTGTTCTTTTCACCAAGTAAAATTAATTTAGCAATAATAAATGATCTAACTAAATTTAGAAATAATACATTATATCCTCGGTCTGTAAATGTAATCGGATATAAAAATAAGATAGACAATCCATGCATTACAGAAATAAGAGCATTACAGTATTCTCTTTTTCCAAAACCTTTCAGTCACTCTCTATCCCAAGTACCTAGTTTATTCCTCTGCCACTGTGACCAGATACAGATTGTCACATTAGCTTAGCAGATCTAGTCCTCTAACACACAGTACTTCAAGTTTCTCAAGGTGCTGCCCACAAATCTATGGTTATCTTTTGGGAGACTTGGCAGTTGCAACCCCCAAAGCCTATAGACAGAGAGTAGAGCTGTTTCCCCTGATTGGCTGACTATTTGCACTAGGAAAAAAAGACGAGTAGAAAAGCAAAAATTTAGCCACCTAACACTCCTTTTGCCATGATATTAAGAATGGTATGCAGCAACTGGGGGCTGTTAAAGGTGCTATAAAGGCCAGACCAAAATAGAGGAAATTTATCTTATGCAGTGCTAATAATGACCTGGTGGGAGCAACAGCAGAAATAGCCCAGAATATTTTAAAAATAAGTCTTCTTCTGAACAATTCCAGACTTTAAAGCAAATTATTGCTAAAAAGTTGAGAAATGGAAGACTCTAACTTTAAAAAAAGAAGATAATTAAGTGGTCAAAAGACTTTATCAGACCCTAACTAGGTGATGATATTCCAATGCTGACAAGTCTATTTGCTGCACAGATTTGTGCATTTTGTTGAGAGTATTCATCTGGTACCATGTTGTCAGAGATTTAAAAAATTGCATTGTGGAACATCTGCTATTGGGAGTATGGCTGTTAACAGGTCAGATGTTCTTCAAAGAGCAGATTTGTTTGGGAATGAAAAGATAAAACTCTACAATTCTTCCTTGTAGAAGTTCCTAAGAGTAACTAGACAAAATGAGTCTGAAAAGGACAAACTAAATATCTTTTATCACTTAAAGGAGCCTTGGTATCCTCAACTAGCATCATCACTGCTAGAACATCACCACAAAACACCAATCCAAGAGGCCCTAATTGTCATAGAATAGATAGAATAGAATTCTTTATTGGCCAAGTGTGATTGGACACACAAGGAATTTGTCTTTGGTGCATATGCTCTCAGTGTACATAAAAAGACAAGATACATTCGTCAAGAATCATGAGGTACAACACTTAATGATTGTCATAGGGTACAAATAAGCAATCAGGAAACAATCAATATTAATATAAATCGTAAGGATACAAGCAACAAGTTACAGTCATACAGTCATAAGTGGGAGGAGATGGGTGATAGGAACGATGAGAAGACTAATAG
>QLTV01000401.1:269554-283319 GCA_003457575.1 Thermophis baileyi
TTATCTGCCACAATGTCCTACCTGTCAATGACTACTTCACCTTCCACCACACCAATCCACGAGCACACAATAGATACAAACTTCATGTAAACCGCTCCAAACTCGACTGCAGAAAACATGACGTCAGCAACAGAGTGATTAATGCCTAGAATTCACTACCTGACTCTGTGGTTTCTTCCCCAAACCCAAAAAACTTTAACCTTAGACTGTCTACTGTCGACCTCACCCCATTCCTAAGAGGTCTGTAAGGGATGTGCATAAGCGCACCAGCGTGCCTACCGTCCCTGTCCTACTGTCCTATTGTCTTCATCTATCTGTATTCACTTTGATTATGTTTATGATTATACCTATACCTGCTATCTTGTACATGTTTGACAAATAAATAAATAAAATAAATAAATAAATAAATAAATTGTCCTGTATGTTGTGCCTAACATTTCCAGTTCCATTCTTTCAAGATCTGGCATTGCAAGTCCTCATAACGAAAGGCAGAATTTAAATCAGATGGATAGCTGGGTGCATGGATGGATAGAGGGATAGTGATAAGTATGGTCCTAGCCTAAAAATCTATTCCATTGATTATCTAGCCTTATTCCTTGCTTTTTTGCACTCTTAATATGTTTGTCTCATTGGTACATTTAATCCACTTCAAAGAAGCACAGTTCCCTTACTGTCATTTTCAATTCCTATTATTTCCTATGTATTTTTATATTTCCAGTGCTTATTCTTGCCATTGATACTTTTTGATCCCTGGTCTTCACTATCTCATTAAAGGCCAGGATAAGACCTAGACATAAGCAAGTATGCAAATCACATTCCCCAACCTGCAACCCTCCAAAATAGTTGTACTAAAGCCGAACTGAACCAAGGAAACAAGTACATAAGAGTCCAGAAATTTCTGATCAGAAGTTTAATTGTAGAAAAACTGAGAATCCGTTTTAGAATAAATCCAGTGACTGTCGTGTATCAAATGCAAATCCTCTTTATGAGTCCTATATGTAATAAAACCAAAGTTCACCTCTTGCCCAAACTAAGCAATACATAGTTAGGCAGAATACCTGGTTGCCATCTATCTCTTGCTTTGGTAACAGACAGATGTGATACCAGGCTGTTGTCCCCTCACCATGTAAGATTCGTTACAACAGAGGCCCATATGCATTACCATTATTTCTGGGCCCCATTATCATTCAGAAGCAAAAGACAACATGCATTGACTTCATCTGGTCCAGCATAACCTGCACAAATTTGACTCATGGACTTCATTCAGTCCTTGAACTTATAAAGAACACCACTTCTTTTGTGATTTAGGATTGTCTTTTGTGGTTTCCAAAGAATCCTTTCCTTCCGGTTGAACTCTCATGCATTTTTTCTAATTATACTTACCTGGATCTGAGCAGCAACCTTCGGCCTCCTTATTGGAGTCGCTACACAATGCAGCTGAGTCCAATGATTTTAAAATCCACTGAACAATTCAGCCATTTTGCCAACTGCAGGGACCAACTGACTTGACTCTGTTCTCTTGTTCTTTTACATTTAACTGCCCTCTTTGAAACTCAGATATCCAATTATGGAAAATGCTTTATGTTAACATAGCTTCCTTCTAAACTAAAGTATTATTATCATCAAATTCTCTTAATGTAGCACTAGAAATTGGCCATTGTAGCCAAGTATTAGAGAGGGAAAAAGGGGAAAGTTCCAAAATGGTGCTGAGAGATACAATGCATCACACACCTGTTGGCCTGCTCAACCTAGGCAAATTGGTTAAAAGGGATAGTCTAAGAATTGTTCAGTCATCAAGAGAACCAACTTTTCTGAAGAAAAGTTCGGCCTGTCTTTGCAAAATAGGAAAAATGCCTGAGTAAATGCCCCTTTCTTTTAAATTTGCTTGGAATGTTTCCACTTTGAACCTTAAAGAGGGATTTTTTTGTTGGCCCGTTGTTTCTACAAAGCATCTCCTAGCACATACTAAGTATTCACTTATAATGTGGAAATAATGGCAAATGAATATCTTCTGAGATATGCTTTGTAGACAAGGAATGAAAAGGTCTTGATGGACACCCAACTATAGCTTAATAAAATTGGAGGGTGTAACATATTTTGGAAGACTGTGTAGAAAATATTAAGCTAGATGGTGGGGAAGATCTAGCATCACATCTCCCACATATCTTTGCAGACCCCAAAATCGTTTCTGAATGCAATTGCTAAAATTCGTGTTGCAGTTTCCCAGTATCTTGAGATAAAAAAACATAAAAATGGTGTTATATTCGTATCCAATTATGTCCTTAGGTTTCTAGAAATGTTAAATATAGTCCTATTTATCAATATATTGCCCACCTTCTGATTTAGATATTTTGATCCTGCATGAGGCAGGAACTTCTTATGTTTTTAAAATCAGGTTGGAAACTGCTGCAATTTTGGGATAATGACTCTCTTACCCCACAGGCTCTGGAATTTGGTCTAGTGGTTTAAGTGCCTTAAGGCTAGAAATCAGGATACTATGAGTTCTAATCCCACTTTAGGCATGAAAGTCAGCTGGGTGACTTTGGGCCAGTTACTCACTCTCAGCCCAACTCACCTCACAGGGTTGTTATTGTGGGAAAAATAGGAAGAGGAAGGAGTACTAGGCATGTTCATCACCTTGGGTTACTTGGTTTACTGATAAAAATAAAAACGGTGAGAATTAAAAATCTAAAAAAAGAAAAGAAAAAGACCTGACTAGGAAACTAAAGTCATGCAAGCTAGTACTACTTTTATAGTAATTTATGCAAGCTTCCTTTCTCTGTCTCTTGCTGAGAAAAAGTTAATGTCTTGTCTGGGATGCTTACTCTAGTTACAAATCTGATCTGAACTCATATTTCTTTTATCTGACCACTGTCCTAATTATGGTTCTTCCTCCTGTTCTCAAGGTTGTTTTTTCTGCCCATTAAATCTGCCCAAATTTAAAAGGAATTTCCACACCAAACTTTTATCATTATAAAATTAACTTAATGATAGTTTCCTGTTTTCATATATTCTTGTTTCGGCCTTGCTTTAAAGTTTGATTTCTGCAGAAAACTAGTCACTACTTTTTTTAGCTGAAATCTGCTCTGAGGACAATTGCTGAGAATGGGTCAAGCAAGCAAATAAGTGAGCAAACATTGTTCATGGCCCCACATAATCTCTTTTGTAGTACAGAATTTCCCACATGCAAAACTGAGTAGCTGCTGAGATTTTTTGTTTTACTGCAATATTTCCTAATCCTCAGTGAAATGGGAGGAGCTGGTTAAAGATCTTTATGAACTGCATTCGTATTATCTATAAATGATGGTTTTGTGCTAAAATTAGAGCAGATTGGGAAGAACTAGTAAAGGTAATCAAAGAGCCACTAAAATATTTAATTTCCCTAGACCCTTGAACGATTCTATTAGGGTAGTTAAAAGGCAAAGTGAAAAGACAGGGCATAAAATTAATTTCAAACCCACTGGCAGTAGCTTAAATTCATACCACTCATGTGGGAAAGATCAGAATTGTTATCAACTGATAAATAGCTTGGAATGATAACACTAACGTTGTCATGGCTCATGAAGTGGGAAGATGAATAATTTCTAGAGAAATGATCATGTTTTGGGTTTAGAACCATTAAGCATAAACAAAATGTAAATTTCAATATTGTTAGGGCAAGGTGGTAGTTAATTTGGAATGACAAACGTTTTCATAGTTTGCTTATGAATATCCAGATGATGTTTCCAAGATTCAATAGTTTTCATGTGTTTGGAGCTACAGTAAATGGCTTTAGCCTCTGAAACAAAAACCACCCACCACACACTAGGGCCATCATCACACTCTGTTGCCCCTCCAAAATGGGATTTAAAGAAAAGGACAACCCTTGACCCATAAGCATTGTCTGCTGCAGGTGACCCATCCAGGATTTTCTCCTTAGAAATATTTATTTTTATAACATTTCAGAAGATTCAAAGTAGTTTATATTAAGACTCATATAATTTTCTGCATGTTACAGATAAAGAACCAAGAGATAATGGCCATTTGGTGAGTATGTGGCAAAAGCAAATTTCCAAGTAAGGTCCCTCCTAACATAATGCTCGGGTTCTATCAGAAGCGGCTTTACTATGTAAGACGTAATGGTAACCCTTGTCATCACATATGGCACCTCCGCAAAACTATAGGCTCATATGCTTGTGAAAGGAATGAAATGGTTACTTAGGCCCCAATCACACAGGTTAAGTACTGTACATGCAACTTGTGTGCCCAGATTGCATATATCAGCTTAGTCACACTGGAGGTACACATGTATCATATTGTAACACAGCTGCCTGGGAATGCTGTTCCAGGACAGTCTCATACAGAAAAGATGTGTCATCTTTAGCGGCTGCATGCACTCTATCATCTCAATAACATTACACATCATACTTTTTACATATCATATTATAAGCTTGGGGCACAATGGCTCAGCGGGTAAGACACTGGGCTTTCCAGCTGGAAAGTTGACAGCCCGGGTTCAAAATGTGAATGCTGCACAACAGGGTGAGCTCCTGTTCCTTGCCCCAGCTCCTGCCCACCTAGCAGTTCAAAAGCATGCAAATCCAAGTAGATAAATACAGGTAGACCTCAACTTACGACCACAATTGAGCCCAAAATTTCTGTTGTTAAGTGAAACATTTGTTCAGTGAGTTTTGCCCCATCTTACGACCTTTCTTGCCACAGATGTTAAGTGAATCAGTGCAATTGATAAGTTAACAACCCGGTTGTTAAGTGAATCTGGTTTCCCCATTGACTTTGCTTGTCAAAAGGGTGCAACGGTGATCACATAACTTTGGGACACAGCAATGGTCATAAGTATGAACAAGTTGCCAAGTGTCTGAATTCTGATCACATGATCATGGGGATGCTATAAAGGTTGTAACTATGAAAAATGGTCATAAGACACTTTTTTCAGTGGCATTGTAACTTTGAACTGTCACTAAATGAACTATTGTAAGTCAAGGACTACCTGTAGGTACCACTTCAGTGGGAAGGAAGCGTTTCATATGCCTAGGCATATAGTCATGCTGGCCAGATGACCACAGAAGCTTTTTTGCACAATGTTGGTTCCCTCAGTTAAGAAACGGAGATGGACATTGCCCCCTAGAGTTGGACATGTCTGGACAGGGGAAAACTTCACCTTATAATAAAGGTAGATAAAGTCTGGGGAAGTCTGCTCCAAGCCAAGTTGGGCCAAACCTGAAATGCTAAACAGGGTTTTATACCTGAACTGGAGAATATCCAGGGGTTCAGGATAGACTGGAAGTCAAGCTAACATCCTGGAAGAAGATGTAGTGAACTATTTCCAGCAAAATTACATGGACATGAAATCACAAGGAGCCAAGCTTGACTCAAGAGATTTTATATTTATGTACAGCAGTGTACCATTTCATGGTGCATGCTCCCACCCAGTCACCTGAGGCAAAAAAAAAAAATCTTATTTGATTCCTACACTTCATAATACTGAAAAAAATCAGAGATATCAGATATATATATAAAAGTTTTACTTATATGTAATAACCAACCTTTACCCTCCAGGATATTCACCACCAAACTCAGTTTACTCTGCTCTTCTTGTAAAGACAGGCATTTCCAAAGAAAGCAGTGAACTGTAGATACCCATCATTTCCATTTTCTAAGAATAACTCTGCAGTCTTTATGAGGCCAGAGGCATTCTTGAAAATACAGTAAAGGCTGGCAATAGCTTCTTGCTCTGAAAATTGAAACTTTTTTTAACAAATCACAGAGTGTGTGTGGTGCTTTGTGACACCAAGAGAAATAGGGATCATTAGGAATATAGATGCCCATAGCTTTATTGTTGGACTCAGACTGATAGCTAGAAAAAAGGGATTGATCAAGGTTGGATAAAAGACCTGGATTCAAAAGCATTATCTTCATCAACAACAACAACAACAACAAACCATAGCTGAAAAGCAAAACCAGGCTAGAATGATTGCATGAATGAAGTGAATAGCCCTGAGATCAACACAGTGTTGGACTATGGTGATCCTTAGCTTAATCTGATTTTTCTGAATCGAGAAATGTAGTAGGGTAAACATTTAGTACTTGAACTATAAGAGAAGTTAAATGGGCTGTTGTTGCAACCTGAGCTTCTACAAGATGAAGAGCAAACAAGAAGTGCAGTGCTTAGAAAATCCAAAGGGATCTTGGAAGATCTAAGGAAAAGAGAGAATTAGGCAAATGAAGTCATTATCTAGGAGTGTCTCTATGTTAGATTTGGGCATGAAAGAAGGAACGAGACACAGGAACAGTTCAGCACCTTTATTATCCAAGCTGTAGCAATACGAGAACTGCCAGCAGGCTGCAGGGATGCCGCTTTTAAGGGCATCCCTGTAGCCTAGCCGGCCACTGACAGCAGTTCATTTCTCCCGCCGCTAGATTAACCAATCAGCGGCGGAAATGCAAATCTGTGCTCCGTACGTCCGTACGTAACACCCCTCCCCTCTTAGTTTGTGGATAGTCCAATCGGTGATCGACGTAGGTCACATAATCTCACAAATAAGCGGGCCGGCGTAAAGTCCTACTGGGCCTGCGCGATTTGGTTCCTCGTGAGTTCTCGTCTGGAGCAGACATGTCTGTAGCTGTTCTCAACCCTGCCTGTGGAAATATCTGGAACCTGCCGCTGGGAGTGGCAGCCCATGGCCTGGTGTCTTCGTCCTCCGGTCCTGGTCGACTTCGCTGGACTCCGGCGGTTCCAGGTAGGGGTTCGCGCTCCTCCTCTGGGTTTGAGAATAGGGTCCCTTGGTCTCTTGTAGGCAGGGTCTGGATCTCTGTGGGGCCTTCTTGGTCGCTTGTGCTGTATGGTCTTCGGGGCAGAGACTCGCGTCGCTCTGGCCCTTCCGCTGCACTTTCTTGCTGTTGGGCAGTTTCTGGCTGGCGCAGCCAGGAGTCTCCCAGTCTACTTCTGAGCTGGTCAATGTGCCTCTGCCACACCCGGCCGTCATCAAGTTTAACTTGATATGACTTCGGCCCGGTGAAAGCTATGACGGTAGCCTTTACCCACTTGGGATCCCCTGTGAAGTTTTGTGCGAACACGAGCTCGTTTATTTCCAGTGTTTGGGTCACTCTGTTCGAATCCAGGGGTGTCTCTGGGTGGTAGTTGGGGTTCAGTCTGTCCAATTGGGACCTTAGCTTCCATCCCATCAGCATTTCAGCAGGGCTCCGGTTGGTGGCCGCACAAGGTGTGATGTGTTGGGTGAGTAGGAACTGGTTGATCTGCTCTTGCCAGTTCCCTGGGCCCATTCTAGTTAGAGTCCCTTTTGTCATTCTCACCATTCTTTCTGCCTGGCCGTTGCTAGCCGGACTGAATGGCGAGACGAGCACATGCCTTATTCCCAGGTCAGCCAGGAATGACTCCATGTTCTTGGCTGTCAGCTGGGGTCCATTGTCCGACACGAGGACGTCTGGCAGGTCATGGGTCACAAAAATCCTCCTCAAAGCTCGTATAGTGGCTTCCGTAGTTGTGGTGTGCATGCTCACGATCTCCAGCCATTTAGAGTAGGCATCCACCACTATTAAAAAGGTCTGCCCCGACATAGGTCTCGCAAAGTCTATGTGGATTCTTGACCACAGGGCTTTGGGTATTTCCCACTCTAATGGTGTGGTCTGTGGCGGAGCCGGCCAAGTTTCTTGGCATGGCAGGCAGGTCGCCACCCACTCGGTGATGTCCTGATCCAATTTAGGCCACCACAGGTAACTCCTGGCTAGTGCTTTCATGCGCACTATTCCAGGGTGCCCTATATGCAGAGTCTCCATCACCCTTTTCCATAGGCTCTGTGGTACAACAACTCGCTCCCCCCACAGCAAGCACCCCTTTAGTATGGATAGTTAGATCTGTTGATTTTTGAAAGGTTTAAATTCTTCCCTCTCTTCTTCCTGTGGCCAACCCCTTAACACCCAGTTCATGACTTTGGACAAAATTGTGTCTTTCACTATGTGTTCTGCGATGTCCCGAGATGTGATGACTGGTTCGTTCAATGTCGACCAGTAAGATTTCGGCCACAGGTGTGGGGTCTTCCACGAGATCGGATGTGGGGCTTGCAAATCTGTTTTATTCCTGGGGGTCGGCGCTTCTTTAATGGCTTTTATTTTTGCGTCTGTGGGACGAATGCCAGACCCGTCAATTAGGAATCCCAGGAATTCTACTTTAGGGACCCCTATTTTGCATTTGTCCCGCTTTACTTTTAGGCCCCTCTGTTGGAAACGTCCCAGTACCTCACACAGCCTGCTTACGAGTTGTTCCTTCAAGTCCCCCGAGATGAGGACATCGTCGAAATAGGGAACCACCCCAGGGATGCTATGTAGCAAGTGTTCCATCATGCTTTGGAACAGTCCTGGGGCCACGCTTACCCCAAATTGCAGGCGGTTCCACTTAAACGCCCCCCTGTGCGTGACAATAGTCTGGGCTTCTGCAGTGGCTGCGTCCACTAGCAACTGCTGGTACACCTGCGCCAGGTCCAGTTTGGTGAAAATCTGACCATTCCCTAGGGAGTGCAATAGGTGTTGCACTACTGGCACTGGGTGAGCGTTTTGTTGTAGTGCCTTATTAATGGTGTACTTATAGTCAGTGCACACACGGATTGACCCATCTGGCTTCATCAGGGTAACAACGGGGGTCTCCCACGTGGCATGGTCAACTGGCTCTAGGACCCCTTGGGCGATTAACTTGTCCAGTTGTTCATCCACTTTAGGCCAGAGTGCAAAAGGAACTCGTCGGGGCTTTAATCTAATGGGGGTGACGCTGGGGTCTAGGTTAAAGGAAATGGGCTTGCCCTTATATTTACCTAGACTCCCGTCGAACACGTCTCGGAAGTCCGCAAGCAGCTTGTCAAGTTCATCCCCCTTTATTTGATGCAGACTGGTGATGCCAATGCCTAGAGGCTTGAGCCATTCCATTCTGAGTAGGGTTGGCCTGTGCCCTTCGACAATGGTCAGGGGTAGCTTGCCCTTGAACTCTTTAAATCATAGGGGTATCTCAGCTCTCCCCAAGACTCGGATGGGGTTCCCCTGGAAGTCGTTGAGCCGGATTTGTTGCGGTTTAAGCTGTTGCCGCGTGAGTTTTGGCTGAACTTGCATCAATGTTTCCCAGGACATTATGGTGAACACAAAGCCAGTGTCTAGCTCCATTTTGCAGGGGGTCCCCTCAATAGACATGGTGATGTGGAACTTTTCTCCCAAACCGGCGTCGGAGTGGCCCACAGTCGTATTATAGATCCCCCGGTTGTCCTGGTTCTGGTACTCGTCCCGGCGTCTGCCTCTTTGGCCCACTGTTCTGTTCTGCCCTTGTCTCCCCTGCCCCATGGGTGTTCTGGGTTGGAAAGGGGCTGGCTGGTATGGGGTCGGTTGGTGGCTCTGCAAGCTTCTGCAATATGCCCTCGTTTCTGGCATCTGCAGCAAATGGAATTTGCAGACCGCCCGGGCATGGCCCCCGAGGCAGCCTGAACAATGGGCTTGCCTTGTCTCAATGTCTCTGGGGTTTACCCTTCATTCCGGGTATATGCAATGCACTGGTTCTTTCTCCTCTGACTCCTCATCGTACTCGGGAACCTCGGTCATCCAGTCGGGCTCCCGGTGGGTACGATGGACAGCGCTGGTCTTTCAGATGTTGGCTGCTGAGTTGTCTGACGATTCGGCGGCTCTGGCTTCTTCCACGACATCCTTGAACATTGCTCCCCGGTGGATCAGCAACTTCTTTTGGAGGTTGAGATCTCTCATTCCTAGATTGATTCAATCTTTCATCATTTCCTCCGGATTTATAAATTCGCACTTCGTTGCGATCTCCCGGAACTTAGCCACAAAGTCATTTATCGTTTCGCCTTCGCATTGGCGGCGATGATAGAATTTGTTGCGGCTGACCATCGGTGTTGTTGTGTTCCTCAGTTTGGCCGGAGCAGGACGATGCTTGCTTCAAGATGGCCACAGATGCCACGAGGTGCCTTTGTTCTGTTGTCCTTCTTCAAAATCCCACCTTCATCGCCAGTGTTAGATTTGGGTGTGAAAGAAGGAACGAGACACAGGAACAGTTCAGCACCTTTATTATCCAAGCTGTAGCAATACGAGAACTGCCGGCAGGCTTCAGGGATGCTGCTTTTAAGGGCATCCCTGTAGCCTAGTCGGCCACTGACAGCAGTTCATTTCTCCCGCCGCTAGATTAACCAATCAGCGGTGGACATGTAAATCTGTGCTCCGTACGTCCGTACGTAACACTCTAAGTAAGGAATTGGTCTCCCCTGATATTGGCACAGAATTCCTGTACTTTCCTGAGCAGCTTAATATGCTGTTGCGTCCTTGCTGTCTGACTGGAGTCCATGTTCTCAACCACAGCTACATTTCAAATGTCACGACCACAGCCAACACAAAGAACTTCTCAGGGACAATGCCAGGTTATGGGGCAGATTGATGAGAACCAATCCCAAAGGATGCACTTGGCAGGAATGTTCTCAAGGAGAACAAGCCCTTCCCTTACTATCAGGTCTGCTGTTCCAGAGTGGGAGCTGACCAGATTACCAAATTGCCTCATTTTGCTTCCTTTCATGGGCTTCATAGACTGCCTGAGCTGGCCAACAAACACGCTGTTTCTCAACCTTGGCAACTTTAAGATGCATGGCTGGGGAATTCTGGGAGTTGAAGTCCACATATTTTAAAGCTGCCAAAGCATGACCTAGCAGGTTGGGGAAGACAGTATTGGCAGCCTGAAAATAAATCTTTCCATGCTCCAACATTTCAAAATCTCAAAAGGAAAATACTTGCCCTCTGGCACAGTTATCTACAAACATTTAACCTTCCAGAGTTATTAGGAAAAGCAGAGATTAGCCGTTCTCTAACAATCAGCAGAAATCTTAATTTTGCTGACAAGACAAAATTGCCTAGGTGGGATTGCGGGTGGCTGAACAGGGTAACAAAGCCATTTTCTGAAACTGGGTAGGGCTACACTCACAGCAGTATGAATTAGGAATGCGAAGTGAGAGGCTAAAGGTGTAGAAGGTGCTGCTCCATTTGAAGCTACACGAATATTAAATATTTCCTTAATTGCACTTTGAGAGTCTACTCGATGTAGTGGTTAAGGCACCAAATTAGAAACTAGGGGACCATGAGTTCTAATTCTGCCTTAGGTACAAAACCAAATGGGTGACCTTGGGCAGGTCACTCTTCCTCAGCCCTAGGCAATGGCAAAGCACTTCCAAAATCTTGTCATGAAAGCCAGAGGGACTAGACCAAGCAGTCACCAGGAATCAAAAACTGATTCAATCATTAAAAAAAAACCCCAAAAATGGAAATTTAAATATTTTACCATCTACAGGTAGGGTTCACTTAACAACTGATTTACTTATGACTTACAACCTGATTTAGAAATTCTGACAACCTCACACACTCTTCTGGTCATGTGATCATATTTTTGATCCTTGGCAACTGGCTCACTTTTACAGCCATTTACCGCATCCCGTGGTCACATCATCCCAATTTTTGATATTTTTTGCCAGTTTTTAGCATTTCTTTCTGGTTTCCAACAATCCCTCCCATTGGATAAAATTGATTTACTTAACAACCACCCCGATAAAGGTTGTAAAATTGAGTGTCATATGGTAACCCACTTAATGACTGCAACAACTTATGAGTATAAACTGGTCTCAATTGCAGTCATACGCTGAGGACTACCTGTGGACAGACAGCAACAATAAAAATGCACCCGAATGTAGTAGAATGCTAACGTCTCCAAAAAAGAGTTGAGCCAAGCATTTTCCCACCTGGGCTGCTTTTCTCCTTGAAGAGGATTTTTAACACAGATTCATGATGCAAGGGTGAATTTAGAAGTCCAGTCAGTTGCCCTGTACAGCTAGTGAGGCTCTGGGCAAACTGTTTGCAGCAACTAATTCTTATTTTTTAATATGCATTTAACTGTATAGAGCAGCTCTCTTTAGGTTGTTTAAAACTAGCATAGCCAACCACTCCTGTCAAGGCACATGAGATCTTAAATCAGCCCATGCTGTTCCAGAACACCAGGAAGAAAAATCCCTCAGTCCCTCAGCAATAAAAATTCTGTTTTTACAAGACGTAAAAATACATCTTTAACAGCTAACGCTATGCTTCCCTCTTCAGGACACCCCAAATCTGCAGCCTAAAGCTGTGAATTTATTCAGCCCAGATTAAAATAGAGCAGGCATGGCTCTTATATAAATAATTATGTTGAAAAGGAGGAGTCCTGCTGGATCAGATTCCTGGCTTGTCTAGTCCAGTGGTCTCTTTCTTACTGGCCAATCAACTGCACAAGGAAGCCAACTGGTTTCCCAGCAGATGGTTGTCAGGTGCAGGATGGGAAGGCAGATTACTTAGATGGGTAGCTTGCTTTTTCTTCAGGGATTGTAGGCAAGTACAAGTAGTAACTCCCTATTCTGACTTTTATTCCTCCACAGCAACACCTCCAAGGGGGTCTCCATTGCACCTAAAAATAGGACAAGGTTTGAACTGTGCAATTATAGATGCCATCCTGACTTTTCAAAGTTTGTGTACACCCCTATGGTATCAATTAAAAAGATGAGAACACCCCTTCAGAATCCGACCAAGGCCCATTTTAATCTGGCATTTGGCAAACTAGATTTATTTATTTATTAGATTATTAGATTTCTATCCCATCTTTACATAACATCTTTACATGACAACAACCATGTGAGGTGGATTAGGCTGAGAGCAGGGGTGGGTTCTTCTTTTCTTCACTGCCGGTTCGCTTAGTGCTGCGCCGCATGGGTGCGTGCGCACACACACTTTGCGTGTGTGCATGCGCAGAAGCAAAAAACAAAATGGCAGCATCTATGGTGCCGCCGAAAGAACCGGTTTGGGGGCGTGGCAGGCCTGGATCGCTGCCAGTTCTAGCGACCCAGGCTGCCAAGTTACTACCGGTTCTAAAGAACCAGTCAGAACCGGGAGGAACCCACCTCTGGCTGAGAGAGCATATCTGATCCAAAATAACCCAGGTGTTTCTCATGACTCAGGGGAACTAGAACTCACAGTCTTCCAGTTTCTACTCTGGCATCTTAGCTACTACACCAAACTTGTTTCAGATACCTTTGCATTCTCACAAATAGAAAAATCAAAGATATCCCTGTTTCACTGTTGTCCCCCTTTAACTAGAGTTATTTTTTTCCGATCAACAGCAGTTGCTGCGATGTTAACATAGTAAAAATGTGCATTATTGCACAACAATATTGGAGCTACTTGTGTCAGATTATGGCTTCGGGACAGGTTATTTGATGGACTGCCTCCCCCCAATTACAGCTTCCCAGCCACCAGAGCAGAAAGGTAGGGCATGTGGCAAGTTCCAAGTAGCAAGGAAGTACATCTGCTTGGAACCAGAAAAGGGCCTTCTCTGTGGTGGCGCCTTCCCTTTGGAACATTATTCCTCCAGAGATAAGATTGGCCCACCCACCTTGTTGTTTTTCCTCAAGGCCTTAAAGACATGGTTTTTTTTTTAATTTTTTTTATTGATTTTTCATTTTATACATCATGATACTTTCACACAGATCTACATCCATTTTCATACATTATTATTCAATTTGTACAATTTGCATTATTTATTCATATTTATAGATCCTACGTCCTCGTCCCATATTGTCTCTCAGACTTTCCTCCTTTTTGGGGGGGGGGGGGGGGGTCCACTCGTACCACTTTGTCCATACATCATACTATTCTGAGTCGCTTTGTCCTTTCAGTTCGATGGTTAATCTATCCTTTT
>QLTV01000401.1:298191-317771 GCA_003457575.1 Thermophis baileyi
TTCCAATGGGCCCGTTGGGCCCGTTTTTCGCCCTCCACAGGTTCTGGAGGCTTTCCTGAAGCCTGGGGAGGGCAAAAAATGACCCAATGGGCCTACTGGAAGTCCGGAGGCTTCAGTGAGGCCTGCGCGCATGCACGGGGGGGCAGTGCGGGGGGGTTGTGCAAGCATGTGCGGGGGGAGGGCATCGCATTATAGGTGTGGGCACGCACACGCGCGCTATCGAGCGTGTGCGCGCCCTTTTGGCACCCAAGCAAAAAAAGGTTCGCCATCACTGTGCTAGAGCACTGGTGGCATGAAACAGGCATGACTGACCTGAAGGAATGCCAATCCATGCATGTAAGGACTGATGGAATTAAACAACTGGCATTCACAATGGATAGTTTCCATAAAGAGCCACAACTTACCAATAGCAGCTTAGACTCTGTAAATCTAAAAATGGCTTTGGAGTTGGGACTGGTGGCATGCATAGATTATTCTGTCCAAAGAAGAAAGAATACAAAATCAGTTTATTTGATCAAGGTTAAAATAACGGGTTACTATTTCAGAGGATATTTAATGGTTTTCTGATTGGGACTGGATCATGATGGTTATTTCTGGTAATGTTTAACTGTTTTTTTTTTATTGAGACTGGACTTTATATGAAAAAGGGAAATGGGGAGAGAGAGATCTGTTTAAAAGTAAGCAGAAATATAAGTATAAAAGGAAAGATTCAAACTGGGTGTAATATATAAAGTTTCCAATACTTATGTTGTTTTTTCTTATAATCTTTACAGGATTAATATCTATATGGAAAGATGAGGCTTTAGACATATGCCATAGGGAATGAGATGAAATATGGAATGAAGAGATGTTTCTTGTTTCTTTTTTTTAAAGATAGTGATAAGTTGTTAATGTCGATTATATTTACTCAGGAATGAAAAAGAGGTTTCTTCTATCTTTTTCTTTTCCTGTTTCCTTTTTTTGTATTTTTTCAATTATTATGTATTAATAATAATTGTAGTTGTATTAGTTTTATCTGTATAATATAATCTTCAATAAAATTATTGGAAAAAAATAAGAACAGACAATCCATACTTCATCAATTCAACCATAACTCTTCTAACTCTATTTTGCCAGACCCAGAATCACCCTCTGGAATCTGGTGGCAAGTCAACTATTTTCAATGGCAGGAATTCAGGTAAAAATAAAAGTCACAGCCAATTTAGTTAAGGGTTAAAGCATCAGATTAGAAACTGAGATACTGTGAATTCTAGTCCCGCTTCCAGAACGAAGCCAGCCGGGTGACCTTGGGCCAGTCACTTTTTCTCAGCCCTAGGAAGGAGGCAATGGCAAATCATTTCTGGAAAAAACCTACAAAGAAAGCTGCAGGAGCCTATCTAGGGAGCTTCTGAGAATTGGACACAATTGAACAGAAGAAAAAAAAATAAAAGTCAAATAGAGATGTTCAGTCTCCTAGAGACTTGGTACATTTATTTTCCTAGAAAAAAATAATTCCTACTCCAACTCCTAATGTTATCAGAGCAGTTCCATCACAACTTTCCCCCTCTTTTTTTAAATGGCATTCCTCCACTCCACATGGTGTAGAAGACTGAGTGTTCATCTTTCAGCCATGAAAAGGTGGCCCAGCCATCCTCAGAACAAAGCCCTCTCAACCAATTTCAGAAAATTAAGGATAAAAAGTGTTGAATACTCATTAGTTAATAGAGTGAAGCCGAACAAAGGGAGGCTTCACTCCAGTCCGCCATCCAGGCCGGGAAGAATACTTTAAATGGATTGGTCAATTCATCTGGCAGCCCTCTATAAGAGGGCGAGCTGCCAGACAGGCTTTGCTGGAGTTACAAGGAATCAATAAAGAGCTGAAGTCACACTTGTCTCTGTCTTTTCACCCACAAGTTAATACTGGCGACGAGGATGGGATATGAAGAGAAGGAACAAAGGAAGTGATCGCAATCCAGCCAGGAACGAGCAAAGAATCTCACCGACCATCAACGCAGCCTAACCTGCATTGGTCCCTCGAGATGACTACGCATGCACCACCCGAGCTTTTCAACCCAACTGAAGAAAACTGGGACTCTTATATGACCCGATTCGAGTGCTTCCTAGAGGCTAATGACCTTTTGGGACTTTCTGACAACAGAAAGCGAGCACTCTTCCTGAGCTACTGTGGACCGAAAGTATTCCAGGTAGCCAAGGCACTCGTGGCACCCACAGTCCTGCAGACCGTATCATGGACGACGCTACAGAATACTCTCTAGACACACTACTCGCCGATGCCATCCCAGATCATCAGGAGGCATGATTTCTATCGCCGGAACCAAGAGGAAGACGAATCGATAAATGAATACGTCGCGGCATTGCGAACAGCCGCATTAGACTGCAAATTCCGAGAATTAGATGAAATGCTCTGGGACCGAATAATCTGTGGGGTCAGAGACTTAAATCTCCAAAGACGACTGCTGGCCAAGCCCAACCTCACCCTGCAGAAGGCACTAGAAGAAGTCAGAGCTGCGGAAAACTCGATCAAGTCTATGGCAGCCATTCAAAAATCTGCCAACCCATCAGTTTTGCACCAAAACACCACCGTCCATCAAGGCAGCACCGAATGGGAGGAAACAATGGATGAGGAGAATGAGGTCTTCTGCCTCCGATCAGGAGAGGAACTGCAGAAGGAAAAATGGCGGTATGCACTGGATGTGGCGGGAATCACCCGAGGTCAGACTGCCATTTCAAAGATGCCATTTGCCGGAAATGTGATGGGAAGGGGCATTTGGCAAGAGTCTGTTGCGCCACTCAAACTGCCAGTTACCACCCAAACTATTACCGCGAAAACCAACTGACCTACCCGACGAGTTCCAAAAGATTGCAACCTCGAAAGCCAAGGCAAAATGAGGAACGACACGCAGAGCCCAAAAACACATACCAGATAAATATTGGGCATGCAAGCTCACTGCGAGCGAAGAAAATCCATGTCACGGTCCACATTGAGGATTCACCATGTGACATGGAAATAGACATGGGGTCACCGATGTTAATCATATCCTGGGCTACCATTCAAAGTTAATACCAGGAATCACCAAGAAAAAACTAAGGCATCAGAAGACACAGCTAAAGGACTATCAAGGAAACCGCATCCCCGTCATAGGCTGCGGAACATTCAAAGTGAGCTTCAAGGAATTTGTAGGGCTGTTGGAACTGACAATAGTAAGCAGCGCCCTGCCAAGCCTGCTGGGACTTGACTGGTTCGCATCCCTGGGCCTGGGGGTGACTGGCATCCACGCAATCCGAGACAACAGCATCGAGGAGCAGATCAAGGAGTTTGCGGACGTATTCGACGAGAGTCTAGGCAAGTATAATGAAACACCTATTTCTTTCAACCTCAATCCCCAGATCACCCCCCATAAGAATGAAGCCGTGCAGGGTCCCATTTGCCTTACACCCGAAAATTGACAGTCAATTGGATAAATTGATTGCCCAAGGGGTTTTAGAACCGGTTTACCATGTGAAGTGGGAGACACCCATAGTCACGCCGGTCAAGCCAGACGGCTCAGTCCACATCTGCACAGACTTCAAATGCACGATCAACAAGGCATTACAGCAGAATACCTATCCAGTGCCGGTCGTGCAGCACCTTTTACATTCCCTCAGAAAAGGGAAGACATTCGCAAAGTTAGATTTGGCACAAGCGTACCAACAGCTACTGGTGGATGATGCCACCGCAGAAGCTCAAACAATAGTTACACATTGGGGAGCTTTTAAATGCCATAGACTGCAATTCGGCGTAAGTGTGGCACAGGGACTATTCCAAAGCCTTATGGAACGCCTTTTACAGGGCATCCCAGGGATAATACCATATTTTGATGATGTCCTAATTTCAGCCAACGACAACGAGGAACCTTTTGACCGCCTAAGGGTAGTCCTAAGTAGATTCCAGGAGGTGGGTCTTAAGGTTAAAAGGGAGAAGTATAAAATAGCTGTACCCCGAGTAGAATTCTTAGGATACCTGATAGATGGCTCTGGACTACACCCTACAAACAACAAAGTCAAAGCAATACAAGAAGCCCCCACCCCCAGGAACCAAACGGAACTACAGGCATTCCTGGGACTATTAAACTTTTACAGCATTTTTCTACCGCAGAAGGCGATGGTGGCCGAACCAATGCATCGACTTCTGGATAGAAAAGCTACTTGGACCTGGGGACGAAGGGAAGCAGCCACATTCACAGCGGTTAAAAGACTATTATCATTCGAAAGTGTTTTAGTGCAATTTAGAGACTCTTCCAGTCAACCTTACTTGTGACGCTTCTCCGTTTGGCGTCGGGGTTGTTCTCAGACTCCGAATGCTGAACTGCGCAGGTCAGAGAGAGTTACCCGTCGCCCCGCCCACTTGCGCAACTACGTTAGCTAGGCAAACCCCGATTGGTCAATGATATATCTTGGTGGGGAGGGGTGTTGAATACTCATTAGTTAATAGAGTAAAGCCGAACACCCAGGTGGGAAGAATACTTTAAACGGATTGGTCAATTCATCTGCCAGCCCCTTATAAGAGGGCAAGCTGCCAGACAGGCTTTGCTGGAGTTACAAGGAATCAATAAAGAGCTGAAGTCACACTTGTCTCTGTCTCTTCACCCACAACTTAATAAAAAGTCCCTTCCAAAATGGCTCAAATTATGCAGGCCCCTTTTCAAACAACCACAGACCCAGAGAGAAATAGCAATGTAGTAGTGTAGCATCAGCCCATCTTGATGAATAACTGAAGTATCTTGACAACTTCTTGTGCAGCCAACTAGAGTAGACAAAAGAGAAGACAATGGCCTATAGGCCTAAGGTCCAAGTATTCCAAAAAATCATACAATCTTTCAGGACTGTTGCATTACCCACTTTAGCAAACAAATGTGGAAATAGGTATATTTCTACCTGTAAAGCAGGAGGTTGCACATATTCAAAGTGCCATGACAGGTGAGAGCTGGTCAGTGGTGTGCTGGTAAATATTTAACCATCAGCTCTGACAGCTCCATTACCACCACCATCCCATACTACTAGCTGTCAAACAGCTGATTGGCATGCCAACCATTGAGCCTCACCTCTGCTCTCAGTGGGATCTCAAAATTCCAGAAAATTTAATAAATAGCTATTGTGAATCATATCCAGCATACCCCCAAAGCTGGGTGAAGCATCCTTCTTACCATCATGCTGGCTTTGTAAATACCCTGTTTCCCCAAAATAAGACATCCCCTGATAATAAGCCCAATCGGGCTTTTGAGTGCATGGCAGCTTATTTCAGGGTTCAAAAAAATATAAGACAGGGTCTTATTTTCAGGGAAACACGGTAGATGAGATGGTCTTGTAGCACAGGTAGTCCTCGACTTATGACCACAATTGAGCCCAACATTTTGTTACTAAGTGAGACATTTGTTAAGTGAGTTTTGCCCATTTTACATCCTTTCTTGCTACAGTTGTTAAGTGAATCTGACTTCCCCATTGACTTTGCTTGTCAGAAGGTCACAAAAGGTGATCACATAACCCCAGGATACTGCAATCATCATAATTATGAGTCAGTTGCCAAGTGTCTGATCATGTGCCAATGGGAATATTGCAACAGTCATATGTGTGAAAAAGGTCATAAGTCATGACCTTTAAAAGGACATAAGTCATTGTACCATTTTAAGTTAGAATTATTATTTATTATTATTTATTAAATTTGTATGCCGCCCAACTCCCAAGGGACTCTAAATGGTCTAAATAGTGAATGGTCACTAAATGAATTGCCTAAGTCAAGGACGTCAAGGACTTGATGTTTCTTTTTCTTCTTCTTTTTGGGCATTCTTGCAGTGATCAATCAGCGATCCTCAGTCGCTAATAAAGCTGGCAAACAAACCTGGCCGGCTACCTAAGAATGACGAGCGGGGAAACATCAGAGCAGATAAACCATCCTCTGCTACCATGTTGCATCTCTGCTACCATGTTGCGGAGAAAAATAATTAGAGGTGAAATGAATCTTGTTTCCCTGCCCTCAATCCTCATGAATAAGACCGGAGTCCAGGAAAGAATAAAAGTAATATATTTCATAACAAAAATAAGAACACCTAAGTCTGTGTCTACATGGTGAAGAACAAAGAGAACAAAGGAAAGATTAACACATGCGCAGTACAGGTATCACATGAGAACTTCATATCAGTATACAATGTCATTTCAGAATAAGAGTCCTGCTGACAAATTAAACTGAACGTAGTGACAAAGGACTACCTGTAAAAACAATGCAGAACCTTCAAATATCTGCCTCTCTCCCATCTTACTAGATTTTGTCACTTCTCCCCTTGTACTGAGGAGCAGGGGGAACAGCAGTCTCCCTTCTTACCCACTTCATGTTTTAAATCCCACTGTCCCACACCTACTAAAACAATCTTTAATGATGTTCACTTGGCCCACTTCAAAAATAGTCTGTTTCTGTCAGTCCAAGCTATGCTGCCTGGTCCACCTGAAATATATCTAGAGGTGAGATTACAGGCAGGGACTGTTTCACTCCTGCTGGCCACTGACCAGTGGTGTCCACAGGATATTGTCAAAAAAGTCAAAATGCAGCCCAAAATTTTGTAGATGAGAGTTTTCTATATATCTAAACTGTGAGGGAACATGATTGATAGGAAGAATAACACTCAGGAAGGATGATTTTTGTTGATGGTGGCTTTTAGGCATTTGCACAGGTCACACTTCAGGTCCCCGAAGGCCTCGTGAAATCCTTGGAACCCTATGTTGTCCTTCTGTGATGTCCTGGGACACAGAGCACTGATGCAGCATACATTAAAAAGCAGCTGGTTGTCACGTAGGAATCTCCATTTAGGCTCTCTAGTGCTGGTTTGATGTCATGGACTATTGAAAAACCTAACATCCCAGGAGAAGGGGGCTGGGCTGGGCCCCAAAAAGCTGATAATCAGGACAGCAACTGTGATCCAAGTGACGACAGCAAAAAGGATGAAGGGGGGAAGAGCCTTACACAATCTACAGTACCTCAGGATTGAAAGAGTTATATTTTATTGGCAGTCATCAAGGGAAATGGGAACCAATACTTGATTTAAAAAGTGGCTTCTTTTTTGAGGGGGAGGCGTTTTTCATGGAAGGAAGAGGCAGGTGTATCCAGAAACTCCATTTCCTAACCGATCTTCTGCAAAACAGATCTGCCACAGCAATCTATTTAGGTAACATTTTAATATTTTGCCGTATCAGGAGAAAAAAAAAAATCTCATGCAGCTAGAGGCAGGGAAAGCACAGGAAGTTCTGTAGAGAAAATGTGGCATTTTCTATACTGTTGATTCTTGTTGGTGCATAGCTACAGCAGCCTTGGTCTCATGAGGATGAGACATGCTGGAATCCAGTTGCAACTTCTTTGGAATGCTTCTCTTTCCTTGATCTGAAATGGGAAAATTCATCTGTCATTTGCATCGTCAAGGATTCCTTCAGGGTTTAACAGCAGCAGCAGCAGCAGCAGCAGCAGCAGCAGCAGCAGCAGCAGCAGCAGCTGCTGCTGCTGCTGCTCCTCCCCTGCGGTTTTCCAGTTGCTCAGTGAGGGAGTAGCACCCCCTGCTGGAGATCAGCTCCACTGCAGGGAAAATTAACAATCCTAAATCAGAATTAATAGGCCCCGGCCATCTTTTTAATGGCGCTCCATGTAACCATAACGTCATGAGTATCGTGTTAATTTAATTCCAAGTAGAGCTAAGGACGCTTCAATAGGTAATGCAGTTAATTTATGTTGCCTAGACCAGTGATTTTCAAACCTGGCAATTTGAAGATATGCGGACTTCAACTCCCAAGATTCTTCAGCCAGCATGCCGTGAGATGGGTAGGGTTAATTGTGCAAAAAAGAGGTGAGGCGGGAGTTGCAACCATCATTGCTTGACACTGGCCATGCCATTTGGGATGCAGCTGGCTGTAGATTTCCCATCCTGCAGCTAAAATAAATCGTAAGGATAGAAAATGAGGGTTAGGATAAGTGAAAAATAAAGAGTAGCATGAAAATGAAGGCAATCTCATCTATTTATGGTTGAGGATGAGAACAAAGGGAATCATAAAACAAAACCCAAACAGAAAATGTAGCTCTTAAGGTGGGAAGAAGGGAGAGAGAAGTGTTGACATATTCCATTATTGATATTGAGATGGAAAAACTACCTCAGTTATACACTTTTGAGCCATGTCAGCCAGTCATCTGAAAATAATCAGGAATGCTGTAGCATTTTAAGGTAAACATATTTTATGGCAAAATTAGGATCAAAGCTGCTTTCTCACAGGAAATACATATTTTCAAAATACAGGTAGTCCTCAACTTACAACAATTCACTTAGTGACCATTCAAAGTTACAACGGCACTGGAAAAAGTGAGTTATGACCTTTTTTCACACTTACAACTGTTGCAACATCCCCATGGTCATGTGATCAAAATTTGGATGCTTGGGAATTGACTCATATTTATGACGGTCACTGGGGAAGCCAGATTCACTTAACAGCTGTGTTACTAATTAAAGAACTGCAGGGATTCATTTAACAACTGTGGCAAGAAAGGTCGTAAAATGGGGCAAAATTCATTTAATAAATGTCTCACTTAAAATGCAACAAAAAATTTGGGCTCAATTATGATCATAAGTCAAGGACTACCTGTAATATAGCAGGTGGAGCAAGCTAGGACCTCCCCCTCTATCATTATCATCATCCAGCACAGTGTTTCTTAGCCTTGACCACTTTAACATGTGTGGTCTATAACCCCAACTGGCTGGGGAATTCTGGGAGTTGAAGTCCACACATCTCAAAGTGGCTAAGGTTGACAAACACGTATCTAGCCACCGACTCTATTGAATCCACATCTGTATACACCAATATGACTGGAGCATCCAGCAGACTGGACAGTGTAATCAGAGAGGACTTCAAGATGTTCACAGCTGCAGTAAATTTGAAATATTGACTTAAATCACATAGCAGATCAATGGGGAAGTCCGGCATCTGAGATCATGATATTTGGGAAATAAGAAAGAAATTTTAAAAAAAACAGTACATGCAGACAAAGATAAGAGAAAATATAATATTGTACTTTAAATGTATGCAGTTTTATTTTTATAAAAAGGGGAACAATTTGGATGGAAGCAGGGATAAACATGTGGTGCCCACATGTTACAGCACTTAGCTGACTAAGTTACAGCACTTAGCTGACTTTGGCTGAGTTTATAAAAACAAGCAGGTCTAAGCATAATTGATACTGGATGGAACAGTATTAGCCTTCCCAGGTAGACAGGAAAACACAACCAGATGAACTAATTCTGCTTTATTATAAGGCTACAAAATCTTGCAAGTCTAAAGTACAAATTTCCTGCCATCTTTTTTTAATCATCTGATAAATAAAGGAAGGTTCTTTCTGAGTTTCTATCTTAGGCAGCTGCAGGCTCCTCCCACCTTTTATCTGACCATTCCCTAGGCAGCATCTCTTCTCCCCCATCTCCCAAGGTTGTTCCCACACACCTTTATAGAGACCACCAGTAAATCCCAGGGATAAGGTGGCAAAATAGGTGTCAAAAGAGCATCACAGAAGAAAGTAGTGATAAATCACTTGCATTGTTGCCAAGCAAACTGCATTGCCTACAGTCACTAGAGTAAATTTCAATTTGAGGGAATTTTTAACTTTAAACATCAAAGAATCACCAGAAGTTTCAGACCGACAGTTCCCACAATCCCTTGTTATTGTTCATTCTCATTTGGACTGATGGTAGTTGGGGGGGGGACTCTGAAGAGCTCAAGATTGCCTGCTTGGATTAAAGCTTAAAGTGAAGTGTTTCTTACAGGGTTTTCTGTAGTGAAGTTAATTATAGGCTGCTCTGTAAACAAAATTGTGCATTCTCTGCCAGTCTTCCAAACATCCCTTTCCTAATACTGTACTCCAAACCATGTAACTATTTGTGATTATAGATTTATTAGGACTATAATTGTAATCATTCTCAATTACTTTGGCAAAAGACTGGGATTTAGAGTTTATCTGGAACACACTAGGCCTGGGGAAAATGAAGGAAAGAAAATGGCTCCTGTAAGTTCAAATGAATATTAAGTAAAATTGATTTGCACTCAAGAAAGGCAGTTCTACTTGATTTTTAAGCCACGAGTTTGGATTCTCTAGTGAGCCTTTCCTTCCGGTCCTGTTTTTTTGCGGACATCTGTGTGTAGTACCATAATGTATCTGAAAAAAAATCTAATGGATGATGACCACTAGATGGCAGCAAAGGATATGAGTTTTGTGCACCTCTGCTGTGGCCATTCAAAGTATTGACTGATATGGTAGCAGTGCCTCAAAGATATCCAAGAAAGATGTTTTCTGTTGAACCAAAGACTGTTACTGAACTTAAATTAGCATGGTTAAACACTTAACAGGCAGAGGCTCTTTTGGATGTTAGACAAAAGTGTTTTTACTCCTTTCAGAAATCAGAGAATAAAACAATGATTGCTCGTGTCTATGGATATTCTCAGTCATCCAGGTCGTGGTTGTCCCAAAGGTGCTTTTTCAAAAGGCAACTGGACTTTTTTTTTTCTTTGAAGATGCTTCGCTTCTCATCCAAGAATCTGAAGAATCTGAGAAACGAAACGTCTTCAAAGAAAAAATCAGAAAGTCCAGTTGCCTCTTCAAAAAGCACCTTTGGGACAATGATTGTTTGTATGCAAAACATGTGTTTTACTCCAGTATAATGGATATGGAAAGATTAATTTACTGTTAGATATCAGCAGTAAGTGGGAACAAACCCATGGAAAATAGTTACATGGAGGATTTGAGGATGGATTAGTCATAATGATATATTCATCCTTCAACTCCACAGACAACATGTAACTGAATTCAAAGAGCTGGGGAGCAATTGCAGTGAAAGAGAGCTATATCTTGCAGCTTCTCAGCAGTATCTAATAGGCTTCCAAGGGACCTTCAGTCTGATCCAGTAGGACTCTCCTTCCTATTGTCATTATGTGCAGTCCCACCAATGAGCCATAAATGTATTTAAATGGGGCTGTGCAAACAAGAGAGTGTATCAGAATGGGTAGAAGGAAAGCAGGGAAAGAAAAACCAAGGAAAGAGGAAGAATGAGGGTGAAGGTTTGTTCTCTGAGCTTGTGGGTCGGTTTCCAAATCAAGCCTGAATTTGATTGGGGTGTGGGATTGTTTGTATCCTTGGCATTCTGACCTGCATTCAGCTTGACACAATTTGGAGCTGAAGTGGGGGAAGGAGACTTCAGTCAAAACAGCATTCCTAACTGATGAGTCAATCACATTCCAACGTCTGGCTGACTGGAGGAGGAGGAGAGATGTTGCCAAGCAACCAGCTCCCATCTTGGTTGGACAATGTGACAGTTGTTTTGGAAACTTGAGAAACTGAAACTTATATTGGGGTGAAAAGCCCAGGAACTTAGTACTGGCTTTTCACCAATTATTGCCAATATGGTGTATCTAAATAAATTTGTACTTTAAGAAAACGCAATGCCTCGGAGTTCAATTTATGATGGATGCATTACTTGGAACTGACAGTTTCATTACCAGGCTAGGTAATATCTTCAGCGGAAAGAGGAAGAAAACAGCAGCTCAACTTCTCCAACCTGATGTTCTCCAGACATGTAGAACCAACTTTCATAATCCCTACACTTGGTAGCCAAATTTAATTGAATGAGTTATAGAAGGTGAATACATCTGGACTATATCAGGTTGGAAGAAAGCTGAATAGACAATACATATTATGGCTGTTTCTTATTCAAATGGTCTTGAAAAGTTGCAACAAGCTTGGTTAAGATTAGTTAAACTTTCTACTACCTGTTATTTCTGACATGGCTGTTGTCATGAATGACTACAGTTGTTCCCCTGCCAGCTTTACAAAGAGTTCCCACCAGCAGCGTGTCCATTATTGGTTAATTATTGCTGCTGCCATGCCCTTAAACCAGTGGTGAAATCCAAATTTTTTTTACTACAGGTTCTGTGGGCGTGGCTTGGTGGGCGTGGTGTGGCTTGGTGGGCGTGGCAGGGGAAGGATACTGCAAAATCTCCATTCCCACCCCACTCTGGGGCCAGACAGAGGTGGTATTTGCCGGTTCTCTGAACTACTCAAAATTTCCACTACCGGTTCTCCAGAACCTGTCAGAACCTGCTGGATTTCACCCCTGCCTTAAATAGAAGGGTTTCCAAACCAGGAAACAGGGGAGCTTTCCTTAATTTACAGGTAGTTTTCTCAGGGAAAAAAGTAGACAATCAGGGAAAGTTCAGTCTCACTGACTAATGATTAGCTTCTCTCACCTTTGCTCCATAAAAGACAACATTTTGCAGCCTCAGCGGGTGAAGGGATGCTATCCCTTAGAGGTGCAAAGAAATAAAATAAGGAAAGACTGAAGAAAATACAAAAACAGCAGCAAAAAAAATCAAGATGTGCATAATAATAAAAATAAACCAAATTGTTTCCCAGCAGATTGATCTATGGCAGTGTTTCTCCAACTTTAAGATGTATGGACATAGCTAGCTGGAGAAATCTGGGAGTTGAAGTCCATGCATCTTAAAGTTTCCAAGTTAGAGAAACATTGTCTATAGCAAACTACTCCAGGTGAAGAGATGTAAGTCTCTTCCATTTGCAGGAATTATGCCACTCTGAGAACTGTACAATTTCCGTATGTCCTCTGCTGCAGTGCTCCCATGAGGTTTGGGAAGCTCGGGAGCACCAAAGGAAATGTTGCAAAGACAATTTTGCAGTGTCTCATCTGACGTTGCAGGGTATACAATGAATGATCCATCAGTGGGAGGAACACCCACTTTATCCTCCCTCCTGGATCCAGAGATTTCTGCTATTCTTCCTGTGGCTAAAGCAATATGGTGGCTTGATACGTCTTTCTTCCACTCTCCTCTCCCCATCTGCTGGAAGAGCAGCACAAGTGCTCTTACCCCCCACCCCCACCCCATCAGCACAGTGGTCAGCTGGAGGTTTTAAAATGTTTTTCCTTCATGATGGAGGAGAAGGAGGAGAACAGTGGATGGATGCCACTAACTACTACCTTTAGCATTTCCATCAATCAACTGTACAACATTTCCTTTTATCAGCCATGATCTTGTCTTCTTTTACAACAGTCTGCTGGATGGCCATTACTGCATTTGAGTACTTGAGTTTCACTTGAGTTTCATAGTTTAACTAGTTCTGCCATATTTCAAGGAGGGAAAGGTGAAGTCACCTGCCTCCCTCCCTCCAGAGGGCTTGTGGCTGGCCAAGACGTACCATGGCAGGGCGCCTCTTGAGAATTTCTGGGTCAACAATTGGGTTGTGCAGTTCTGGGGTGCAAAAACAGAAAGGCCTTTAGAGCATGGAGGGCCATATAGGTAGTTCCTGTCCAAATCAGCATCCTCTGTACAAGCTAAAAACATACTTGGGAGTATTATCATACACCCAGACCCTCACACAGGATGTGCATTTTACACAGAAAAAAGGGGCATCTCTTGTATGGAAAGGGTGAAAATCTGATGCCTTTTACAGTGTCACATTGCTGACAAACTTTTATGATGCCTCACAAGTGACAAATTATTGAATTAATAACATGTATGCAGATGTTGGAGGCTGCAGCTTCTGAGTCATACTTAGGCAAAGTACAACTTGGGACAAGGACGGGATGAGTAGAAATAAACATTTTAGAGTGTGATAATTATTATAATTACACAGTGCAGAAGATGGTGGCCTTTCATCATTTGCTGTTCTCCAAAAAGTGGAAGGTAATTTTCAATACAAAGTGCTCTAGCTGAATTTCAAGCCCTTAAAAATCTTGCCTTTTAAACCAAGTGTTTCCTGTTTTCCAGTAAAGTAAATTATAAAGTAGTACTACCATCTAAAGCAGAATTCTCCAAAGTGGTTAATATTGCCCCCCAATGGTTAATGGACTATCCAAGGGGTTGACAAATGTCTAAGAGCCAATAGGTAATTGCTAAATAATGAAAGGTTGATCGAGGTAAATTAATTTGGGGGGGGGTGTCTCCACAGAGCTCCATGCCAGTCCTTAGTCCTGAAGTTGAGATGGCTAGCAACAAGACAATGTTATCCAGGGTTGATAGCTGCCAGCAAGAGTATCCTTGAATTGTCTCCGTTATTGCTGTTGTTGTTTGTAATGTTATTGATTAAAGCAGTATTTATTATTTTCATATAATAAATGTTTAGGGTCATTGAGCAGATCCAGACAGGATCATCTTCCATTTCAACCTACTAGTGTTTTAATAGCTACATAATGATTTTTGGTTGAAGATACAAGGAACTTCTATAAAAACTCCCATTGCTGGAGAATTCTGACGGGCATGTTCTTGACTTGGGAGAATAGAGAAAAGGAAAAACAAGAAGCATCACAGAATCAGTCCTAGCTCACAGCAATTCTTCCAAAACAGCCAAACAACAACAAAAAATGATGAACTTTTCCTACAAAAGGAAACAGTAAGCAAACTGTGTTTCTGACTTCTACTTATATCCATAACTTTTTCCTGTTGTATTGTTCCTAATCAAAAGCAACCTTTACTAACACCCCACAGCCATTTGGAGGAAGGGTAAACTCATATAGTGTAGTACCTAAGAAACACAGAGCTCGTCCACACAACCTCTTGGCCCTTGCTCCAAGGCCACCCATTTATTGTTTATTGAAGATATGTCCTTCCAGAGTGTAGGAATCTGATCTGGAAGAAAAGATGTGCTTTCCATGGGAAAATAGAAAAATGCTTCCCATGCAAATATTCTGGGTAGAGGGGTAGTGGGGTTTTTGGAGGTTGACAACATGCTCCCATTGGATTGCTACAAGGAGACCATCTGTCTGCACTGCTCTGGGCCTCCATGGACATTTCTGGTTTGACTGAAGAACCTCATCCAACAACTTTTATCTTTTGCTATGAGGTCATTATTCCTATTAGAGAAACTGTGGTGAACAGATTGAAGCAGTAACCACAAGCAGAGGCTGAAAGACAGAGGGCTGATTGTCTAACTCTCTTATAGCTGTAATTAGGAAGCAAAGCCTAATTAGCATCCAATTAGAACAACCACATGGACTGGGGAGGAGCAGGAAAAGGAAATGCCTGTGGCAGTCAGGCCATGTGAGCTGGCAGATGACTCCAAAAGACATGGATTCTCTACCATTTTGGGGTCCCCTTCCATCCCCCTCTGCCTGGCTCCTGCTTCCCCATGTGCTGGAGGCATCTCCACCACATGCAAAAGCTAACCTCCATTGGGCAGCACGTCTGCTGGCCTTATTCCGGATATGCCTTGGGGAGTAAATTTCACAATGATGTTGAAGGATGGGAGGAAACAGGCTGTGTGGATGACCTCTGAATCACAACATCAGAGTTTTCACAAAGTGAAAAGGATCTGTAAGGTCATTTAGTCCAACTCCATGTGGAACATTCGTACTTTTTTTCGGAGAAATGTCTGTCAAATATCTATTTTAAAAATGAGAGTCTCCTGACATCGAATTCCATGGCTGAAAAACTTTACTGCAAAGAAGCCCCTCAAAGGGCTTAGATGAAATCTTCCTCTCTACAATGTTCACCTGTAACTCCAGCCATAGATATTAGGGCTGTGAAAATCTGATCCACCATCCGCAGACTCCAATCATATTGCAGTGAGGAAGGAGTTAAAATACTGTTGTATCTTAAGAATTGTTGTTATAAGGAATACAACCAACATGTTCAGTACCAAGATCTTGTCCCCATTTCTGAGGTCAAATGTTACTTATCCATTGGTGAGATGGCCCCAAACAAACAAATGACAAGATAGCCATAATCCAGCAAAGGCCACCTTCATCATTTTCAGGACACTATACGTATCTTTGGATAAGGCTGATGCAGGTAGGATGGCAAGGAATGAAAGACTGTGGTAGGGCAAGCAACACTGCAAAAGATGGCAGCCAACGAGCAGTGCAGTAATAAGGGTCACCTGGTGGCCCAGGCTGCTAATGTGGCCCCAAAGGCTGCTTTAGCACCAACCTCATAAAGGAGGAGGAAGACGATTATCCTCTTGTAAAACAACAACAACAACAACAACAACAACAACCACCACCAAGCATTGCCAAATAGAGCAGAAATGGCCCGAGTTGGGATTCAGTGGTAGAGCCAGGCACAAATACCAACATCAGGTGTTCGGGGTGTCCCGAAGAAAGTCAGCATGGGTGTAATGGTGAAGATTGCAGAGAACCTGGCAGGAAGGGCTCCAGCATGGCCAAAGATGCTGAAGAATTCCAGATAAAGACTTGAAAGGAGCATCCTGAACAGTGAGCTACCCCACCACGCTTGGGGATCTGAGTAAAGTCTGCAGGATGGTTGTACTGCTCAGGATGTATGAATTGTAAATGTTGCTGATTACATTTTGTAATTGTAATTCGGTGGTTGATTTTTTTGCTGTTTATTATCTTTATTATCTTTTGTTATGGCTTTTAATTTTGTAAGCCTCCCAGGGTTATTTATGTGAGAAGGCATCTATATAAACTGAATTAATAAATAATGCCCTCCCACCACCCCAAGCAGGAGGTAGCAAGTTTGAAACTATATACATAGCATAGAAGGCAACATTACCATTGCTCTCCACCCCAGATTAGATTGATTCTGACTCTGCTAGCTTTTTGGAAAGATCCTTATGACATGGCTGTTCTCCCAAGCATGGTGGCGAAATCAGACCGTGACTCAGAAATATCCGAACAAACAACATTCAGACTAATTTGCATCTCATAAAAAGGTATTTAAAGACCTGTGTTCTGACAAGCACAACTCAAAATGCACTGACGATGTCTCCTCGAATGGTGACGAAACCAAATTGCCAAGCTCAGAGCTCAAACCAACAGCCTAACTACCAACCTGAGCTACTAATATTCAAACACATTTCATGGTAGCTATTCTCAGCTGCCATTCTTTTTCATTTTTTGTTGTGAATTGTCATTTTTATGATTATACCAATGTTTTTACCTCTATTTGCCCAACCAATTCACTTGGGCAAGATGGGCAGATCTTTAAAGTGGATAAATAAAATGTCAAGCAGCACCAGTGATAAACCAAGCATCACAGTGGCCAAATCCAGAGGCAGAGCCGCTGAAGGAGAGATTGCTGGAAGCCAGAGAAAAGAGCAAAGGACAAGAACAAGGACAAGGACAGAAAAAAATGAATAAGAAAGTGTTAAGATGGAGCAAAGATATAAACAACAAAAATTTCAGGTTGGAGGAGTATAAGAAGTACAGAAAATGAGGATAGGAAAATAAAACGTTACAGGTCTATTTCTGTATTGTAAAATAGCAAGAAGCATAGAAGGAAATTCTGTACAAGTTGTCCTAGTTTAGGAACCACAATTGGGACTGGCAACTCAGTCATTAAACAAATCGGTCATTAAGTAAATCTGCAACTGTGTTTATGATCTCACTTCAGTTTTCCTTTGCTTTGTAGATCTGAAAAGGTCATAATGCAAGGATTAGTCATAAAGTTACTTTTTCACCACCGTAAAAATTATGAACAGTCGCTAAATAAGGACTACCGTACATATAAAACAAAGCTATTTAAATTAGTATATAGAAATAAGATAATAGAAAGAATAAACTTAGTCTTATCAAAATGGATAGAAAAGCAGTAGGAGTATAGTACAAGAATAAATAGGAAGAATAAGATATAAGAAGAATAAATCAAAGAAAATGGGGATAGATAAGAATTGTTGAAATGTGCGTAGAAATGATAATCAGATAAGCCATGGAAATAGCAAGATGATAGGGAAAATCTTTGTATTGTACCTCCTTTTTTAAATAACAAAAGTACTTTTCACAATGGGAGTTGGCATGTGTGGATCCTACTTGGGTCTGCTCCATCTCTACTCTCTCAACAACCAGCATAAAAGAACCAGCATTTGGTTTCTAAGACCAAATTTGCTGCCTCCTGCTCACCTTTCTGAATCGCTGCTGAAAGTTGTTGTTTTGATGGGCTTGTCTCCTGTTTTAGGCAAGGTGAATGGTTTTCTCGTCTGGCTTTGCTAATTTCCTCTTTCAAGCAGTCACCAGCCACTATGGCAAATATCTACCTCTCAAGCACTGAAACAGAAATGGGGAGGGTCTGACTGGCCACATGCCATTTGGGTACCAGTTAAAATAATGTGAAACCAAGAACTTTATAAGAAGTCAGGACTGAAACAGAAGGGGGAGGGGGCAGGGGGNAGAGAGAGAGAGAGAGAGAGAGAGAGAGTGAGGTAGATAGAGAGAGAGAGAGGGAGGTAGGTAGGTAGGGAGAGAGAGAGAGAGAGAGAGAGAGAGAGAGAGAGAGAGAGAGAGAGAGAGAGAGAGAGAGAATATTTTGTTTCAGCTACCTGGTGGTCAGCTCACCACTGCTCTTTCTTCCCTGGGAGCATGGCATGGTTGAAATAGACAAATAAAGATAACTGAAGTAAACAAAAAATATCCAATTGGTTGTGGCAGAAGCTGGCTAGTAATTATAATGGAGAGAGTGACACTCTAAACACTTCCTAACACTCTAAAACAGGTTTTTTTTCCCCAGTCATGGCAACTTTGAGATGTATAGACTTCAACTCCCAGAGTTCCTCAACCAAATTTGAAAAACATTGCTCTAAACATACTTCTGATCATACCTATGAACCTGATTTCACCTTCAAGATAATAGGTGGCAAAGTATAGCAAACTGACAGTGGACAGGAAGAAAATACTATTATACCATTGCAGATACTATAGTGACTATTTAAGTCTATCTTGTTTTTGAGCTAAGGATAAGATATGGCAGCATCATGGGGCTAAGAAGGAAAGTCAGTGTTGTCGGGGTTAAAAACAAATGGGGATCAGGCCTTAGAAGCACTATATAAATATTAAATATTACTTTCTTGCTTGCTATGCACAAAACCTGGCTCACCTAAAGCAAGCAAATCACTTCGAAGAAACAACATAAATGTATTAGTGTGCAAAGAACTGAACAGTGTGCATGGAGCTTTTGGCAAGGCACTGGCTGTTTGTCAGACAGCCCTGAGCAACAGTAGAACCACAACTTATATACCTTGGACCTACAGTGCTACATTTCCAGGACAATGCAAAAAAGAAAGGGTGACACCATAGAAATTACACAAGGTGTTGGAATGTTTTTGATAATATAAGCCCATCCATGTGACCTTCTCATGAGTTATGGGGTCACTATGGAAACTACACTATATAGTCAATGAACAGAAATAATTTGGTTTACTGGGTCACCAGTTCCTGTTTGATTCCTCACTCAGTCAACTCAGTTTGCTGTTAATTGTCTTATAAGGCCACTCACACATTTATTTATTTTTATTTATTTTATTTATTTGTTTGTCAAACATGTACAAGATAGCAGGTATAGGTATAAACATAAACATAATCAAAGTGAATACAGATAGATGAGGACAATAGGACAGTAGGACAGGGACGGTAGGCACGCTGGTGCGCTTATGCACGCCCCTTACAGACCTCTTAGGAATGGGGTGAAGTCGACAGTAGACAGTCTAAGGTTAAAGTTTTTTGGGTTTGGGGAAGAAACCACAGAGTCAGGTAGTGAATTCCAGGCATTGATCACTCTGTTGCTGAAGT
>QLTV01000401.1:322417-332943 GCA_003457575.1 Thermophis baileyi
GTAACTTTGAACAGATACTAAACTGTTTAAAGTTATAATGGCAGTGAAAAAAGTGACTTTTCACACTTAACTACCAATGGTCGTTAAGTGTGAAAAATGGTCATGTCACTTTTTCACCACATTTTACAAGTTGGCCACTCCCACCCGGTCACATGACCGCCAAGCCACTCCCACCCAGTCACATGGCCGTCAAGCCATTCCCGCCCGGTCACATGGCCATCAAGCCACTCCCACAAAATTAAGCCACGCCCACAGAGTGGTAGTAAAAAAAATTGGAACCCACCCCTGAGCAGAACCACATGTGGCTCTGGGCAACTGACCACATGGAGTTGAGAGTGAGGGGGTTTTATACCCTCTCTTGGGCTTTGCACTTGAACTTCCTGTTCCTGTGCAAGAACATGTATTCTATTGGCTGTGTCAGACTCCCGTGGGGCCATGTAGGGGTTATGTAGGGGTCATAGCTGGCTCTATAGGTTGTCTGAGCTCCCAGGTTTGGTTGATGTTTGGACTGCTGATGCAAAGAATGGCAGTTCCTATTGTGGCTGAGGGCTTTGCCCTGTGTGGGATCTTGAGTGAGGGCTAATCCTACCATTCTACCTAATTCTGCCTTTGTTCAAAATATCCTGTCTTGAATGGATTACGAAATCTGCATCTCCAAAAGCTGGCCTCAGCATCTGCTGGGGCTATTAAGAAAGACTTAGTCTGTTTTCTGTCTTTAAAAAAAACAGGTTTCTCCATTTCTCATCCAGGGAAGTATAATATTCTACCTTTTTAAATATTTCTCAAAATATTTCATTCTTCTAGGAGAGGGGTGGATGCTAACTTTCTACACAGGTAAGGTGCGTGAGAGGAGGGGGCTCAAGTTGTGGGTGTCCCGTGGACAAGGCTGCCTGCTTTGCAACTGAAAATCCTTTCTGCTGAAATGCAGGATTTTCAGCCCCAGTGTGGAAAGACTTGTTTTCCTTATATTGAAATGAAATCTAAATTGCTACAACTTATACCCATTCTTTCTACTCCTAGCTTCAGTAGCCATGGAAAATAATTCATGTCTGACTTCCCTATAGTTTCCCTTTATCTACCTCAGGGGTCCTCAAACTTGGCAACTTTAAGACTTGTGGACTTCAACTCCCAGAATTCTCCAGCCAGCTATGCTGGCTGGAGAATTCTGGGAGTTGAAGTCCACAAGTCTTAAAGTTGCCAAGTTTGAANGACTGCACCTCCCAGAATTCCCAGCTATTCTGGCTGGAGAATTCTGGGAGTTGAAGTCCACAAGTCTTAAAGTTGCCAAGTTTGAAGACCTCTGATCTACCTGAACATGGCTAAAGGGTCTTCCCTCAGTATTTTCTTAAGACTAAACATCCCAAGTTCTTATATACCTTGTCCTCATGAGGCATGTCCTCAAGTCTCTATATCAACTTTGTTGACCTCCTCTGAGACTTGTGCAACCTGTCAGTATCTTGGAAATGGGATGCCCAGCAAGTTTTTTTTTTTAATCTAGAGACTATCTTGCAAGGCAAATACTGTTCTCCATGTCTCACCAACTGTGAAGTACATGCAGGGTGCTGACATACATTCAGGATATAGATGGCAGAACCTCATTCATACAAATTTAATTGACCTCAGTTAAGAACCCATCCTTGGCCTCCTGTAGTAAGACTGAACTATGAATATCCAATTTCAAATTATCACTCATCAAATTGCTATAGAAAGCCACTGTATTCTAATAGAGCTTCACAAATTAGTGTGAAGTTATAATTATTTTATTATGGATTTTCTAGCCTGCTCCTCTTCCAAGAGATGTGATTCTCCTTTCCATTACTTATTCTTGTGGGATAATTTACAATCAGAGTTAGTGACTGAATACCCACCCCATAAAAGCACCATAGCAGAATGAGATTTGAACCCCATATATGTCCTTATTTGGCCAGACATAGAAAAGAGGGTGGGGGCTCCTACACCTTTATTTGAAATATTCCATCCAATGGAATTTTCTCTTCTGCACAGCCATTAATAGTACAGAAGCTCCCCATCCTGTTGGTATCCCTGGTCATCCTAAACTGGATACTTTGAGCAATACCTTTATCAGGCCAAACAAAATAATTGCAAACTTCCAAGAATTTGTCATTAAGGAAAATGCTTACAAATCCGGGGGGTTGTCGGGGAAGTGGGGAAAGGAAAAGAGGGAACTGATGTTAAAAGTCAAGTTTGCAACTGGTTAATTTCTTAGATGGAATGATAATCAACAGATGTACAGTAGCAGGTGATATTTCACTGTATTAACTAATGAGGAAATAATGGGTTGCAATAATGTGTCTTCCAAAGTTGGTGAGAAGAAAATACTGGAAACTATGTGATCCCAGACCTTTATTAAATGAATCCTTAGGTTCTGGCCTAAAGATGGAGGAAGTGACGAAGGTGTCTGGTGGGTGCAGGGTAACCAAAGGACTTTCTGCAGCTCTATTCAAAGTTGCAGTGAACTCAGAAAAGGCCTGCACAGGTCAGCCTACAGAGACAGGAGCAGCCTCTGTTATGGTATGCAGAGTATTTTTAGCTCTCTGTGCCCCCCAGCCAATGGAAGCAGGGGCTGGGATGCTTTATTTTTAGCTCCCACGTGTGGTTCCACTCTCTGCCTCCAGCTCTCATTGCATCAACAGATACATATTGGTCACGTTTTTTGGCTGCTAAAAGTGTGCCTGGCCCCTCCATTCTCACACATCCACCCATTACTGCTGTTTATGTACTGTATCTCGCCAGTCACCCTTTTTTCTTAGATATTGTTAGCCTTAACCTCAGTACCATGTTATCCGTGAATAAGGGCATGAACATTTCTCAGCCATTCAGTGGGATGAGGGGTCTGAATAAAACCCAAACCTTTTCTTTCTTTTCCAATCTTCAGTTTTATATCTGACATCTGTTCAAATCCCTACATATAGGAACATGTATCAGTTTATCCTCACCGTTCCTGTGGGTGTGTGGATAGAACAGGGATAGGGGGGCAGTGAATAAATCCCCAAATAAATGAATGGAAAACATGATGCAGAGAGAAACAGGAGTGAATGGGGTGAAAGCATGAATGAATTAAAGCATGAATTGTTTGAATGAGCAGATGCATAGGAGGTTGGTTGTTGTTGTTTTTAGAAAAGCGGGAATATGATGAATGCACATTTATAAAAAGGAATCTGAGGGAATATTTTTTTTGTTCTTTGTAATGAAAGTTGATGAGACATAATGTAAGATTAAGAAGCACTGGCATCACTGTTTTAAACAGGGAGATCATTCTATTTTGAGTATTATGTGCCTCCAAACCAAAAGATCAGTTCTGATATTGCAAGATGACCCCAATGTCCTGTATGTTTGGGGGCTTCCACTTAATTGAAGGAATTTCTATCCAAATGACTTTATTTATAATAATAACATCTGTAGGAATTGATATATAGGTTTTGCCCCGACACTGTTTACATTCAGGCTTTTGCCATCCTCTCTAATGGTGGAAGGGAACTCCTAAAAGGCAAGATGGCAGCCACATCCACATGATGATGATGATGATGATGATGATGATGATGATGATGATGATGATGAAGATGTTCTTCTTTCCATGATGATGATGATGATGATGATGATGATGATTATGATGATGAAGATCTTATCCATTCAATCGTGTCCTACTCTTGGCGATTCTTTGGGCCAGGTCTCTCCACATCTTCTGATCTTGCTTGATCTACAGTACTTCTTGGAGTTTGTCTATGCTGTGGTTGGTGTCAGCTTGGATAGTATCCAGCCTTTGACAACCTGGTTTTGTTTTACCACTAACGCTTCCTCACATAACTGCTTTCTCCTGTGAATTCCCCTGCATGACACATTCTCATGATCAACCCCTTTTCTAAAATGACACATATATAACAAGCATAAATAGGAGCATGACTTTGACTGTATAGTCACAGATGCTATCTTGACTTTTTAAGCCCCCCATGGGTGTCCCTGTTTGTCTCTTTTGCCAAGGATGGGCAAAAGGTATGTAGAGATCAATTCTGTTTGATTACTTTTGAAGATGAGCAAGGTTATCTGATTCTCAGAAGTATACTGCTAGAATGAAAAGCATTAATAGAATTCAGAGGTGGATTTAAGAGACGAATTCCCTCCTCTTTCAGTGCCACACCAAAATGAATCCAAAATGGAAAAAAAATTCTCAGGCTTAGTATTATTTTATGAGTCCTATCAACAGGCAAAGGGCTTTTCTGGTCACAAGGCTAAGACATAGCAGCAAGTTGTAGGGTGAAAAAGCAGTGGAGCTGACTCTAAATTGCCTAAATTTGCTTGCTAGTTTCAATGACATCATTACAGAAAAATATTTTTCTGAGTGTCCTATTGGTTTTTGTATATGGAGTGATTGGAAGCACTCCAGAAGCGATGATTGATGGGTCTTGAAGTTCTAATTAAAAATAAACAGACATAACTAGCCAAAAATTCTGGGGCACTTTCAATTCTCTACCCTTCATTTGTTTGTGACTTGCCTGCCCTCTGAATTATAGTTGTCAAAGATGACAGTTGCTAAGTGAACAGGTGTCTCTGCTTTTTGCTCTACACAGCCAGAGGGACCCAATTCACACCTCCTGTCTCTTCTTCCTTCTTATTATGTTTCCTGTGCATTCATTCTCCCACCTTCAAAGCCAAAGCTGCAACCTCTTCAGTCTTTCTGTCCTAAGCAAAGTTAATTGCTGCATCTAGCTGAAGGCTGACATTTGGAGATGACTGCAGCAAGGTAAGAAAGAGGGGAGGGGAAGGGAGCTAAACATCAGTGACCACTTGGAGAATGGAAATTTCCCAGAAAGGAATAAAGGCTGCATCTCTGCTGCAAATATAAACCAGTCTAAGGTCAGCTTCTGCCCTGTAGCAGGTTTTACGGGCATTTCTAAGCTTAGTGGTAGGGCATCTTCTTAACATTCAGGAAGTCCAAGCTTCAATTCCTGGCATTCTCAACTAAGGTCTGGGGAGAAAGTATAAAGAAAGCAATCAGTAAAAGAGAGAAAGGCTCTTAAGGCAGAATGAAGACCAAATGTGGCATCTCAGCTTTATCGGGGTCTGATTAACAGAGATTGGCCTTTGGGAATCAGCTCACCGTGCATTCAGGTGACCTAAATGTAATGCAGCTTCAATAGTGCCTTTAAAAGCTATAGATTAGCCTGCCAGAATTTCAGTGGCAGGGAAACAGAGCATAATGGTGAGCACCATTAGAAAGATGATGGAACCTGATTGTTGAGTGCCTGGTTCACAATACACGTGTAGCTATACATTCAAAGATTAATGCCCTGATGCACTGTGTTCTTAATGCTAAACTGGGGCTAATGGTTCTAAAGCAGGGATAAGACTTTCTGACCGAGGACCAGATCAGATCAGATCTCTTTAGAGTTTTCTGTCCCTCCAATTTGGAAAAAAGAAATAGGAATCAGAAAGAGGCAGAGAAGGTCCTCTGGACTCTGGCCCTACCACTTTAATCCTACATACAATTCAATCCCCAAAATATTATCCCTGAGTAGCCCTTGACAGAATAGTGCATTGGCAACTAAGTGATGGGCAACATGACATATTCCTTCTCTCTGGTCAGCCTGTCAATCCTCTGATCTGCTTACCATGATATATTTTTCTGATGTTTTTTGGAAGAATCATAAGAGTTGAATTGCGCCATTAAATCAAAGTATAGTGGCATATCTCACAGACCAAGATTACACAATATGTTAGGCTAAAGTACAATTGGTTCAATAGGTTATCCAAATTCAGCCTATTCATTTACCTTATTCTACACTGTGTCATGGGAAGCCAGGAAACTGGATTAATTGAGTAAATCCTGTATAGTATTCTAAAAACATAGTCATAATATGTGGAATACTTGGTAGTCTCTGAGCTTGGCTGTTTTCCTGCAGACAATCAAGCAGAAAGCAGCAAAGCCCACAAAGTTCACCCCTGAGCTACATTTATTCTCTTCTATTGGTACTTATAAAAGGCTTCATAGTTTCTTGCACAACTTCAGAGCTGGAGTATTAATCTATAGGGAAGGAAGGAAGGAAGGAAGGAAGGAAGGAAGGAAGGAAGGAAAGAAAGAAATTCCCACTGCTCATTCACTTTGTGAACTTGTTTTTGCTCAGTTGTCATTTCGTATCTATGTACTTTGCTGTATCATAAACTGATACATATCCATAAATACAGTTTATGTATAAGTGTCCACTAATTAGACCTTACTTACTTCTCTTACTTGATTTATATCCCACATTTTCTTCAGGAGATTAAGGATTAGTAGACAACATGTTGCTACCCAAATTTTCCCCACAAGAACTTCTGTGAAGTAGGCTGACTGAGACCTAGCTCATTAGATCTCTATGGCTGGAAATGGATTTGAGCCTCAATCTCCTGGCCCCGTTTGCGGTTTTTAATATGTTTATTTATTTGAGAAGTGGGGTTTTTGTTTGTTTGTAGAATAGCTTATTGTGTGAATCCAGCCTCAGCTTGAATCAGTGATGGTTACCTATAGCTTAATGTATTGTATGATCACTGTGAGTTAATAAACCATGAAAACTGAACTGTGAACTATATAGAAAGCATTGGAGGAATCTAGGATTTTAGTACAGCCATGACTGGACAGCACCATATTCTCCCAATTAAAAGGGGAAGCCCCAAAAGTTCTTCAAGTATTTAGAACTTTCCCTTGTTTTTAGTTAGCTCTATTTCACACAAATTCACTTTTAAGGAGAATGAGGATATTTGAACAGTTTTATTGCCCCCTTTCCATCCTTTTTCCTGCAGTATAATGCCCTTTCTGAAACTGAGCGTGGCTCACCAGGAGGTTCAACATTCAGGCATCCAGTAGATTTGATCACTTCTTTCATCACTGGAGCAAGTGCTTCCCAACCACGATAGTGTGTCCCAGAATCAAACTGAAAACAGTTTGATTCTATGCCAATATTAAATTGAATCAGTCCAAAGGTAGGCAACAATAATAGGTTGTCAAGGACAACAAAGGAGTTGTGAAAATTCCAAGTGTTATCCAGAGAGTTGTCTAAAGACTGTTTTGACTCTTATGTCTTGGGTGTGTAGATTTTTCCATTGCTGTGATTAATTATTATAAATAATTCAAAAATATGTCCATGAAAGATTGGATAAGAATAGATGTTCAGTTGGGGGGTGGGGAACAAAGGTTTGTGGGCACAGGAAACCACAAAACACATCACAGACTTGTCCAAAGATTTCCTCTGATTATTTTTTCCATCAGGGAAGACTTTTTTCCCATACAGTGGCCTTGCTGATGATGACATGCAAAAAAGCCCTAATGTGCAAGGCACAACATACATTGTAATATTGTTGCCAAGCTAAGTGTCCACACTAGTCCTGTGATTAGGCAGAAGAAACCATTGTCTAAGAGGTTGGACAACATGAAAGGGCAGCAATTATCCATTAATTGATATTTTCTTTTTACACTTTTGTTGTCAAGAAAAGGAGATTATAAGAGTTTCTATTTTACATATGTTTGTGAATAGAGAGGTAACACTGCTAACTGGATTTGGTATGGGTAAGAAGTATCTCCTTGGTAAGAAAATTATCTTGGCCTAGCCTTGAGAGTAGGGAAGCTTTGATAGAAAATGAGGATAAAAGGAGAGATACAAATTCACAGATAACTTACTATACTATGGAACTGTTACAATAGCCCACACAAAGGACTTGAGAATCTCACCTCTTCTTCAAGAATGAGGCATTGCAACTGTTTTGAAAGCTGGCTTGGAGGAATTTGATGATATTTTTAAATGATAAAGAGGTATAAGCACTTCTGGCTTGACCATTCCTCAAAAATTGGGGGCAACATCTGTCAGATATTACCCGAGAGTCAAAAATAGAGCTAGACTAGAACATTTTGCTTCTTGACACACAAAAACCCTAAGATTACAACCCTTCCTAGTCCAAGAATAAAACCTTATTTGACTAGCTCTTGTATCTTTCTTATATTGTAGTACTTATAATGGTGCAAGTATCTACCACTACAACTGAAAAGCACCAACTTAGCTTAGAGGGACAGAGCAAGGCCCTTAACATACCTCTCTTCCCTCCCATTCTTATGAAACTGCTTCATTTTTCCCAATGCTTGAGTCTGTCTGGGCTAAATACCTGAAATCTACTTCTTGGGCATCATAGTCAACAGAAATAAAGTGTTGACCCCTAAGAGGATTAGGTTATTTGGTAACTTGACCAAGCAAAATTTATAGGGAGACATCACAACATAATAAATAACATATTGCAAATATATAGATGATTTTGCTATAAGACCTATTTGGATACAACAGGAACTAACTTTGTAATGGCTTCTGTTGATAATTTTATTGTGAATCATTTACCACCCCGACACATATGACAACTTTGCAGTAATTATTGATGCATGACTCCATTTATTATATGTAAATAATGAGTTTTCATGTAAAACAAAGTTGTTGTTACTAATAAAAGATTTTCCAAAACCAATTTTCTGCAATGTTTGCTTTTCATGATCTTCTTCCCATGGCAGAACATGTTGTATTTCAAGGACAAATGCAATTATGGTTTATACTTTCAATTTAGTAAAAGCCAACATGATGTAAGATTGAAGTGATGAACTTGAATAAAAATCCAGCTCAGCCTTTAAACTCTTGGCGGCCTTTAGTGAATTGTCAACTCTAATTAACTAAAAAAAAAGTTTATAAGGAACAAATTATAATTTCCAGTATTTTCATCTTCTAGGAGGAAAGATTGGACAAATGATTGTGTATAAATACATTTTAAAAATTAAGACAGCAATGAGCAAATTGTTAAAATATTTTGAATTTATTAGAAAAGATTCTATTGAATGAGAACAGTCCCTTTAAAAACAGCATATTTTTAAAAAGATATTCATTATTTTTAATACAAACTAATATACAAAGCAGTGAATGAAAGGCACTATCCTTAAAGTTACACATTATTTTAGAAGTTAAATATTCCACTCAGGTTTTGAATTTAAATATGGAAGTGGAGAAAAGTTTTTTGAATCCCAAATACACCAATTAGTTTTGAGAGGTTACGTCTATGAATATGTTGACATTTGTGAGGAATAAGTTCAGGGAAGTAAATTTTGAAGTTTGCACAGTTGGAAAGGTAAACATTTTTTATGACTCAAGCTATTTAAATACAGCTTTTAGAGCTTATTGATATTCTAAGAATGATGGGAGAAAATTCCAGTTGATCTAAAAAGAATGCTCTTTTTTCTTCTTGAGGATATTGAATAAATTAATCATTTACATGTGCATAATCAGTTACATCTCACATATTTGATTTTAAATGTATTTACACTAAGAATCATTCCACTGAAATAAATATGAGTTATCATTGCTAACTTAAATTTCATTGATTTCATTTGGCTGATGCTAAGCTTGTCTGAATCAGGGTATTCAACCTATGAGTTTTCATACCTATCCAGAAATCAATTGTCATACCCAGAAAACAATATTTACAGTACTAATCTTAGGTTGTTGCTTTCTATTATAACAGCTTATTCTATATATCAGTGTATTTCAAACCTTGTGAACTTTATGATGTGTGGACTAATTCCCAGCATTCCCCAGCCAACCAACTGGCTGGGGAATTCAGAGAGTTGAAGTCCACACACCTTAAAATTCACAAGGCTTGTATACAATGATATATATTAACAGCAAATTAATTTTCCAGTTGTGGACTTTTTCAAAAAGTCAAAACAACACTACTCATACACAAGCAGGTGACATAATGTTTTGAGGAATCCCAAAGCTTGCAGAAATGCAAACAATCTGAGAGGCAAAAACTAAGCAAGTGGAAATCACCAAAGCAGCCTCATGAAGATACCAAGCAGCCTCCATGGAGATGGAATACTAAGTGACTTTTAGGGAAGGAAATTGAAAATTAGGAAGATGGGACCAATGGGACATGGTATAATGGAAAAACTGCTGAAATTCTAAGCAGGTATCTCCTGGCATACTGCAATGCTTTAGAATAGAATAGAATTCTTTATTGGCCAAGTGTGATTGGACACACAAGGAATTTGTCTTTGGTGCATATGCTCTCAGTGTACATAAAAGACAAGATATATTCGTCAAGAATCATAAGGTACAACACTTAATGATTGTCATAGGGTACAAGTAAGCAATCAGGAAACAATCAATATTTTTGCAAATACAATCAAGGTATGAAAAAGAAAAAGAAGAAGGATTTATGATGGAAATTTTAGAATTAGATGAGATTTTGACAGGTAAGGATGAAAAAATGATTAAGAGACTATATGACTTTTTATTACAAACTGAATTAGAGGAGGAAGTAGTAAAAGAGACAATGATAATATGGATGAGGAATTTTGGTTATTCAATAGAATTGGATAGATGGCAACAATTGTGGGAAAAGAATTATAAACTAACCATGTCTACAGCTTATAAAGAGAATGTGTATAAAATGTTTTATAGATGGCATATGTCACCAGAAAAATTATCAAAAATGTTTAAAGACAA
>QLTV01000401.1:333312-349369 GCA_003457575.1 Thermophis baileyi
AAAGAAAGAAAGAAAGAGACAAGGAGGGACAGAGATAGGGGGGAAGGGGGGGAAAAGAAAAAACCATAAACTGAAAATGGATTGAATGACAAACACATAAAGTTAAAAAAAATTGAAGTAAAAATTTGTTAAAGGGATAAAATAGTGAATATAATAAGACTATATAAAGGAATTCAGGGTTGCTGGAAACCCATCCCAATCGGAGGAAGTGTAGTACAGAAGAAAGAAGGAGGGGAGTGAGGGGGAGGTTAGTAAGAAGGGGAGGGAAGAAGAGGGGTGTAGAGGAGGAGAGACAGTAGGAGGGGAAGTAGAGAAGAGGAGGGGAGAGAGAAGGGAAGTAGGTTAGGAGGAGAAGAAGGGAGAGGGGAGTAAGGGAAAGAAGGAGGGGTTATAAAAAGAAGAGGGGATGGGGAAAAAGCAACCCTGAATTTAATAATGCTATAAGTATAAGAAATGTATACAAAATAGTTAATGTATGTATAAAAATTGTAAAAGAGAAATGAACTGATAAAAGTGTGAATGTCTATATGGAAATTAAAAAAAATTTAAAAAAAGGAAACAATCAATATTAATATAAATCGTAAGGATACAAGCAACAAGTTACAGTCATACAGTCATAAGTGGGAGGAGATGGGTGATAGGAACGTTATTTTAGGACCCTTGTGTAATTCCTTAACCCAGGTGTTAGATGAGCATCTTCTGAAGCCAACTGTGTCTACTCATGCAAAAGGTATGGCGGTGAATCATCTCATTCGTTCATAAACCTTCTAGCCAAATAGCTTTCAGTTTTGTATTTGAAGTTCACAGTGGTTGCTAGATTTGTAGAATACAATTAATTTACAGCTCAATTCACTTACTTGGAGGTCCAGGCAACATATTGAATCATAAAGTAACTCTATAACATACTAAGGTTAAAACTAAGTTTTCTGCAAATACTGCTGTTAGGTCTTAGGTAATATTGTTAAACACATATGAACCCATTGTATATGTGATTGACTGTACCCCTCATGTGATCTGAATATGGTATTGTTTATTTTGTGAACATAATATATTGAAGAGCATCACATTGTCAGAAAAAGTGTTATTTTAGGATAGGTAAGGACCTAAAAAAGGCAATATTTCCAATCAGGGAGATAACAGAACAAAGATTAAGAAATAATCTGCATGACCAGAAGAACCATATCAGACTATCATTTCAACTGCATGTTGTAATTCAAATATTGCTTTTCACCAGTCTCAGCCAGAACAGCCAACAGCCACAGAAAAAGGAATTCTTGAACAACAACATCTAGGAAAATCTCTAGGAAATACTACTTATAAAAATATCCCAGTTCTAAAAGGACCCAATCATCAGCTGGAATAACAGCAGTAGAATGGTATACCATGTCCATCAAAGCTCCAAACAGGGGGGAAAAAAACCTTGGTTGCTTTTTCCCAATCTGACACCTTTCAGGTGAAATGGCACTAAGTGTCCTACAGCTACCATGCTAGTTAAACATTTTGGGCATTGCAGCTTTAAGGCACAGGGAGCTCCAGATGGTAAGCAGAAATAATCAACTAGTTGATTAAACTGGTTGTGTTGGTTTTAGGTGCTGTCTTTTCCAGTAGATAGCATGATCTTCCTCCCAGTGTTGTTCCTGAGACTGAGGACTACGAGTGCCAGCTTGAGGAGAGGCAAGTTGGTTGTCTGCATATCAATCAGAGTTGATCCATCTGTACAGAAGAGATGTAAGGACTTTTTGTCCATTCATGGCTCCCTTTTGGTTTCAAGTTACAATGTAAGCTAACATGGCTGGGGAGAGGGGAATACAGCAGCTAAAGATGTAAATGTGATCTTGAACTGTATCCCTAAACTATAGAATTTGACATTTCATGACGGAATTTGGTTTTACCATGCCCAGGCATCTGCAAAGATATTTTTTATTATTTATTTCTCAGATGTATATTCTGCCATGATCCTAAATAAAGTCTCAGCAGTTTATAATAACTACAAAAAATAATAATTCCAAAGAACCCATAAAATAAAGGCTTTAAAAAAAAACACTATCTGACGCCATGCCACAAATATACTTCTGGAAAAGCACTGTTTTCAGCTTTTTCAAGAAGGCAGATATTGTTGGGGACAAATAAATATTCAGTGGAAGACCATTCCAGAGATCCAGCCCAAAATGCTCTCAAAAAATGGGGAATAAAGAACCTGATACTCCTGAAATTAAGTAATAGTTAGAACATATGTATTTTTTTATTCCAAATCAATGTCTGAAAAATCTTTATTTTAAAATGAAGCAATATGTTTCCATGTGATCAAGATTTAACGGTAAGTTTAAAGATTGAATTAATTTTATGATATATGGATCATACCTATTTTCATTTTTTTCCTTTTATGTTTATCTTAACCACTATATGTAGTTTATTAGATACTGTTAATCACACTTCGTTTTTTAAAAAAGCAGAATTGACCCCATACTGCAAAAGTTGTGTACATTTTAGTATCCTGGAATAAGATGTCCCTCCTGGATGGTACAGTGTGAATGTTTTAGAAATATTAAGCTGATCTTAGGGAAGATAATGGACCATATACAGATTTATAGAAAAAAATATTATGTTTCTATTCCAGGAAAATGTATATATTTTTAAATATCTAGCTATTTCCATATGAGGATTGGTATTTTGCTTTTTCATATTACAAATTATATGTTAAGGCAAATATGTATATTATGGCCAGTGGTTTACATATGGTTACAAAAATCAAAAGCTCTTCTTCTCCCAAAATGATTAAAAATAACAACAAAAGAACATGTGGAAAGGAAAAAAAATGAAGCTGTTGCATAAGGTAAGTCAGTCTTTGCTGTAAAGTGATCCAGACATGGATTATACACCCGCTATGATTTCTCTTGTTCTCTCTGACCTTTCCTATATCCTTAAACATTTGGTCTGATTCAAAGTTCTTAAAAAAACCAGAAAAGCTGATATATTTTGCATCTTTCAGTTGGCTTAATTAAAGCATTGCCTTCATATAGATTTTGAATTATTTTTATGCTTTGCTTTAAAAAAAAATATTAAATATTTTATTGCTGTGTCTTTTGAAGATAAAGACTGGATAAATGTAATCTTCCAGCTCTCCAGATGGGATATATCTGTACTTCTGTCCCTTGATTCATTTTCTCCAAATGCAGAAGAAGGATTATGTAGAATTGCCCTTCTCCACAGCAGCAACCCTACTGTGTGAGATGAGTTGGGTTGAGTGAAACTGACTGGTCTGAATCACGTAGCTAAAAGTAAACTTCAAGCCTGAGCCTTTCTGGGTCTTAATTCAACACCTTCATCCCTATAGACACCAGTTTAACTTGACTACTGAACTAATTCATTTTCTGGAGGGGTATAATACCATAAACCGAACTGCCCCTAACTGCTCTAAATCTGAACCAAAAAGTAAAGCACACAAAGATTAAAAAAGAAAGAAAGAAAAAGAGAAACATAAACCTAACACAAACCAAGTGTAGTATGTTGTACAAATAAAATAAAATTTAAAAATATCTAGGTTTTTAACTGATCTAACTTAAAAGGAAAAAAACTAGTTTATTTTTTATCTAGAGTACAGAACTGCCTAGAGCAAAATAAAACAGATTTTGGTTGAATGTTAGGAGTAACATCCTTGAAGGTAAACAGTTCAATAGAAATAAATGCATACAATGATGAACTTCCTCACTGAAGAATTGCTTCTACATGGAGAGACTGAACAGCCATATGGTGGAACTGCTCCAACTTTGGATTTCATTGACCAAGCAGAGAATAGCTTGTCCAACATGGATCCACTTCAAATTAGAATTATAAGCTACTACTGAGTTGAAGAGTTGCTTTTCTCATATTGTAAATTATACAATTGGTTTGGTGGCTCTTCCATTTATTTGCAAAAACATGCAAGTGTTTGACCAAATATCACCTAACCAGATGCATCTGACAAGCCGATTTGGAGATCCCACTTTCCTCTTCTGCTTGATCCTACGGTAGTATCTGTTGATCTTCAGGGAGATAAGACAGTGGAAACCTTGAAAAGTGTGTCCATATTGTTAAATAAGATTTTAAAAGCAATATTTAATGACAGGATATTTTAATCATTATTACTTCCTAATTTGTCTTGTCAAAACCCACAGTTATGTAGACCCCCCAATAGACAGAGGCACACAAAAGCTACAAAGTAATGGTGTCTCCATGTCCATGCAGAAAATCCATGTGCATTAGTACAGGGATTGAAATCTAATGTGTCCAAATCCACATTCCAAAATAAGCTATGAGCACACTGAGGTTAACAGACTGAAAGGTCAATAAGACACACTCATTCAGCTTCCCCATTTACCAAACATATTCAAGCAATATATGTCATCACCATGTTCTATGGAAAAGACATATCTATGCAAAATTCTTCTGTGTATGAAGGATTGTGAAATTTATCAACAAAATAAGCACATATAAATTCTGTATTATATCATTTTCCCCACATTTATTATCTATTGTATCTTTTCCATTGCCCTACCTGTTATTTTCACAGAAGCCTAGTTAAAATGCATTAGGCTGAAAAATAGTGAGTACAGGAAGAATGTCATTAAAAAACTTATCAATCTTTTTCTAGTGTTCAAATTATAATAGAAGCATAGGAGGAGGGATGTGGATCAGGCAATGTCCCACAATCTGGAGGTTATTGGTTTAGCAAGCATGTGCACCACTTGGTTGCTTAAGTCTTATCCAACACGTTTTTCCTCCAGATGTGTTGAACTTCAACTCCCCGAAAGGCCAAGCAAGCTGGGAGTTCTGGGAGTTGAAATCCAACACTTCTGGAGGGCACCAGGTTGCAGAAGGCTGATCTGATGTTAACCAAGCTGAACCTAGCACAAGTAACCACTGAAAATTAAAAGCACTAGTCAGCCCATTTTGCCCAGGGCTCAGTGGTCGGGGAGAAATGAGGTGATCAGAGGTGGGTTTCAGCAGGTTCTGACCAGTTCTGGAGAACCGGTAGTGGAAATTTTGAGTAGTTCGGAGAACTGGTAAATACCACCTCTGACTGGCCCTGCCCCCATCTATTCTCTGCCTCCCGAGTCCCAGCTGATTGGGAGGAAATGGAGATTTTACAGTATCCTTCCCCTGCCACGCCTACCAAGCCACGCCCACCAAGCCACACCACGCCCACCAAGCCACACTCACAGAACCGGTAGTAAAAAAAAATTGAATCCCACCACTGGAGGTGATGGAATGTGATACAAAACTGCCAAAGGGAAGGGAGAATGAGAGATCAGGACATTCCTTCATAAGTAAAAGGCTCCTGGAAGTTAAGTGGAACAATTTTCACTGTAATACAGCCCAGGGAAAGAAGAGGGAGCTATTGAAGAAAGTCACTTGATCCAGTTTTCCAAAGTGCATCATGGAATCCAAAGCAGAGCTGTTCCTTCCTGGTGACATCAATCAGCCTCACATAAGAAATCAACTGGAGATAGGGAGAATTATTCCTGCATTCAGTGTTATGCTGCTTCTGTCACACCTTCCCTGGACAAGGGTCTGTGTGCCACCTGGGCAATGGACACCACCATTCTTACCTCCTGAAGTGGCACGAGGCCAGACAAAGCCACCAGCTTCAACTTGCAGGTACCCCTTTGTGTGATTCCAGCGATGCCATTGTACAACCCCGGATGCTTTTTGGGGTAAGGGCTTTCTGATACGGGGTTGGACAGACCCAGAAAGCCCAGACCGCAAAAAGACCCAGAGAAGACCTGTCATTGCTTCTTCTTGCCTTAGTAGTGGGGGAAAACTGCAGCTTCAGTTACATGCCATCCCAGGATATGTGGCACTTGGGATTCTTAGAACCCCACACTCCCTTTGCTATTTGTTGATTGCACTTAGAAGCAGCCATACTCGGCCTCCATCAGATAACAATTCCTATCACTACCAGCCAGTGAGGCTTCATCAACTGAAGGTGATGGATGTTGGGTAGGTGCAAAGTTATGGGGAGGCTGCATTAGGACTAAGAGATTTCTAGTGGGTCATCTGCATACCACCAATACCTTGTCATCTCACTTGTAGTCCTCATCTTCCAGTTGGCTGAAGGCATCAAGGTTCTTTTTCTGTGAGTTTCTTATGCTCTCCTCAATGGCTGGAAGTTTCATCACCCCAGAAAGCAAGATTCTCCAATTTTTTCCTTCCTGAGATATGCCCCTTTTATCCTTCTGGGAAGCTCCCTGTTTCCACCACCCACGCACTCAACCACCATCTATCTGTAGGCAGGGAAATCTCTCATCACCAAACAACTCACTCTCTCTCTCTCTCTCTCTCTCTCTCTCTCTCTCTCTCTCTCTCTTTTCCTTCATCCCTCCCTCCTTCCATCCCTCCTTCCATCCATTCCCCCCTCTCTCTCCTCTACCTCAGAAAAAGCCTTTGTCTTCCCAACTGCACCACACACATAAACACAAACATGTACACAAATGATTACCTCCACCACAATGCCAAAAACCTCTGCAGAACTCCAGAACCAAGGCCTTTCCAAAAGGTTCAGGTTAATTCCTTCCCAATTGCCTGAAATTTTAAGACACCCTCCTAGTTCTTTTTTCTTACAATGGAAGAGGAAAAGGCTGCTTGGATCAATGATCACTCCCCACATCCTAGTCACTGTTCAGTGACATCTTATACTACGGTATAAAAGGGATCTTAGGCAGGTTAGCTAAAGACCTAGTAATAGCAGTCATGCAACATCCTGAGCTTGATGAATATTAAGTTCAGGGTTTATTTATCAGTTTGCTATTAGCATGTTTTGTCAAACCAATCCATAAGATATGGTATTATATGACTATTACGGATTCAGTATGTTATCTGAATCCAGATACAGGTTAATGCATCAGCCATGTTAAGCGTATTGTGTGAACATAGCTAGTACTTGTTAGTAGGGAGTGTGCTAAACAGACTACAGGATCCTCCATGTTCCATAGATATCCCTATATTATGCCTTTGGTTATATTAATACTTTTCAGACTGATAAAACTCTCTGCTGAATGGTAGCAGATGTGCATGTATGTTTTAAACATGCACAGGAAGGAACCACATACCCATAAATGAATGCACAATGTTTATCTTTTGCATGCTTAGGGGTGTGTGTGTGTGTGTGTGTGTGTGTGTATTCAGACAGTGTAGATTTAAATTGGGATATACATCTAAGGTAAATACACACACACACACACACACACACACACACACACACATCTCTTAAATCTGTCCAAATATTTTTACCTTAGATGTATATCCCAATTTAAATCTACACTGTCTGAACATACTATTCTCATTCTTCATATGCCCAAGTACACCTTGTTTTCATGTACATACCAGTTAAAGCACATATCTAGATTGGCGCACAAACTATAGACATACAAATCTAACTCTTCTTCAGGAACACTGAACCACAAACAGTTTCATTGGCTCTCAAATCTTTCTAAGAGCTTCATGCCTACATGTTTTTGCAAAGCAGGCTGCACACAAGTAGTATCATGTGTAAGATCTGCACATATATCTATTGCCACATACATGTACTAGGAAACCATAACCAATGGTGTCTTTTCAGCTTGCATTACCATAGCCCACACAAATAACTGCAGTGAAGCCCTAACAAGAGTCATGATTAGGCACAATGATCTATGGTTTGCGTTCTTTCCTAACATATTTTACAATGCAGAAATCTTTCATGTCTGAAACTGACCTGCAGGGAATGTTACAGATCAGGCATGGTGCAATCTGTTCTGCACAAGCACATTTAGTCAGTTAACACTCCGTTATGCTTTCACAGACCAAAAGCCACACACAATTCTTCACACTCCTGCCCTTCCCTCGCCACCAGCATACATCCCCAAATGAAAGGGAAATATGTATACTAATTCAATAAGGGATCAAGCCTTCTCCTCCACAATATACAGATGGAAATAACAGCAACATATACATTCCTGAAAGTAAGGTCTGAAAAGGCACAAATGGGTAACTGTGGAGTGGGGCTTAATAACCATATTTAGAGGGAAATAACTGCACAGAAATAACTATCATCAGTCACATCATACCCACCCACCCTTCCCAGAACAAGCCAGCTCTTCTGTCTCTCCATATCAAACCAAAACACAACCACACACTTGATTGTCTCTGACACATCGTTTTATTTTATTTTCCTTCTCAACCCCCTTTTTCCGAGTAAGTCATATGCACATGGAAGCACACATACATGCACACATATACACACAAACACATACGGAGAGTGATTTGTTCAAGTCTTAGCCCCAGTTAGATCTATTCATGGAACTCTAATTGTCCATATCACGTCTTTATTGCCCAGTCCACTTAAGAGTGTCCTCTGGGTATTTCCAGAGTCCCAATCCATTCCCATACCCCAGTTCTTATTCTTCCTCATCCACCAGGACCCCTTTCTCTGATAACTTTGCCTAGAGACCTTTAGAAGGGTATTAAAGAGATCTTTGAAAGCTGCCTTTCCATTTCTTTCTTCCGATCTGTTCCCGTTGGACAGAAGCTCACCTTCTCCAAAAGGGCACCTCAGAGGGTTAGGAGCACAGGAACTGTCAGTTTGCGGGGTGGGATGGGGGAGAAAAGGAGGGGATCCGTCCAGGCACGGAGCTGCAGAGATTGCCGAGTCCCGCCCGAGACTCCGGCAGGCGAGTCACGAATCGGGGAAGGGAACTCCGGGCCCAAGCGTGACGCATCTGCCAGGCAGTCACGAAGCACCGCTGATTGGGGAGTGAAGCGGGCGGGGGGGGGGGCGCAAGGCGCAGACAAGCGGTAGAGAAGGAAGGGCGGGCTGGTGGTGCTAAGAGAAATAGTGTCTTAGGTACGATCGCTACCATGGACAGCTCCCTGGTAGAAGGCTACTTCAGCACTCAGGACAGCTACTTAGGTAACAAAATGCTGGACAAACTCAAGGGATCAACCCAATTAGTCTCCTTTAACTGGAAGAAATTGCAGCGGGGGGAGGGGTGTGAGGGCATCAAAAGCAATTTAAAAAATAATTAAATGGTTTGCATGACATTAGAATAATGTATATATCAATTGACAACTGGTGGATATATAACCATCCTATCCTAGTTTTCTAAAATGTTTCCTGTAAATCAGGTAGTATCATTGAAGGGAGGGAGGGAGAGAGGCTGCTTTTTAGATAGATAGATAGATAGATAGATAGATAGATAGATAGATAGATAGATAGATAGATAGATAGATAGATAGATAGATAGATAGATAGATAGATAGATAGATAGATAGATAGATAGATAGATAGATAGATAGATAGATAGATAGATAGATAGATTCTTTCCACTCTCTCCTGAATTTATTTGAAATCCTGTTTTCAATTGTCTGAATTCACACAACACAATAAATTCTAAACAAAGAATAACAAAACACAGTCAGTGTGCCCAAATATGCCCAAGCAAGTAAACAACATAATGTCTTAACCTGATGCCTCTTTCATGCAATGGGACCACCAGCTGTCCATCCCAATTTTAGCCTAAACTAGCTGGCTTTGCAAACCCAGTTTGTTGTCAGTGATTACAACTGAAAACATCCTTTTATTTCTAAAAACAAGACAAATTCCTCAGGTTAGCAAGGGTACAACCCCACTTTGATGTTGTTCAGTCATTTCTTGGGAAATAAACTACACAGTACCCATACTTACATATCAGATAATATGCTAACATTAAATGAGCAAGTCTATACATGCTTACTCAAAAATAAGTTGCAGAGTTCAACTGAAATTAGTTCCAAGTAATAAGAAATAAGGTTTAAGAAGCTAAAATCTAAGTTATTCAAATATTGTTTTTTAGAAAATATGACAGCTATTTTGGCATGTCTGCTTGGCATTTCCCACTTGATTGCAGAATTTATGAGAAGACGCAAGGAATTCATTCATGGGCAGTGATATTTTTATCAATAACTAAGAGCAATCAAAACTCAGTGTATTAATAAGAAATTTGGAAAACTGTATTCCAAAATAGAAGTACTTGACAGTGCTGCTTTTGTTCTTAATACAATCATTGTAATAATAATAATAATAATTCATCAACGTTTCAACAAATGTTTCATGCCTTGATTTTATTCCATGTGTATTTTCAGTCAACGAAATATGAAGAAACATTCCCATAAGTAATTGGAATGAGAAAGACTATCTAGACATATTAACACTATTGCAGAAGACAAGGCAAGAAACAAAAGGTTAAAAACACAGGAAAGCGGGTTTTGGTTGATAACTGATCCTAAAGGTCAGAGCTGCTCAAAAATAGATTGCCTCAGGAGGTGATGGATTCTCCATTGCTGGGAAGTGTTTAATGAATGGTTGTCAGGCTTCACCTTTATTCAGCACCAAGCCATTTAAGAAAGCTCATTAAAAAAAATCCAAGGACTTCAGAATAATCATTTTCATTGAGAAAAGTGTTAAGTCACAACCAAGAAGTTTATCATATTTGGCTTTTGTTCTTTCCACCCTTTGTAGCACAATATTTGTCCTCTTATTTCCAGCAGGTGGGCTCCTCTCCATCTGTGTGTTTGTTATCATCAGATTTGCTTTCATGTTGTTTCTCACTGACAGTGGGATAACTCATTCTCACACTGACCATATGTTGGGAAAGCTGTAACAGTGGAGGTTGGACTAGATAATCTCCAAGATCCCTTCCAATGCTTCCATTTTATAATTCTATGAATAAAAGAGGGAAAGGTCTCTGATTTTGTAGACCTCCTGTTGCTAAGAAAGCACATTTGTGACAATTAGATGGCACAAAGAGAGTCATAAAGCTGCCTTATATTGAGCTATGCTATTAATTCATCAAGTCCCAAGATGCCCAAACTGGTGCATGCAGATGCCAGTGTGCTATGGTGCTTGCCAGGCCTCCTGCTCCACTGTATTTTTGATATTTTTAAAATATTGTTTTTTATTTTAAAAGGAAGTTGGCATGCTGCAAATCAAAGGACATATCCAGGTTATTTATTTCACAGAATGTTTTGTATTCCCCCAAGACAGTCTTAAAAATTAAAAACAGTGAGAGACTGCAGCCCTGTGCTTGTTTGTAAATGTGTCTATGTAAGGTAAATTTTATTTAAAAAGTAATTGAGATTGATAATCAGTATTTGGAGAACTAGAGGTAAAGCAGTCTCTCCAATCCCAGTTCAAATTAATTGCTGGGGGGGGGGTTGGGTTTTTTTTACTATCAGATGCACCATTTTGTGGCAATCCTGTAGCAGCCATTTTCTTTGAGTGCCCAAGCATGCTCTTAAAATATCAAATGGGGCCACTGGTCCAGGAAGAGTGGAAATTCTTAAACCAGGCCAGGACTGTCTAATTCAGTGGTTCTCCAAGATTTTACATCAAAGTCTTTTTCTGCCCTGTCAGGTGATGCCAGGCAACTGACATCTTTTAAAGGATGTGCTCTAGCAGCAAGCTAAAATTCCCACAGAACATACAGAGATGCTACCTTCACCAAATTATTAATCTGGCATGCAATGTATTTATTGGAAACAGCAAGAGAAAAGTCTGGGTTTTTCCCCCCTCTTTGGAAGTAAACTATCATTCTAGCAACAGATGGGACTTAAGTCAGTGGTAAAAGGTAAAGATTTCCCTGTCCAGTTGTGTCTGATTCTAGGGTGCGGTGCTTATCTCCGTTTCTTGGCTGAGGGACCCAGCATTGTTTGAAGACATTTTCCAGGGTCACATGGCCAGCATGGTTATATAACAAAGGCACACAGAATGTGGTTACCTTCCTACCAAAGTGGTACCTATTAATCTACTCGCATTTGCATGCTTTCAAACTGCTAGATGAGCAGGAGCTCAAGCATTGTGCAGTGCTCAGATCTCAAACCTGAGCTGCCAGCTTTCCAGCTGACAAACTCAACCTCTTTATCTGCAGAGGTACCCCTAAGCAGTGGTAGATAGTTAAAGCCACATCCTCTTTTTGTCTCTATCTTTTGCAACAGTACTTTTGTTATCCCCTTTTTCTACTTTTCTCCATGCCTAAAAAACTGCCAGGGAAGAGGCAAATGCCCTTACAAGAGTACTAAACTGATTGTTTGCAAAAACCTTGTGAAATTAAACTAATGGATGCATGAGGTGTCTGGTTATCCGTCTTTTTACGAATAGTTTTTATTAAATTTGTATCCAGTTCTTTGTCCAAAGAAATCAGGATAGGTATATGGGTCTTCTCACATTTTCTTCTCACAGCTCTGAAAATAGGGTAAGTTAAAGAGCAAGAAATTCAGCCAAAATTGCTTAATAAGTAAATAGGCTGAACATTTATTTCCATATTTTAACTGAACTTTTTGTCTACTACAGCATATGTAAATGTCATGGACTGCTTACTGAGAAGTTTCAGGCAATATTTATGAGTAAAATGCTAAAACTGTGTGACTATTTTCTATATTATTTCTTCATTGTTTTCTAATTTCTAATCTTCCTTACCTCCAAAGAATTCATGTGACCTTTTTCTACTAAATTTACATATTTCTATTAAACAATTTAACTATTAATCTGCCTAAATAAATTGGATAGATTATTTTGTTTTGTGTTTATTAAACAAGAGAGAGCCAGTCTGGTGTAATGGTTAAGGTAGCAAACGAGAAACTCAACAGATTGTGATTTCTAATCCTGCCTGAGGCATGATAATCCTGGGCCAGTCATTGTCTCTTAGCCCTAAGAAGGAGGCAATGGCAAGTCTGAACTCTTGCCAAGGAAACTTCAGGGACTTGTCCAGGTAGTTGACAGGAGTCAATCCTGATTTTAAGGATGCATGCACAGAAACATACATACAATTATTAAATGTAGCTTTTTATTAAGAGTAAAGTATGGTAATTCCAAAATCATTCAATGAGGCATGATTCTCACCCTGGCCAGAGTCTCTTTCCACTTTTACCATCGGGCAGAAGACATCAAAGTATAGCCAGCTGGACAAACAGGTTTAAAAAAAGCTTCTACCCATGGACTGACCCAAAGTCACTCACTTGACTTCATGCCTAAGACAAAACTAAAACTCATGATCTCATTCTAACCTGGTGCCTTAATCATTCACCAAACCATACATTGTTTAACCATGATATATTAAATGTATCACAGTTGGCTAGGTTCACCAAAAACACTAAAATATTAATACAAACCATAATGTCTTAACCATGATGTTAAGACTAATCTACCTTTTTTTATTATGATCATAGGCTACATTCTCTCAACTTTCTTAATTAGGGTTAACATTTGTTTATTGAATTCAGCCAGTTAAATGGCTCACTGAGCCAGAAAAAAAAACCTAAACATTAAAATTAAACTAATTTACTAATCTGTGAAAACACAAGTCTAAGTTTGCAGGAAGAATTATCCAGTATATTACTTATGTTAACTTGTGAATCACACACAAGAAACCATTTCAGGACTGAAATTTTCAGAAGCAGGCATAATGTCACCGTGGGGATAAATCATACAATTCTGTTTCAGGTATCGTGGAGAAGAACAGATCAACTGCATAAATCAGAAATAATATTGTGGAAACAACTATTTCCCAAAGTTCTTCCCACAGGCCAAAAGTTTCATCAGAAAAAGAACAGAAAGAGTCCATGACTGAGATCCTAATAAAATATCTAGGAGGATTGTCTAGAGAAAGGGGATCAAAACAAAATTCAATCATTTAAGATCCCAGTCTGAGATGGAAACTGCAAGAATATCTGCACCCCTTCCCCTTGACTTGCTTGCACATGTTCTCTCTCTCTCTCTCTCTCTCTCTCTCTCTCCCTCCCTCCCTCCCTCCTCCCTCCCTCTCTCTTCCCGGGTGCTGGTGGTGCTGCTGCTGCTGAGAGCCAGTTGCTATAAATAGCTCAGCTGCTCCACACGATCCCTTTTGCACCAGGCTGCAGAGAACTATATATAGCACTTGGCAACTCAAGGAGCTTCCCATCACCCTCCCCAGCATGGCCAGAGATCACTGCTCCTCTTGCTTCACCAGGATTATGCATCTGGTCCCCTCCAACAGAGACCAAGAGTCTCCCAGGAATAATGAGAGAGACATTCATTGTGTGGTAGCTACCATGAAATGACCCTTTGCCATCTGCTCTACCTGGATGGCACTTTATGTGCAGTGACTAATGAATGAAGAGCTCATTCAGTCCCACATTGCCTGATGCTTAATCCAATCATGAATTGGCCCTTCAGACTCAGGATTATCAACACAGATGGGCAGCAATTTTCCAGGAATTTTCCTAATCGTACTTTGCAGGCCAAATTATAGATCAGCTCTCTTCCCTTTGTTCATATGAGCTTGTCCTGGAGGATACAATTTCTATTCCATTTTACTGCACATGCCTGTAATCTTTGGCAACAGCAGGATGTACAAGGAAGAACCCCAAGCAACAAAATGGGCATTAGGAAGGAACCAAAATGTGTTCTTGAGATGTGCTCAAGTCATGGCTATTTTATTATCAAAGCAGAATCATCAGAACTTATCAGGGGTGTGCTAGGAATGAATGCAGTAGTAAGAGCTGAGTGTTGATATATAACAAGCCATACACTTAATCTCTACTCTAGTTCTCACCACTTGAATGTCTTTATTTCCTAGATGCCTCCCTTAAATAACCACTTTGAGCCTTGCTGAATTCACACAACACATTTCCCACATCAGGTTGAAGAATTTGCAGTTGCATTTCCATAGCATGCAAAAGCTTGGGCAGTTTTAACATTGCTAAGCATGTTGCATTAATCCATCTCCTTTTATTTGTTTATGATTCCATGCATTGTGTAAAACCCAGAAAAATGCTTAATTCAATAACCAACTCAAGTGTGTGGTATGAATCCAGTTAGAGAGTAACAATGCAATGAGTAAACATTAAACATTGGGCTTGTATTAAGATTTTACTGAAGATTTTAAATAGGAGTCCAATAATTATTATCACATTTCTGGTATAGGTGAGGAAGAATAGATTTTAAAACAGTTTTAGCAATTAACTGTAAGGTCCATTTTAGGATAAGAAAAGAACATGGGGTGGGGCCAATCATCCATCTCAGCCTAGTCTAGACTATTTCTTATTTTAGCCCAGAACAAATAATTAAGCAATGTCAGCATTGTCTATTATGAACTCATAAACCATTTCTTGAATTATTTCAAGCTTCACTTATATGACCTACTATAAATATCTCCTCCCATCTTAGATAGTCAGAAGAGAAGCATAATTTTGTTAAACTTAGGAGTCCTGGGAGTAATTAAGTATTTGTTTAACCTTCTGCCACTTAAATTTATAAAATGAACTTTTATACTTACTCTGACCTTTCTAATCTCCTGTCAAGACTATCCTCTAAACAAATCTTCAGCCTCACAGTTCCCCAAACATTTTGGGGCCTTTCAGCTGGAAATGCAGCTGCAACAAATCCAAGAGAGTGCCAGGTTGGGAAAACTGTTCTAAAGTTATTCTCCCAGTAGAAAATGCCCAATGTGTAGTATATTTTACAACAATAAAGAAAGCACAAAACAGCTGAAGAAGCTGAAGATTTGCATTTCTTTGCAAATCCAAAGTCATTTTGCTTCTGGCATAAGTAGGAAGGCTATCTGTAATCCTTTTTTAATCTGGAAGATTCAATGATCAGGCTGGAGAGACAAAGTCTGGATTAAGCTTGACAAAACTTCACAATATAGACAAACTTTCAAACTGCCACCTGCATACAATCACCCTTACTGAAGAGCTCTCCACTGATCTTGAATCAGTAGAAAATTATGATTATGTGCCAACCACTGTTCCCTCTAAGGTGCGCGGCCGCGCGGCCGCGCACGTCACAGGGAATCGTCGCGCAGCAGTTTTGAACTGCCGCGCAGCGATTTCCCATGTCAGAGGGAACTTTGCTGCGCGGCCGCGCACGTGACAGGGAATCGCCGCGCAGCAGTTTCAAACTGCCGCGCAGCGATTTCCCTTGTTAGAGGGAACGTTGGTGCCAACAAGTCATTTTTTACTCCTAGTGACCACATAGATAGATAGATAGACTGACTCCAGATCCCTTCTCTGGTCTTTCAGATATTCA
>QLTV01000401.1:355282-383667 GCA_003457575.1 Thermophis baileyi
AACACAAAATTATATGCTACAATGTCCTAACTGTAAATGACTACTTAAGCTTCAACCGAAACAATACACAAGCTCACAATAGATACAAACTTAATGTAAACCGCCCCAAACTCTACTGCAGAAAATACGGCTTCAGCAACAGAGTGATCGATGCCTGGAATTCACTACCTGACTCTGTGGTTTCTTCCCCAAACCCAAAAAACTTTAACCTTAGACTGTCTACTGTCGACCTCACCCCATTCCTAAGAGGTCTGTAAGGGGCGTGCATAAGCGCACCAGCGTGCCTACCGTCCCTGTCCTACTGTCCTATTGTCCTCATCTATCTGTATTCACTTTGATTATGTTTATGTTTATACCTATACCTGCTATCTTGTACATGTTTGACAAACAAATAAATAAAATAAATAAATAAATAAATAGTTTCCGGTTATGATTCCCAGTAAAAATATTTCTGGTTTCCAGTCAATATGTTTCTTTATTATATCTTCTATCCATTTCCTAATTTTAGTCCAATTTTTTTTAGCTTTCTCACAAGTCCACCATTGATGGTAATAAGTACCATACGATTTCTGGCATTTCCAACATAGTGGTGATATTTTCTTGGACATCTTTGCTAAATGTGCCGGAGGAAGATGCCATCTGTAGAACATCTTGCATTGGTTTTCCCTGTATGCCCTCGATATCATCAATTTTAAATTTACTTGCCACATTTTTTCCCATTGTGCCAATTCAATATTGTATCCCAAATTTTGTGCCCATCTAATCATGGTTTCTTTGACCGTTTCCTCTTCTAATTCATGGCGTAACAGGAATTTGTATAGTTTACTAATTAATTTATAGTCCATGGATAAGATTATCTTGTCTAGTTCTTGATATTCTGTCTGAAATTCATACTGTTTTATGTCTATATTGTATCTAGTTTGAATTTGAATGTATGTGTACCAGTCCAAATTAATACCGTTCTTGTAATTGTTGTCTAATTTTTAGTACACTATCATCAGTTAATAGATCTTTATATCTTATTATTTTCCTTAAATCTGTTAGCACTGGATTTTTTATTGCTTCTATCGTTGATAGCCAGATTGGAATTTTTGTATAATGTTTGTTCTTGATTTTTATCCAGGTTTGTAATAAAACTTTTCTAATTAAATGCCTTTGGAAGTATTTGTGCATTTTATATTTGTCATCCCATATTAAAGCATGCCATCCAACTTTTATGTCATGCCCTTCGAGAATCAAGAGTCTTTTATTTTCCAATGATATCCAATCTTTAATCCAAGTCATTATTGCTGCTTGGTAATATAATTCCCAATTGGGTAATGCCAGCCTTCCTCTTTCTCTAAGATCTTGTAGAGGTTTCAATTTTATCCTAGGTTTTTTTCCTTGCCAAATAAAATTTGTCATTAATCTATTTAGATTTTGGAAGAATGCTTTCTCTAAATTTATCGGAGCGACTTGGATAAAAACAAAATTTTTGGTAATATATTCATCTTTATCACTGATATTCGTCCAATTAAAGATATTTGAAGTTTATTCCAATTTTCTAAATCTTTTTTTATTTGTTGAATTAATTTGTTATAATTGTCTTCTTTAATCGAAGAATATTTTGCCAAAAGCCATATACCTAAGTATTTTATTTTTCTGACTATTTGCATTTTTGTTATTTGTTCTAATTCCAATTCTTGCTTTTTCGTCATATTTTTAGTAATTATTTTTGTTTTATTTTTATTTATTTTTAGCCCTGCCACTTCGCCAAATTCCTCTATTGTTTTGATTAATTTTAGTCTGGATTCTAACGGTTCTTCTAAAACAAAAACCAGATCGTCGGCAAATGCTTGCAATTTATATTCTTCCTTTTTAATTTTTAGGCCTTTAATGTCATGATTTTCTCTTTGCTTCAATGTTTTTTTATTTGTCCTCTGCAGCTCAGTCAGCATGTGATAATGAATTTTTGCACATGGTCACTTTTCTTAAAGAAAGGGGGAAGGGATAAAAAAAATGGAACAGTTTTGCCACTTAGTGGAAGAAAGGCAAACTGCATTCCCAACAATTGAACACAATATTCACATTGAAGAGTGGTGTGAGTGTATATGCGTGCATGCATGCATGCACGCATGTTTATACATTCCAAGAGAAGACTGTATACATTCAAGATAGAGATAATGGAGTCGCTAGTGTTAGATCGGGCGATGGAAGAGACAAGACACGGCTGGAACTTAAGCCTGGTAGGTGGTTGGCCTACAAAATTAAGAAGAAAAAAGATAATAGAATAATCCACCAATTGACAGATGTAACAGGGGAACTACAACATACAGAGGGGAAAATAAAAGAAATTGCTACAGAATACTATAGAGATTTATACAGACAAGATCAAATAGATTTAGATAGAATAACTAAATATTTAAAGGATGGAAGTATGACAGCTTGACCTTTTATAGGGAGCTGTCAGACTGCTTGGCCAATCACATTTGAGTATCTTTCCTGCCGTGATGGCGGACCTGAGTGAAGCCTATGCTTCAGTTGCATTGAATACTTAACACCCCTCCCCACTTGGTTTGGTCCAGGGGTGGGTTCTAACTTACCTCGCTGCCGGTTCGCTTCCTCCCACGCCGCATGGCCGCGCCTCATGTGCAAATAAAAAAAAATTCCAAAAAAAAAGCCGAAAACAAGATGGCGACACATGCACAGTGCCGAAAACTCGGCTTCTGTGCATGCGCAGAAGAAAAAAAATTTAAAAAAATTCCCCCCCCCCAAATTTTTTTTTCAAAAAAAAAAATTACAAAGAAAAGATGGTGGCGTCCACGGACCAGTACCGACCGAACCGGCTCCATGACGTTACCGTGATGGTCCAAACGGGAGGAACCCACCTCTGGTTTGGTCTTTGGCCAATCATTGTTGTTTGCTGGACGTAGTCCTGTAAGTAGGCGGGGCGTAGGTGTGGTCTACTTGACCTGCGCACTTTAGTTGGTTCATTGGAGTCCGCCTGGTCAGACTGGATTATTGTTGTCTCCGGTTGTTCCAATGGAATCTTCTGGGCATTGACCTGGGGCGTGACCACCTGGTTTGGGCCTTCCTCTCCGAACGTTCTTCGCTGGATTCCCGGTTCTTCAGGTGGGTTCACCCGTTGCAAGGTCGGGTTGGAGACAGCTTTAGTGATTGTTTTATTTTGTTGTCTAGGGTTTTCAGGGTTTTGGCGATGGTCAGGTTGAGTTGTTTCTGGTGGCCTTAGGTTGGAGTTTTCAATTTGTCCCTGGAGTTGGTCTATGTGTCAATGACATAGCCTCCCATCTTCTAGTTCAATTTTGTAAGACTTGGGCCCTGTCATTTCAACCACCCTGCCAGGTATCCAGAGGGTTCCCTCTGTGTAATTGTGGGCGTAAACCTTGTCCCCTATTTAAAAAATCCTAGTTCTACTGGTTGAGTCTGGTGGAGTTTGTGCTATGTAGTTGGGGTGAAGGTGGTCTAATTGTGACCTAAGCCGGCGACCCATTAATAACTCTGCGGGGCTTCTATTGGTGGTGGCACTGGGTGTGATGTGTTGGACCATCAGAAATTTGTCAATCCTGGCCTGCCAATCCTCGGAGCCCATTCTAGCTAGGGCTTCCTTAACTGACCATACCATTCTTTCGACCTGTCCATTACTGGCCAGATGGAATGGCACGACAAGGGCATGTCTTATCCCTTGTTCGGCTAGAAATATTTCGAACTACGTGGCAGTGAACTTGGATCCGTTGTTGGAGACCAGTATGTCCTGCAGGCCGTGAGTGGCGAATAGGCGTGGTAAAACTCGGGTGACTGCCTCCGACGTGGTTGAGGGCATCATGATGACTTTCAGCCATTTCGAATAGGCATCCATGACAATTAGGAAATTTTGGCCCTTTACTGGCCCCACGAAGTCAATATGTACCCTGCCCCATGGTGCCTTGGGCATCTCCCATTCTTGGACTGGGGCAGTGGGGGGAGCAGCTCTGGATTCCTGGCAAGGGGTGCAAGTGGCCACCCATTCAGCTATTTCCCTGTCCATGTTAGGCCACCAGATGTAACTCCTTGCCAGTGCCTTCATCCTGACTATCCCAGGATGCCCCTCAGACAGTTTACAGACAGTTCATGTTGACACATAACAAATGGTTGCAGTTCCCCTTTAAATGGACCCCCCGGCCACCCCCTCCAGACCCATAGCAGAATGTGTGCAAAGGTTGTGTCTTTGGCTGAATATCTGGCAATTTCAGCCTCGGTGATTGGGCCTGTGGCAATGTCCTCGATTAGGAGGACTGATTATGCCGGAGCAGGGTCTTCCAGCAGATCAGGCAGAGGGCACCTGCTTAGGGCATCCACATGGCCCAGGGACCACCCCGGCCAGTGCAGCAGTTGTAACTGTATGCCGCTAGGAAAATAGTCCACCTAGTCATTCTAGGCGACAATACAGTTGGGGTCGGGCGGTCCCCAGCCAGCAAGCCCAACAGGGGCTTATGGTACATTATAAGTTCTAGGTCTCTGCCATACAAATACTTGTGGAACCGACAGACCCCGGCAACTGCAGCCAGCGCTTCTCTGTCCAGCTGGCTGTAGTTCCATTCGGCTGAAGACAGAGTTCAGGAGTAAAAGGCAATGGGTGCCTCGGTTGTTTGGCATCCAGTGGCTGAGCACAGCCCTGACCCCAAATGGCGAGGTGTCACAGGTCAGAATCAGGGGCCAGGTGTCCATGTATTGGATCAGAATACTGTCCCAGGACAGGAGTCTTTTTACTGCTGCGAACGCAGCAGCTTCAGGCAGACCCAATGCCATGTGGCCTTCTTATTGTGTAGCCGGTGAAGTGGCTCTGCTACCATCGCCTTCTGTGGCAAAAAAATGCTATAAAAATTCAGGAGACCCAGAAACGCCTGGAGTTCCGTTTTGGTTCTAGGGGTGGGGGCCTCTTTTTTTGCTTTAACCTTGCTTTCAGTGAGGTGTATTCCCGAGCCGTCGATCCGATAACCCAGGAATTCAACTTCTGGGACTGCAATCAGGCATTTTTCTTTTTTGACCTTGAGCCCGGCTTCCCGGAATTGAGAAAAAACGACCTTTAAGTGGTCAAGGAGCTCAAGCTTGGCATCTGCTGTTATTAGGATGTCATCAAAAAAGGGTACTACTCCAGGGATGCCATGCAGTAATCGTTCCATTATGCTCTGGAACAGGCCTGGGGCTACACTAACTCTGAATTGGAGTGTTGTGGCCCGCCAGCGTCCCATGCCAGTGCTCATGGATCCCGAGGAAGATGAGGCGGTTGTGGCGAGGTACCATCGGCCCGTACACCTGGCGCCCGAGTCAGAGAGCGAGGAGGACGATGAGGCGGTTGTGGCAAGGTACCATCAGCCCGTGTACCTGGCACCCAAGTCAGAGAGCGAGGAGGCTGAGAATCAACCAGGGCCTTCTGTACCTCCTGAGGAGCCCATCAGGGCCGAAGAAGAAGAGGAGGAGCCTCTTCTTCTCAATGCTCGGCCACGCAGGCCGGCTGGCTGGNNGGAGGAGCCTCTTATTCTCAATGCTTGGACACGCAGGGCTGCTAGAAGGCAAGAGTGGCTACTCAGGAGGAGGTCTCCTCGAGAGTAGAGCTGCAGGCTAAGTGGCCACACCCTTAGACTATTTAAGCCCTAACCACGCGGAGCCTTGTTGCAGGAAACAACCGTTTGATATCCCTCTTGAATTTTGTGACTCCAGTCTGCTCGTGTACTTGTTCCAGTACGGGTCTTGTTTCTTGCATTTCAAGTTCTGCGAGTTTTGCCAGATATCGTAAGAGCTGGTCCTTTATCTCTTGGACTCCAGCCAGCTGTTTAACATTAGATATTTACCAGCAGAGGTTTGGAAAACCTATTCTGCCTTTATTTTGTGTTCAAAGTATTACGTTGCTCCTAAGAAGTTATTAGGAGACATTTATTAGTAAACGAACAGTGTTTGGAAGTTTGTGTGTGTGCATTATTGGTGGCTCATCATTGGGGCAGAACATGGAGGCGGCAGCATTTGAAAGCCCCTTTATGGGTGACAATTGTCTGGGCTTCTGCGGTGGCGTCGTTGACCGGCAGTTGTTGATATCCTTGAGCCAGGTCTAGTTTTGCAAAAAAATTTCTCCTGCCCAGGGAATGTAGCAATTGCTGCACAATCAGCAGCAATTGTGGGTGTGCGCATGCTTTGTGCACGCATGCGCAGTGCCGAAATTTCCAAAAAAAATTCCCCCCCCCCAAAAAAAGCCAAAAACAAGATGGCGGCGCATGCACAGTGCCGGCAACTCAGCTTCTGCGCATGCACAGAAGAAATTTAAAAAAAAAAAATTCCAAATTTTTTTCCCCAAAAAACAGACCGGCACCGACCGAACCGGCTCTGTGACATCACCAGCGGGTTGCTACCGGTTCAGGTGAACCGGTCTGAACCAGTAGGAACCCACCTCTGCTCCAAGGTCCTTTCCAACTCTGTAATTCTGTATCTGTTCTGTATTCAGTCCCATCTTCTCAAATGAATGGATTGTTTCATTGCCTTTTCAGCAGACCACAATATGTCCATTTGTCCACTAGATGTCAGAGTTAGCCCACCTTTTCATCTTTAATGTACAGGTAGTCCTCGAGTTACGACCACAACTGAGCCCAAAATTTATATTGCTAAGTGAAATATTTGTTAAGCAAGTTTTGCCCCATTTTACGGCTTTCCTTGCCACAGTTGTTAAGTACCTACCGTCCCTGTCCTAATGTACCCATATACTCGTTAAATTTCTTATTTCATGTATTCAAATCATGTTTCTCCCTATATACAGTATGTTATCTAATACGCCCAAAATTTATATTGCTAAGTGAAATATTTGTTAAGCAAGTTTTGCCCCATTTTACGGCTTTCCTTGCCACAGTTGTTAAGTACCTACCGTCCCTGTCCTAATGTACCCATATACTCGTTAAATTTCTTATACTCATAACCATGCTTGTACTTATATATTCACAAACATGTTTATACTCTGTTTATACTTTGTTCGTAATCATATATACGCTTGACAAATAAATAAATAAATAAATAAAATAAAAAATAACACGGTTGTGAAGAGAATTTGGCAGAAGGTAGTAAAAGGGGATCACATGACCCCAGGACACTGCAACCGTCATAAATATGAGTCAGTTGCCAAAGCGTCTGAATTTTGATCATGTGACCATGGGGATGTTGCAATGGTCGGATGTGTGAAAAACGGTCATAAGTCTCTTTTTTCAGTGCTGTTGTAACTTCGAACAGTCACTAAATGAACTGTTGTAAGTTGAGGACTGCCTGTAATGTATGACTTTGAGTCCTTGTGATCTCACAATTCTTGTGAACAAGAATTACATTGTTAATTTAAAAAACAACAACCACAATTTCTAATTAAGCTTTTTTGTTTTCTCCTTTCTTCACCAGATTTGCAGAGGCACTGCTGAGAAGACATAGGTAAAAGAGTCACTTCTGGGTTGAGAAACACTGACATATTGATTCCATCCAGCTTATAACAATCTGAAAGGTGGGACAAGGAGAAATAATATCAAATTACTTTTTTAGACATCTTCCAGCCACTAATCCTTGCTGCAACTGTTTTTGGGATATGATAGGAAAAAAGTAGGGAGACTAAGTCAGAGACCACGTTTTTATACCAGCTACTATGGGAGCCTTTCTACTTAAAAATAATAATTTGCTTCCCCGAGAAATTTCATATTGCTACTAAAGAAAGAAACCCCTTTTTATGACTTTCTATTTATACATTGCTAAAAAGGAAAAGGAAAAAAATATTGTTTAATCCAGAGCACCTTCACACAAGCTCTTGGCTCTGATTTGAGTCAAGAGGCCTATGTAGTACTTTGGTTCCAATTTTGAGAGCTGAATCATTTCCACCTCCCTATTTCTGTTTATTTGAAACCAGAACAAAGGAGAGTTTGATTTGGTACTCTGCAGAATCTGGTCCATGTTTCCATTGGTGGGAAATCTCAAATCCTCTTGCTTTCTGGCTCCTAAACTCCCTCTCCTGTGCAGGGGTGGGTTCTAACTTACCTCGCTGCCCGTTTGCTTCCTCCAGCGCCATATGGGCGCACGCGCACATGCGCAGTGCTGAAAATCCAGCTTCTGCGCATGCGCAGAAGCAAAAAACAGCTTCTGCACGTGCACAGAAGCGAAAAACAAGATGGCGGCGCCTACGGCGGCGCCGAAACAGCCGGTGCGGAGGTGTGTCCAGCCGGCCATCGCTGCCGGTTTGGCGAGCGGGGGGAAATTCCCGCTACCGGTTCTAAAGAACCGGTCCAAACCAGCAGGAACCCACCTCTGTTCCTGTGCCACTTCCCCATCACCACCAATATGGTGTTACTGCACCTTCTGAAGCCTTCATTTCCAAAGGTAATCCTCCCTTAAGGACAGCCCGGTTAGTGAATGTTCAGAGTTACGACAGCACTGAAAAACGAGACTTACAACTGGACCTTGCACGACGACTAATGCCCCGACCTCACAGTCCAGTTATCCAGATTCAGGTACTTCGCAACTGGTGGGCATTTACGACTGTTGCAGTGTCACATGGTCATGACTGCCATCTGTATGCTTCACAACAGGCTTCTGACAAGCAGAGTCAATGGCGAAGCCAGTGGTAAAGTTGGAAGTCACAGTCACGTGATGTCTTGCTTAAAGCCTGTGGATGATTGGCTTAGTGACCACAGAAGAAGTGGTTGTAAGTCCGATGCAGTCGCATGATGTTTCACTTAACAACCACATTGCATAGTGATGGATTTTCTAGTCCCAACCACGATTGTTAAGTGAAGACAGCAGTAGAATGGTATAGCAAGGTAGTTTGGCTTTCCATCTCATCTGAGCTAATCAGGGGTTTTGTTTTTATGTTCGGTGCAGACAAATGGACTTTTGTTAGCCTGAGGGCCATGTCACCAATTGCACAACATTTTTTGCAATACTTCTATTGATCAGCCTGAGTTGATTAGTATATTGTGCAAACGTAGCAAAACCTTTGCCAAATCTGTTCTCTCTAGCCAAGCCCCTCAGATGCTATTACTTTGAAATTCTCTTCTACAACAGCAACCCAGCTCTGCTAACACATCGATTTCAGGACTGTCCTTCCAAATGTAACCGGCTTTGATCTGATTAGCTTCGGAACCCAAACACCGTCGGCCGAGTAGCGCCACCTACTGTTTAAAAATCCTATTACTGTACTAGGCACAAGACCCCGCCCTTTAACGACTCTTGTCTCCCATTGGTCCCAACGTTTCTATGTGCTCCTTCTAGAGAAACAAGTGCTCCACCGTTCCCCCTTATTCCAATTCAGTGAATCCATTGGATGCAACTCAAACAACCCGCCTTGCCAGGACCGATCTTGTTATCGAGAAAGTACCTTATTGGCCGAGCAAAAAAAAAAAAAAAAGCTCCGGTGAGACTCTCATTGGATACACCCGCCCCCAAGCGAGTTTTGATTGGCGAGACTGAGCTGTCACAGAAGGAAAGTAGTGGCACCCTTGCTAGCAACGATGGGCTGTTGACGCTGATCCGGTGTTGCGCGGCGGGCAGTTCGCTGTCTCGAATAGGGAGGGAGGAGAACGGCGCGTGAGGGTCGCCTGGCTTCCCTCCCTCCCTCCGTCTTCCTCTGAGTGCGCGTGCGCGTCCCCTATCCACCGGTACGCCGCGATCCTTTCCACGAGGGCGCCCGCCGGGAGGAGCTGCCGCAGCGGCATCGATCCAACTCCGCCCAGACTGGGCAAGCAGAGCCCTACGTCGCAATTTGTTGGGGTTTCCTTTCCGTTCGGATACGGGGAAGGAGCAGGGCGGCGAGGAGGGCTATTGCGGGTGGGAGAGGATTAGCAACAGCTGCCCGCCTTGGGGTGGGGAGACCCTTATTGCTTGCTTGACTGATGTTGCAGGTGCTGCACGTAGAGTAGAGAGAGCAACTGTTTCCAATTCTGTGCATGTGGAGTACAAACCCAATTCATCCCCTGCTAGCATGGGCAGGAGTGGTGAGACATCTGAGAACAGCAGTTTGGGGATAAGACTCTAGGATTTTGCATGCTGGGGAGGGGGCAGGGGAAGAGGAAGGGTAGCATTTGGGAACAGGTCAGCATTAGATGGCAGGATGGCAGAGGAGATATGGGACTGTGCCTATTGATCTCAGCAGGTGTCTGGCAATTGCCAACCTAAGTATTCTTTGATAAAAAGAAAAAAACCAGAAAGTCCAGTTGCCTGTTGAGAGAGAGAAAAAGCACCTTTGTGATATCCTTTGATAAGTAACTAAGCTTTCTATGGGGAAATGAGTTACTGATATGGCTAATTTGGGGAGTCCATTTTCTCTTTGTAAAAAGTGGAGAGGGAGTGAGGTGTCGCTATTTGGGTGTATGATCTAATATGGATTTGTATCTGGTTGGGGGGATGCTGGAGACTTTGAAAAGTAGAAAAGTTAGAGGTTAGAATATGATGTTGGGGTTGTGGGTGGCTTAACTGGCATTGCCACCATGCTGGCTGAGGGTGATGGGAACTATAATCCAATACATTTGGGGAATTTCAGGGTTGGGTTGGATAGAATAGGTTAGAAGGGAAGGATTAACAATGATAGTAGCTGTGCCAAAGAAATGGAGCAGGAAGGAGGAAAAGTAGGATAAACGTATCATTTTAGAGGGAGGGGAGGATTGCAGTTCCATGAAAAAGGAAAGCTTGTATCAGTTGACAGAGAGATTGGATTGGGTCTAATATTACTTTTAGGGAGGAGAACAAGCTGTGTTTGTGCCAGGAAAAATGGTTTTCCAGATATCTCTGCATGATGTAGGAATGCAGTAAGGATATCTCAGTGTTTTGTTCAAGACATTGCACAGTAAGGAAAGAAATGGGGAAAATATATCTCATTATTTTGCAGATTCCCCAATCCTTCACACCATGCAAGCGGCTGAGGATGCCTGCACCCATTTGGAGGATGAACTGCTCTGTGAGTTATATGTAAAATTATTTTCAACACTTTCAGAGTATCCGCAGCCCATTTCTTTTAGCAGAGAAATCCACAGTATGTATTAGAGTAGTGTATTTATTCACCAGTGTCTCAGTGATTGAATAACAGGCTGTTTCCCACAAATCACCAAATTACCCACTCTGTTTCTAGCCATATTGTATGGAGCAGGGGTGGGTTCTGCTTTTCTTCGCTGTGACACGATGCGCCACAGTGCTTAAAAAAGCTGCACATGTGCAGAAGCAAAAAACAAGATGGCGGCACCTACGGCGCCGCCGAAAGAACCAGTTCGGGGGCGTGGCAGGCCTGGGTCGCTGCCGGTTCAAGCGACCCAGGCCACCAAGTTACAACCGGTTCTATAGAACCGGTCCAAACCAGGAGGAACCCACCTCTGGTATGGAGGGAGGGAATGAAAACAAGAACAATTAAGTTTTGAAAACCTTCTCTGGCTTACGATAGTCTGAGTTTAGGTGAGTGGTTGGTTTGCACACTTTCTAATTCTGCTTTTGCATCATCTCTAGGTAATGATGGGGAGGGGGAATACTTGGGCTGTGTAGACTTTGAAAATGATGTGGAAAAAATACTACAAAATTCGTGTGAACATAGCACCACTCTGCTGCTGTTAAAGCAGCATGACATTTTGGCAAGTTTGAAAACAAAATGCAGCTTTATTAACAGCACATTAACAAATAAACTGACTCTTTAAAGCAGTTATTTTTTCAGACTTGCATTAGAATCCTGAAAAAATATGAGTTGTTTTAATGACTAGAAGAGAAATGCTGTGCTTGCCCTTGTATGAGATCTGAGTCATTTCTTTTGGTTCATTTTAAAAGCAGGCACCTTATGAACAAAAAGTTCACAATCTTATAGATACACATATGCTGACACACAAATACAGATGGTTGTTTGTCCTGTATAAGAGAAAGAAGGTAACAAGTGACAATGCTCCCCCACCTCAGTACATAGGATGTACAAAAGATATAGGAGCTGTAGTCCGTCTTTTTCTATCCATTAAATATGCCAGGAATTCTGAGAATTATAGTTTTAACATATAGAGAAGGCTCACAGGTGAAGAATGCCAGCAGAAAATGAGGGAATGGAGCATAATAAGTTTAGGACATCCTTCAAGCACCATCTTATACGGTTATAAGCAGGAAGCTATCCCTTAACAGCCTCAAGTTGGTGCACAAGATGTACTCTCCTTCCCAAGTTTTTCTAAGAATAAGGTTGGTTTAGGCCATTTCCTTTTCCAAATCTTCTCTAAGATCAAGTGATCTGACAGACATCATGACAGGATCCTCTTGAAATCTTGTGAAAATTGCATTTGTTTGTTTGTTTGTTTCCTAAATGAGGCATAGTCTTTCCTGCCTGTTCAGCATGGCTCTGCTGCTTAGATTAATAGTTTAAAGGTGGTGAGGAACCTATCAGCAATTGAGGGGTACACATTTCAAAAATTTAAAATGGTCAGCCGAAAGTTGTGATGAATAAAACAGTGATGAAGTTAAGTCTTTCCCATGCTAAATCTAGAAGAAGACCGAAACATTTTGTTGCTTATTTATTTTGTGCAAGAAAATGAGAAATCATAACTCAGCATTCAATAGACCACGGATTGCTGACCCATGATTTAAAGGAGAAACACCCAGAAAAGAGGGTGTAAAGTAGGTATTGTAAGTATATACTGTAATAGTCTTATGGCATATTCATTGATCACTGATTTCCCCAGATTATACTATATGATGTATGGTCTTTGCTATTTTTGAGCTTGTCCCAGCACACAGAACTCCCTCAAGACCCAATTTTTAAACTTATATTTTTCCCTTACAGTCTGTGAAGACTGTCGTCTTTATTTCCGCGATTCCTGCCCACAACATGGACCCCCCACCTTTGTGGCTGACACACCTGTTCCAGAAAGAGCTCCATCACGGGCACTGCTGTCCCTGCCTGAGGGACTTCTGGTTAAGGAGCGTTCCCAAGGAAGCTTTGGAGTATGGAGTGCACTCCCAGCCCTACCTCGTGGCTGCATCTTTGGGCCCTATGAGGGGGAAGTGGTCCGAGAACATCGTGACTGCACCCGTTATTCTTGGGCGGTAAGGCACACCCAGATACACAACACACCAACCAGTTCACCACAATACACAACTCTTGGTGTCTATGTTAGCTAATCACAGACTTCAGCTGAAATTTTTTTTCTTGATTTTGGAATTGTTGAGTATTGAAAGAGATTTGCCTGTTTTTTCTTGTGTGTGTTTGTCTCAGTACAGTTAGTCCTCAACTTATGACAGGTGCTGAGCTACTATTTGATATTACAAAAGACACCTCCCCCTCAAAAAAAATGTACTTACTGCCTAGTTCCAATGACTGCCCCTGTGATCACATGAACACATTTCAGGCACATTTATGACTGTTTGCAGCATCCTGTAGTCACTCAACCATCATTTATAATGTTTTTGCCAAAACCTAGCATTTACTTCTGGTCTTCAGCAAAAGTACAATAGGTTTGCTTAATGACTGGCATTCATTAACAACTGTAGATTCACCTAATGACCAGAGTGTGTCACTTAACAACTGCCAGAAAAAATGTAATATTGAGTTAGTCACGTGATGACATGCTTTAAACTGTCATGACTTAGGACTGTAATGGGCAAACTCCAACATGGTTAAAAATCAAGGACTACCTGTGTAAAAAATTGGGAGATGGGTAGACTGGCACTTCTTGACAAGGACTTTATAGTATTGTGCAACTTCTCTTCCTTGTTCACAGAATAATTCCAGGAGCTTCAGGTATCACTGATGTCAATTTAATCTATGCTTACCTCACCCCTTTTTGGCTTTAGTTTTACCTCAGCAAAACCTTGTGATAATGTTTCACCACCAGAGTCATCTGGTAGAACTTTGTAAATCCTTTTATTTGAAAAAAATGTGTTCTTGGATAAAATGTGATTTCTATAAATGCCTGGGAGTAAAAAATAGTAGTATTGGAAGTGGAAAGTAATATTGCCATTCTGGCTATAGGTGCGTGGGATCTGTCACCAATTTGGATCCACCTCCCTTTCCCAATTTACCCCCTAGCCTTATTTCCTGCAGCCAGGTGGCTTCAGTCATCCTCTAACTTCAGTTTCCCACAACCTTAATTGAGATATTGGAATGGAAAACAAGAGGTTTGAATCTATCTGATTTATTTATTTATTTATTTATTTATTTATTTATTTATTTATTTATTATTACAATTTGTCAAACAAAAACTAGAACAAGAATAAAAGAATAAAAATACAGTGACAGGGACGATAGGCACGTTAGTGCACTTATGCACGCCCCCTCTACTAACCACACAAGTATGATGTAAGGTCCACAGAAGTCAATTTGTGACTGAAACTCTGAAAATTTGTAGCTGAAACAACTGAATCAGGTACAGCATTCCAGACTTTGACAACTCTATTACAGAAATCATATTTTTACAGTCAATTTTAGAACGATTTACATTAAGTTTTAATCGGTTGTTAGCGCGCGTATTATTGCGATTAAAACAAAAAAAGTCATTTACAGGTAAAACATTACTACGTATAATTTTGTATGCAATACCAAGGTCTGAACGCAAGCATCGCAGTTCTAAGTTATCCAAACTGAGAATTTCAAGCCTAGTAGCGTAGGGAATTCTATTGTGTACAGAAGAGTGCAAGACTTTTCTCGTGAAATACTTCGGGAACCCACTCAATTGTACTGATGTCAGATATATGTGGGGATTCCAAACAGTTGAACAATACTCTAAGATTGGTCTAGCATAAGTTTTATAAGCTCTAATTAGCAATACAATGTTTCCAGAAAAAAAACTGCGCAAAATAAAATTTATAACTCAATGCTTTTTTAGCAATGCTGTTACAGTGAACTTTGGAGCATAGATCGTCCTTGACAAACTTGCTGCCAACAAAAGTTAGCTATTGGTTTGTAACAGGAAATAGGAGTTAAGGGATTAGCATCAGGGGTGGGTTCCACTTACCTTCCCTACCGGTTCACATCGCAATGCGCAGAGGCTGAAAATGTGACGCACGGAGGCCAAAAACGGGGCGTGCGGAGGCCAAAATGCAACACATAGAGGCCGAAAACGCAATGCACAGAGGCAACGATTGGCGGCGATGTGCTGTGGCAATCCCCGCAGCCTGGAATGGGTCTAAAATGGAGTGTGCAGAAGCCGAAGACGCGACGTGCGAAGGCCAAAAACGCGACGCACAGAGGCAGCTATGGGCTCTGGCGATCCCCCAGTCTGGAACAGCTGATTGACGGTATTCCGGGAGGCCGATCTAACCACCAATCAGCTGTTCGTGCTAAATCAGGCTGCGATAACGTGTTGAAGCTGACCAGGCTGTTTGCTGCAAGGACACTAACCAGATGAATACTGATGGATGCTGGTAGGCAGAGGCAGAATTTTTTTTTCTTGTTTTCCTCCCCAAAAAAGGTAGGTGTGTCTTATAGTCAGGAGCGTCTTATACTCCGAAAAATACGGTAGTTCATGCATTTTAAAACATGCACACATCCTTTTATAATGATCCCTCTCCCTTCACATAGCCGAAGTGCCTGATTTAAAATAATATGTGAATAAAACCTCTACTACTTTTCTCATACAGTATTTACATCAACACATAGTCGTAGACACAGGTTAGGACAGGGTGGACCTAGACAGCTTGGAGGCTTAGTGGTGGTGGGCAGCAGATTCTAAGAGAGGATAAAGGCCACATTTGACTTCTTGGTGAGGTGTATGAAGTCCTTATGCTATACACCCAGAACTATGCAGCCCACAAGCCATTCCAGCTCCTTTTTGATCTGCTCAGAGCACATTCTGAACTGAGTAAAGCATTTGGGCCTCAAGGGATAAAATGGATCTCTTAAGCCCCAAAGCCCTTTGAAAATGGCTCTGTACCTCTGGTGAGGGCAGCTCAAAGTACCCATTTTGCCTGAAAATGTCAATGGCATCCACTCCAATGACATCACCAGGCTACCATCTTGTAGAGGCCACCAAAAAAAAAAGGTGATCAGCCTGGCCTCTCGAGGTGTCTTGTTTTCTGATCCTCTCCTTAGCTTAGATTCCCAACAACCTCAGAAAGATAGGATGCTTCTGGGGAAGAGCAGGAATTTAACAGAGGAATCCTGCCAGTCAAAGCACTTTGTACATATATTTCTCATATCTTTTTCTTTTACTGTTTCTTTTCTTTTCTTTTTTTCCTTACCCTTTATGGAGTGAAAGAGACAGTAGTTGCTCTGTGTCTTCTGCTTGGTTGCACTGAGGATCCCATGAGAATACACACAACTTATGCTGGAAAAGAGTAAAAGAAGTTTGGGGATTTGAATCTGGGATTCCCAGTCCAAAGCTCACAGCTTTTCCCTTATACCACATTGCCACATTGTTTTGTGTTTTCAGAGAAGACCCTCCTTTCCTCTCCCCCCCCCCCCCTTTTAACTTTAAATGTGGAATTCAAGAGAAAGAGGAGAGTTCCAAGAATGTGTTTATAAGATGAAAAAGAAAATAAAATGCAGGCAAACAAATGATTTACCATTCAAACCAAATATTAGGAAACCCTGTCATGCTGTCTTGCAATTGCCCTTTGAAGAGGAAGCTTGAAAAGGTATACCTGCAGGATCTTAAGAGCTGTATTGTCATTAGCAGGTCCACACCCTTTCCCCGAAAATATGCAAGCGTTCATGACAGTGCAGAAGGGGGGATGCTGACAAATGCCAGCGATCTCATATTCCCAGATAGAAAACAATGGACTCTGATCATTCATGATTTACGGCATTCCTTTCAAAGAAGTACAGCTGTGAAGAAGGATTCAGGGATTGTGAATAACAAATACAAAATCAATTTCCCCAATAAGCTGAATGAGTAGACAAAAGCTCATAATGAAGCGAGGGGAGGGCTGAAACTCTGCTGGGTTCCAGTAATTGGTAGAGGATAATTTACAAAGGGTTCGGTGTTGCAATTGATTATCAATCACAAGAACAAAATGGTTTCTTCCTCCCTTCCTCAAATTCACTACTGAGAATCTCTCATCTGTGCTAGATGTTCATTTGTATCTGCATATGCTGTGAGGACTTGAAGTGGTACAGTTTGCTAAATACTTGCAAGCTGCCATTTCAGATCTACCTTTGCCTCCCTTGGCCACTACTCTGTGCATAGCTTTGTTGATGAACCTTGGTGTTATAGTAAATAACACTAATATATAGTTCCTCCCAGCAGTCTGATTTCCCTATTTCTGCCTTAAGATAAATGGAGTTTTTCAGATCCACTGCAGATGGCACTCTTTACCTCATGAGCCCCTTTTTTTTTTACCTTGGCTGTAGGTTATCTACAACCAGCTTAAAATCCCAAACAAATTCTAAAATAAAGGTGGGGTTGATTGGATCTTTCTATTCCTTCCATTCTCTCTGCAGGTTCAGAACAATGGGTCCTATTTTTTCATTGATGCTTCTGATGATTCCAAATCCAACTGGATGAGGTGAGCATCTTATGAGAGAAACCCAGTAGAAACCTGAAGGGGAAATGACCACTATCTCAATTGTTATGACATTTGCAGAAACCGGGATCCATGGAACTTCTGGCACCATCAGATAGCAGCACAGGGAGAAAGCAAATAATTGCCAAATTGTCTTAAGATATTGCATATGATCTCACTTGAATCTTGTGAGATGTTGGTGATCTATGAGAGGACGTAGAGGGAAGAATAGGGATAAATGGGATTTTAGTTTTTTAAGAAAGAAAGAAATGTGAATGCTTAACTTTCATTTTGTTATACCATATTTTTATGGCACAGTTATGGCATAAAACCACATATTTGCCTCACCCTTGTGGCTTTAATCCAAACACTACCACATTTGTTCCTTGGGGACTCCAAATGAGCCTAACCCCTTTTTTAAAAAAAGAAGTTGCTTCCTTAGTCATAGGAGAGTCCTTAAATCCACTAGGCCTGTAGTTCCCTGGAGACATAATCTGCAATTACTGCTAGTATAAAAACCAAGAAGTAAAATATGTTGCCTCCCCCAACTCTAGTGACTCATCATCCCTGCTCTCCATGCAGATATGTGGCATGTGCCTCCACTGAGGATGAGCAGAACCTAACTGTATTCCAATACCGAGGTTACATCTACTACCGGGTCTGCCAAATTATACCTGCTGACACAGAGCTGCTGGTCTGGATCGGAGAGGAATATGCTCGCACTCTAGGACTGCGTTTGGGTAAGTGAAAGAGGAGAGGGGAACGGGTAATGTCAAGCCCCTGTGCTTCCCTCAGTCTTAGCAGCCATATGAGTTTTTCCTAAAAGAATCCACCACCTGGGTTAAATCACTGTGGCCATGAGCACACCGTATTTTCTACATCCCCAAAGCAAAGCTAAACATTAAAACAAAGGCTATTGTTATATTTAAAATTAAATGTAGTTAATTTGATTGCTTTCCAGATTAGTACTTGATAACTTTCCCTATCATTTAAAAGTCGCAATTTGGGCATCGATTTTGCCCCATCCTTGTAGGCTGCAACTTAAGATGTGTGCAGTTCAATTCCCAGAACTCCCCATACTGGCTGGGAAACTCTGGGAACTGAAGTTCACACATTTTCAGGTTACCAAGGCTGAGACGGTGGTTATATTGTCTCGACTAAGACCAGTTAGTTGAGGTAGAAGATTTTTTGTGCAATAAAACAAGAGCATCAACAAGAGCAGGATCAAAATATGGGGCCTGGCCAGGTCCAAATCTCTCACAAAATTGTGATTTTCCAAGAATAAAAATTAAGCATATTTAGACACTCATAAAGTGAAAGAAACATACAAGGTAGCAAGTTTTGATTCTGATTTTTAATAGCAACCACAGCATCACATTATATGAAACCAAATAAGAAAATTTATCTAGCTATCTTGTCAGTTTGATCCAGTGGTTAAGGCACCAGGCTAGAAACCAAGAGATTGTGAGTTTTAGTCCTACCTTAGGCATGAAATCCAGCTGGGCGTCTTTGGGCCTGTCACAGTTTCCCTCAGCCCATGACATCAGGCTTGGGCGACAGACATGTTGGTCAATTCCTGTCACAACCAGTGAATTAACACAGTAGAAAAAAAAAACAGTCTTTGCACTAACGAGAAAACGCTAGGAAGAAAGTGTGTAATGGCCAAAGTGACCCCAGTGGTGGTAGTTAGCACTTGGAGCTGTGATTCCTAAGGTGGCAGAGTGGTTCCAGCAGATCCCAGGAACAACATCAGAGCTCTCTGTCCAGAAGAGTCCAGTGCTAGCAGCAACTAAGATATTGCACAGAACCCTCAAACTCCCAGGCGTCTAGTAGGGGTTCTGAGGTTAAGAAAGATACATACCACCCATAAAGTTGAGAAGGGAGATTTCTGTCTGTCTGTCTGTCTGTCTGTCTATGTATCTATATCTAGCTATCATACTAAACAGACCCTTGGACTCATACACTACTACTACATGTCAAGTATTAGCATATGTTGTATGCCAGTTCACCAGTATTAGTGATATCTCCTATCAGAGATTGGTAACCATCAAAGCTATTTGCTCTTAGGATTTCTTTTGCGCCCATGGACTGTGTAAAGCCTCCCAGGGATCAGAGGCCCTAGGCTACATGTTTTCAGCCATTTATGATTTTCCTAGGAAAATAATATTGCCGTGGTTTTCTATTGCTTTCTGCAGTGAATTGTCTCAGCAATAGAAAAAAAAAAAACACCAGGAACTTCTCACAATGTAATATGTTTTTTCTCTATTTCTCTATTAGTAATTGTGTTCAAATATATCCAATGGCCCCACAGTTCAGCCAAGAGTATATTTAATATAGAAACGGACAAACTCTGCTTAACTTGCAAGCTTTCGAAAGAGATCAGCTGAGGTCTCTGAAAAAGGTTTTGTCCCTTCCTTGCTGCTTGTTATGGAAGAGAGAAAAAAACTAAGTTGTTAAGAAATAATGACCTTGTTCACATGACATGAATGATCCAATTATTTATTCTCCAAGTTAAGTGATTCACCTTTGTGTGCTCGGTACTCGCAATCCTTAATTATTCAAATAGTGATTTAACAGCCTCTTTTTAGTCTTCTCAGCTGCCAAAAAAGGAGCTAAGCGAGTTGTCACTTTCCTCTCCCTGTAATTTTTTTTCCCTCTGGGTGTGTGTGTGTGTGTGAAAAAACCAGTATAGCTGGATTGGACCAGTGCAGTAAAGTTATATTCCCAATCATTTCTGTCCCTTTTTCATTTGCAGTATCCTGGTCATGGAGGGTAAATGGCAAAAAAAAAATAGGACCTCTCTAGGCTTCATCTCAATCGTGGACATCAGACTTTTAAGGGGAAGGGCTCCTATATTTCAGACGTTAGGAGAGTTACTTCTGTAGTAAATAATTCACATAACACACGTGAAGTTAGTTGACCAGAAAGGTTGGGTTAGCTCCAAACAATGCCAACTCTGTATCAATTAATACAGTTTTTTTTAAAAGTTTGCACCCTGTTATCCAAATAGGGCTATTGGGTCTTACCATGTGACCCCCAAGATATATCTTGAAAAAATGCAACCCTCCCTTAGAAGAAGCTTGCATACCCCTGGTTTAACAAGCTTACTAGATGATGCACTTATCCATGGTTTGTTTCTCAATCTTAGTACCAATAATATACATGGACTTCAACTTCCAGAATTCTCCCAGCCAGCATGCTGAGGTTAAGAAACACTGTTTTACTCAATTAAATTGTCTGAATTTCAGGATACATTGGGGATATGTAGATTGATTTTGGCTAATGGCACCCCCAAACAAAAATGTAACCAATTTTAAAACAAAATCCAGACTAATGGAAGCTTTGCTGCTTCACTTCTTCCCTTTTAAATTGATAGACTTAGCATCCTAATTCTAATATAGCAGCGGTCCCCAACCTTTTTGGCACTAGGGACTGGTTTCGTGGAAGTCAATTTTTCCACGAACCGGGATGGGGGTGATGGTTTCAGTATCACTGCTCACCTCCATCTGGACAGTCCCCTGCCTAACAGGCCACAGACCAGTACTGGTCCTTGGCCTGGGGGTTTGGGATCCCTGCTATAAAGCAAGATGGAGAACTTTTTTGTTCTTAGCAAGATATAGCAAGATGAAGAACTTTTTTTCTTATGGGGGTCACATTCTATTGGGCTAAGTATCTGCTGTGTTTATAGGCAATGAACATTACACAATATAACACAGTGTTGCTAGACACAAAAAAAACCCTCCTTTTTCAATTTTTTAAGTTGACGTTACAGAATCCCATAAGAAAGCAGAGCTCTTTGCATGATTTGGCTATCGTGCGTTTTCAGCCATTTTTACATTTGTATTTATTTGCTTTAACTTGGGAAGTCTATCTGGGCTTTCTAATAGTGTTGTAGGCGTAGGGTACTTGTAGTCGCCTTCTCATGCCAGTGAAAATTCCCAGTGGTACTTAACCTAGTTGTGGCTAAGGTCAGAACCAATCACTGGTGGGGTCATCCATCCTCCTCCCAACCCCCTCTCTGTCTTCTTCCCTCTCCTCACAACTAGATTCATGTCTGGCCCAAAACCAAGAACAACATGTGGTCATTCTTTCAAGTAGAGTTCTTTATTATTTCACACCTGTAGACAAAATCTTGCCAGATTGAGCTCTCTGCATGTATCATATACTCCAGGGGTGTCAAACTCAAGGCCCACAGGCCGGATTTGGCCCTCAGAGGCTTAGAATTGGCCCGCGGGGCTGCCCTGGAAACAGTGAAAGACTGGCCTACGGTGCCTCTGCCAGGGAAACACGCCCCCCCCACCAAGCTCCGTTTTCACTGGCAGAGGCAGCAGGAGGCTGTTGCAAATGAAAATGGGGCCCAGAAGGGTGCGCGTGGCCCTCCCAAGCTCCGTTTTCGCTGGCAGAGGCAGCAGGAGGCTGTTGCAAATGAAAATGGGGCCCAGAAGGGTGCGTGTGGCCCTCCCAAGCTCCGTTTTCGCTGGCAGAGGCAGCAGGAGGCTGTTGCAGATGAAAATGGGGCCCAGAAGGGTGCGCGTGGCCCTCCCAAGCTCCGTTTTCGCTGGCAGAGGACTACAGGAGGCCATCGCGGCCAAAAACGGAACTCGGAAGCCTGTTTTTGCTGGCAGAGCGCTCGGGCCACTACAGGTGCCCCCAACATGAGTGACGTCAAGCTGGCCATGCCCACCCTGGCCTCCGAGATCAAACTGCCCTCAATGAAATGGACACCCCTGATATACTCTGTCAACTATTAGGGAGGGGCTGCCTTCACCTTCTTTCTCTCACACACAATCTTCAGACTGAGTTGCCTCTTATTCCAGTGTAATGCACTCCCTCCTCCTGGGAATCCACCTCCTTACTATGTTCCATCACACTTCCTCTAGCCAGGTATCTGTCCTGCTTGCTCACCAAAGAGTTTTGCAATTGAAAAACTGCACATGTCTCCAGGTGTACAAAAGCAAGAAGGGAAATTCAGCCTTTGAAAGTTGTTGTGGGAGGAAGGACATACAATATATTTCAGAATTGGTACTACTTTTTAATGCTAAGGAAAAGAAACCTCCCTTCAAATATAAGGGGCAGGCGTCTTGTCCCTGTGATGCAATTTCTCCCATTCCCCCACAGGTGAGCATTTCAAATATGAATTTGGCGAGAAAGAATTACTGATGAAACTCTTCCAAGAGCTGCATGTCAAGACTCAGTCACTACCTCCAGCTCCCCATGCTCCTTCTTCTCGAACCCAGTATCTGTGTGGAGATGCCGCTGCCTCAACTTTCCTGCCCCTCCACAAGCCAGGCCTTCCTGTAGGAGGAAACACATTTCCCCTGCTGGAAGGGACACAAAATCTGGTGGGTTTGGGCCGGGCTCAAAGCCGCTACTGGACTTTTTTTGGCTTCCAGGGGGATGCCTATGGACGCATCCTCGACAAGAGCAAGATCATCTGCAAGCTTTGTGGAGTCCGGCTGAGCTACAGCGGAAACACCACCAACTTACGCCAACATCTCATTTACAAGCATCGGTGTGAGTACAACCAGCTTGTTGGGACGCAGGTGGCCACCCTCGACAAAGGAATGGCTGGTACAGGCGAGTTTGTAACTCCCCGGCCTCCAGTCCCTGGCCGGACGACACGGGCAGTGGCTGACTTTATTGTGTTGGACCTGATGCCAGTGGAGGTGGTAGAAGGTGAGGGGTTTGGGCAGATGCTAGCAGTCCTGGACCCCAACTACAAACCCCCTGAAGCTGCTGCCCTCGCCCACACAGTGCTGAAGGACATGTATACCCAGGTGAAAGGGAAAATCTGGGAACTGGTCCGGGCTCTGCCTCAGTGTTCCCTTAGTCTGGATGTATGGCACCACAGCAGCACTCTGACCTACCTCACACTCACTGTGCATTATGTGGATGACTGCTTTGAACCCCGGGCCAGGGTCCTCTCGAGCCGCCCTATTCCTGAGAACCCCAGCACGGAAAGCCTGGTGGAGACTCTGACTGAGGCCACCAAAGAGTGGGGAGTACACGAGAGCACTTTGTACACTGTGGGAGGCCTTGGCTCTGCCGTCCAGCAAGCAGCTGCAGCCCTGGGGTGGACAGCCCTGCCTTGCATTGGGCAGGCCTTGCGGGCAGCGATGGAAGCAGTGCTGGGCCAGCCGGTGGCCCAGAGTGCCCTGGAGTGCCTCCGTCGCTTGGCTTCTTGGGCCCTGACCGGAGCAGGTCGTAATGAAAAACTATGGTTCCAGGAGCCCCTCCTGCAAGCCCACCTCAGTCGTTTCCTGAGAGATGGGAGCAGATGGCACAGTGTCTACACAATTCTACAGGATTTGCTAGAGTATAGCAAGTCTCTGTCAGGGCTCGGTCCTGATGGGGAGGCAGTCCTGCACCCGCAGGACTGGGCTGCCCTTCAGGACATAGTCCAAGTTCTCAAGCCCATGGCAATTGCTACCTCAACATTTACCAAAGATCCTTTTTCCAGTCTTGCCCTAGTCAAGCCTGTGTTAACTAGCCTCCTCTACAAGCACTTGGTAGCCAGTGAGTGGGACTCTGCTTTGGCCCTTGAAGCCAAAGCAGCAGCTCGGAAAGAACTGAACCACCATTTCTCCAGCCCTGAAGTTAACCAGGCCCTCAATCTGGCCTGCGCTCTGGACCCCCGCTTTCATGGCCTGGACTTCTTGAGCCATTCTGATCGGGTGGAAACTTTGCACTTGCTCAAGGCCGAAGTGTCCCACTTAGCCGAGGCCCCTGCCTTCTTAACCTCCAGCCTGCCTGATGTGGCTTCCTCATCGCCCCCTTCCAAGCTGCCAAAGCAAAATGCAGGCATTGAATTCCTGCTGGGAGATCTTTGCAGCATGCGTAGTGGCCCAGGCATCAGCTCTGCCCATCAGCAAGCTGAGCAGGAGACAGCCAGCTTCCAGACCAGCAAAGCATCTGCCCTCGCTCAGGAACCCCTGCAGTGGTGGAAGATCCACCACACCCAGTACCCATTACTGGCCCGGGCAGCCCGCAAGCTCCTAGGAGTGCCTGCCACCTCAGTGCCTGCTGGCTGGCTCTTCAGCAGCACTGGAGATGCCATCCACACTAAGCGCCAAGCCCTGACACCAGAGCATGTCGATATGCTTGTATTCCTCCATGGCAACCGTGCGATGCTCTATTAGAGTACACAAAGAAAGCAGGCTTGGGTAAGCATCTGTCTGCAGGATCCTAGAGCATTCCACCACAAAAGACTGAAATGGGAGAAAAGTTCCCATGTGTCCTGTATCTGCTTGGCTGGCCAAAAGGTCCAGAGGGCAACTATGGTCTGTGTGTTTTAGAGAAAGGGGAATAGAACAAACCATTTGGGTGTTTTTGTGGGGGAGGGGGAGGGAAAGTCCATGAGCCAAACTAGGGCAGACCTCCTCAAATTGCATCGTCCAGAGATCAAAATACAATTTCCCTCTACTCCCACCAGCTGATTGGGAGCTATGAAAATAATAGTTCAATGAAGTTGTAGAGCACCCTCTAAGAAGGCTGATCTGGAATAAAAGAAACAGCTGTGGCTTTTAGTAGGCTTTGTTTGGAGGGGGGAGGGAGGGAGGCCAAATTAGATCATGTTGAATCTTCCAGAGAAGTAGGAGGGCTGATGTGCTGGAATATTCCATAAATGTGAGGGAAATGAATGTTTTTGAGAGAGTATAGCTGTGTATTCTACACAGACCTAGCCTGTCAGAGAAGAGATACCACGGGGCGGGAACAAACCATGTATGGGTCAGAAGGAGAGATCATTTGAGGACAGAAATGATGTATTAAGAGTAAGTGGGAACATTAAAAAGAGAAATAGGAGTGAACTAGTCCATGCCTACCATAGAGAGACAGATTCGTAACAGGGAAAAAGATAAGGGGTGGGGGGAAATAAACTGGTATAGGGAGCTGCAAATAATGACAGCAGTGGTTCAGGGAAGCGGAAGGAGGGCATGGAATATTTCAAGAAGTTTGGGTTGTAATTCAGACACACACCAAGCAGGCATGTGGTTGGTGTCAAGGTGTTTTTGCTTTGCAAAACCAAGCCTTTTCTCTTACTAACTTATGGAATGATGATGGACAGCATAATTGATGGATGACTTCCCGGTACTGAGATATATTGCTTGCACTATGGATTCTGTGAATATATGTAGCATTCCTTTCTCTCCTCACCTATCCCCCAAAATCAAGATACAGAGCCAAAAGAAGAAAGGATGCTAGAAAAGTATTGTGATTCCTCTGGCCTTCCTTCCATTTGGGGGACGATTGACCTTTAAACCAAAGAAAGTATTAACCATTTCTCTATTTTATTTATTTATACCCCGCCTTTATTATTTTTACAAATAACTCAAGGTGGCAAATACATCCAATTTCCTGTCTTCTCCACCACAATAAGAACCCTGTGAGATAAGTTGGGCTGAGAGGGTGAATGTCCCATTGTCCCAAGATCACCCAGCTGGCTTTCATGGCTAAGACGGGACTAGAACTCACCGTCTCCCACTTTCTAGCTTAGTGCCTTAACCACTAGACTTCATTGCCTCTTGATCATGCCCTTCCCCGTGTAATGCCTTCCTTATTCTTCCTATGTCATACCCCCTCCTGTTTGCACACATTAAAAAGTTCAGGGTTATAACATGAAAGAGGAACAGCCTAAGACAGGTTTATACAGGCAGGATCTTTCCTCCTCTCCACTTTAAAACAAGTTTTATTTAGTGGGGGGTAATAATGCAAAGAACAACAAGAAAATAAAAAAAACATTTTATTTTAAAAAAGATGGTGCTTCTTGTACTAAGATCGGGGAGGGGGAAGACGGAAGAATTTTTTCTCCAGATTGTAATAGGAGTGGTGATTCTTTAGGGCAGGGGTCTCCAACCTTGGCAGCTTTAAGACTTGTGGACTTCAACTCCCAGAATTCCTCAGCCAGCTTTGCTGGCTGAGGAATTCTGGGAGTTGAAGTCCACAAGTCTTAAAGTTGCCAAGGTTGGAGACCCGTGCTTTAGGGAACCAACACCCAAGGATGCAGTAGAGCTAAAAACAATAGAAAACATCCCCCTCTGGCTTTGTTTGATGTGAATAAGACATTACCCTCTGACTTTATAATCCAGTTCTGTTGGTTTTAGTTGCTAGTCTCATCCAACATTTCTTCAAATTGGCTAGGAATAATAGAAGTTATGGAGCTGCCTTGTAGCGGTTCCAAAAATAGCCTGTCTGCAGATCACATCTGGTGAATTGTTCATGGGTATCCCTTTATGAATCAGAGTATTTAGTAGCCATTGTTTTTTTTATTAGTGCCAAAAGGGAAGTCGAGCTGCCCTATAGAGGCCAATGCCACAAGAGAGTTAATGCTTAAGCCAGGACAAATACTATTCCTAAAGCTGCAGGGGTGGTACACAAGGCTTTTTACAAGTTGCTGAATGGCATCTCTTAGTGCAGTGATGGCGAACCTTTTTTGGCCCGGGTGCCAAAAGGGTGTGCGCACGTGTGATAGCGTGCACGTGGGTGCCCACACCCATAATGCAATGCCCTCCCCCCACGCATACGCACAATCCCTGTGCTGCCCCCCCCCCCCGCGCATGCGCACAGGCCTCATTGAAGCTGTGGAGCTGCCCTACTACATACCTTCAATGGAACTGCCCTACTACTTACCTTCCGATAGTTGCAACCAGGCCTCCCACACCTCAGCCCATTTCTTCTGCAGCCTGCAAGGCTTTCCTGAAGGCCTCTGTAGCCGATAACAGAGCTCCGGATCGATCTGGAGCTCTGTTATCGGCTGCAGAGGCNCACTTCCATTTTGTTTCTGGACTTATGAACTTCCGGTTGGGCCATTTTTCGCCGTCCCCAGGCTTCAGGCGGCTTTCCTGAAGCCTGGAGAGAGCGAAAAGGCCAAAAAGAAGGCCGAAAATCAGCTGGCCAGCATGCACATGCGTGCTGGAGCTGACATAGGGCAACGCCTCGCGTGCCCTCAGATATGGCTCTGCGTGCCACCTGTGGCACACGTGCCATAGGTTCGCCATCACTGTCTTAGTGTGTCCCATTATTGCCATGCTCCTGCTGGAAGTTGTAGTTTGGTAGCATCTGGTGGGTGATATGAGGCCCACCAGCTGTTGGACATCATCCTTCTTCATATGACCCTGATTTGATACAGCTAATAGAATATGGTTCTCAGCAGGTGACAGTACCTAACCAACCTTGGCTGATTTAGAAAGCTAAGCAGGGCTGGCTGTACTTGATACTCAGAGGGATGTCACCTAGAAAGTCAAGGACTGTTGAATGACGGAGTTTGAAAAAAATATCCCAGTAGAAGACAGCAGCAAACAATGGAGGGGGATAGGAATGGGAAACATCAGCTACATTAATGCATCCAAGTAAGTCATCAAGAGTTCAACTCCCAACATAATTTTGCTTTTACTCCTGGAGTATTGTATTAAATAGAAACAGGTTATCTGTTACTCATCCTGCTTTCAGAAAGCTGTGAATCCTTGCTGCATCATTTTCAGTCTTTATGAGAAGCGTAGAATCAGTTGTAACCTCTTTTAGTGTGTAGAACTTTTAAAAAGGAAATTGATTTAGTCATGTTAACATGGCCATGGCATATGGTTGGGTTGGCAGTGTTAACATTCAAGGGTAGGGTAATGGTACAAAATAGGTCAGACTGAATCATACGAATGGATGTTCCCAGCCCCCTCCCACTTCCCCCTTGGTTTAAGGGAGAGTTAGGGCAATTTCTTCATTGATGTTGCATGGTATTTTGTACCCCACATTTTGTTTTGTGCCTCAAAAGGTCAGAACACCAGGGCTGATGTTCAGAAGTTGTAGTTGGAAGCAGCTTTTCCAAAAGGGTTTAGGACAGTGATGGCTAACCTTTTTCTCGTCGTGTGCCGAAAGCGCGCGCGCGATAGCACGTGCCGGAATCCATAATGCAATGTGCCTCCTGCGCATGCACACATGACCCCACCCCCCCCCCC
>QLTV01000401.1:383876-400444 GCA_003457575.1 Thermophis baileyi
TCCCCCTGCATGCACGCACAACCCCACCCCCCGTTTTGGGCCTAGCAGGCCTCCCTGCAGCCTCCCGGGACCAAAAACGGTGCCACCCCCCCATGCTCTGCCCCACTCCCGCACATGCATGCGTGACCCCTGCCCTCCCGTGCATGCGCGTGTGACCCCCGTGCATGTGCACACATCTCCCGCATGCACCCTGCCACCCCCGTGCATCCCGAAAATCAGCTGGTCGACGGGAGAGGCATGCGCGGTGGAGCTGAGCTGGGCGACGGCTCGCGTGCCATAGGTTCGCCATCATGGAGATGCATGCAGTCCTGCAGGGCCAGATGACTCATCCAAATCATATAGGATGGAAACCTTTTTCATCCCAACTGCAGTTACAAGTGCAGGGCTGTAGGAAAGAAGCTCTCCAAGAAGGACATTTTCTTCCAATGCTAATACTAAGTGCCTGGCTCACTTAACTGGGGTAAGGACAAAGGGCTAAAACTTCAGAAGACAATGATCCCAACTAAGTTTGAGTTCCGCCTTCCCTGAAGAGATCCAATGAGGAGCGTTTTCTGTTATCTCCATGTTGTCAGTGAACACAGTATTGTGATTTTCAATACAGATATAGATTCCAGGCTTTTTTCCTGGCTTTGGCATGTAATGAATGCTCAACTATTACTGCAGATTTACTATGCACTAAAAAGAAGAAGCAAGAGGCACTTTATGTATCTTTTCCGTTTGCTTAGGGCTAAATAAGTGATTCCCTACCACCACCACCAGGAGCCCGGCATTTCAAAAAATTGTCTTTTGTGGCCTGCAGGGGGCGTGCCAGTGATTTAGGAATGTCACCAAAGAAGGATGGGCTCCAAGTGTCCTTTTTAGTTTTTTTCAAGAGACTTCCAAAGAAAAACATGGGTTAACCCTTTTAGACACTGAACATGTTACCTATTTTAATAAAAGAATTTTAAAAATTCCCATTTTCTCTGCAGACTGTAGGATACAGCTGCTTTCCGAGTGAAATGCTGTTTGTTTGGGACTGAAACTTGCCCAGTACAGAAAAATTCATTCTGACAAAAATACCAGGAAGCTGCCATTCCTTACATTTGAAGTGTATTAGGCTAGGGGGTATGGCAGGTGAAGAAGGGAAAGCAAATAGATCCATGTATAAAATTGGGGAGGGGCAGAATGTCCAGAACTTTTAGCTGTCACTGCACCCATAGGCTAGTAGTGAAAGGGCACCAATGCAACCAAAATCACCAAGGACTGAGCATTGAAAAGGGATACAACACTAGAGGCGATATTCACAGATGTAATACATGCGCCTTTCACAGTCATTGTCCCACCATTTCCCATCATCCGAGCTGAGGGAGACGCAATTCTCACGGGTACCACCATTGGGTTGAGTCACCAGATGGTCTCGGTACCAATCAAAGACAGAGACGCGTTGGCCATTTTCAAAAAGCCACAACCCTTCAGAACGCCGGTCATGGATGCCCACCCAGGATGGCCAGTTGTAGGGCTGAAAAGCATCATAAAGATAGCGGCGCAGGACAGCCAACTCAGTATCATCCACTGGCATGGCTAAATGCCCTCCTCTGGCTTCACAAAGTTTTTGGGCTGCATCATAGACCTCAAAGTGCTTGAAGATCAGGAAGCATTTAGTTTGAGTGCGCCGGCCCCGCAAGCAACCTGGGTTGGGCAAAGATAAGTGATTAGTAGTAATAGCAATAGCACTTAGACTTATATACTTTTCATAGAGCTTTGCAGCACTCTCTAATCAGCTTATAGAATCCGCACATTGCCCCCAACAATCTGGGTCCTCATTTTACAGACATCAGAAGGATGAAAGGCTGAGTCAACCTTGACCCAGTCAGGATCAAACTCCTGATAGTGGGCAGAGTTAGCCTGCAATACTACATTCTATCCACCGTGCCACCACGGCTCTTAGTGGTTTTGTATGCCATCACTAGCTACAGAATGCCTGGAGATATATAGAATGCAACGGGCCGGATCCCTGCCCTATGAATTTTATAAAAGTTTGTGAAAAATGTATAAGCAATGATTAATTTATTTGCTAGGTTTATTTCTTCATAAGGCTTTCCTTTTATCCACACAGCAGCAAGCCTGTGAAATAGGTTGGGCAAAGGGGATGATCAGGCCCAAGTCATCCAGTGACTTTCTGTGGCTGAACCTAAACCTGTTTTTCCACAATCAATTCTAGTCCAATATTTCACAACTGCATCACAGTACAGTGGACATAACAGCAGGGGAATGACCTTGAAAACCGGATTCTTCCTCTTGGTTCTCTCAACTCAACTCATGCGCTTATTTCAGCTAACCCTTTGAATAACCTTTCCTTTGATCTTTTTGTCTCAGCAGATAGCAGAGATCAGCAAGCCCTGAGCAATATGTTACAACTGATTCTTTCAAGTAGGATGTCTGCTTTATGTAAAATAAAGTGATGAGCTTTCCCTTTTGGAGGGATTTGGCAACGGAAACCAGCTCTTGGGGTGATCTCCAATTTCCAAAGATTCTGGACAGTATCCTCCATTCCTTGGAGGTTGGAGATCAAAGACACTTACGCTTCTGGAGATCTAAGCTCAGCTTGACCATCTTCGTTGTTGCTGGGATTAATTTCATGCAAACTGCTAGTGCAATTTTCCTCTAGAACAGCGTTTCTCAGTCTTGGCAACTTCACAATGAGTGGACCTCAACTCCCAGAATTCCCCAGCCAAGATGCTGGCTGGAATTCTGGGAACTGAAATTCACATTTCTTAAAATTGCTGAAATTCAGAAACATTGCTATAGAATTGGGGGGAGGGGGGGAGGAAGACTGATTCCACTCCCCTTTTCCATCCTCACCATCAATGCGTCCAAGTTCTTTCTGATTGCGTGTGGCAACTTCGTTCAGAGAGGCAAGTGATTCACTAGCCTGAGCCAGGCCCCCCTTCAATTCAGCCAGACCTTGGGAGAACTGTGACACTCGCACATCCATGTGATAGAATTGCACGTTGAGACGGTGGACCGCTGCCTCAAGACTGTTCAGTCGTGATACTGTTTGTGCATCAGGAGGAAGAATGAAAAAGAAGAAAGCAATTACCATTTTTAAGGATTTGAAAACCAGGAGATATTAAAGTCACCTTACCTAGGGAAGAGAATACATCAGGAGTGAATCAGAATACAGAAATAAGGGAGAGGGACACTAAAGAGAAATGGAAATTGGGAAGAGGGATTGGATCTTCTTAAAAGAATTTTAGGATCAGATGAGAAACGTTTATGCACTGGATTAAGTCCCAGGCCATATCCACTTTTCCAGTTCTTTAAAAGCCAAATAGGTATTTATTAAGGGGAGGGGAAATCACTCTCTGAAACCAACCAAATAATTTTGTTGTCCTCTGATAATCTGTTTTTCCAGATAACATTGGACAAAGAGTAGACAAAGTGTCCACAATCACCAGCACTAATAAGGCTAAATGGTCTGTAAGGAAGCTTTGGACAGCATGATTGAAGTTTATGCAAAAATCAAATACATAATCAGAAAACGGAAACCCAATTGCAATGCAACCTATACTAAAACTCTCGTTCCTGTAACCTTTAACGGTGAAATGGTGCATCATAGGTCAAAACCTTTTGAACCAAAGTAGTGCAAATGGACTAACTTACAGAATGCATCTAAAATCTAAGACGCAGGACTCCTATAAAATTGAAATTTGGCAAATTTTATAAAACATTTTATGACATAAAATTATCATAACGACATAGTAAAAAAATATGATGAAACATTTCCTGTGGTCAACTGATGCTTGAATATGCTACACAGTTCAACATCAGCTACTTTCAAGGCAGATACATCTTCAAATGTCTCTCTGAATTTTTAAGAATTTTTCTAGTACATTACAAGCTGCCATTGTTGAAGGCATTGAAGACTGGTAAGAAAGGATCTCTGAAACGATGAGTCAAGGGGTCATGGGTTGTCTAATACAGCATAAATGGAGGGGGAGGACATAAGAGAAAGTGGCATAAGGACAGCTAGTTACAGGGAGTACATTAGCAACTCTTCAATAATTTCTGGCATGTGAATTTACATTTTAGCCTGCCTTCATATAACAATTTCTGCCTCCATTGTAAAATCATCACATGACAAGATTATCAAGCTACAGATACCACAGACAAATTCATCTAGTTCTTTTGGCAATGATGCCAAAGCAGTTTGGTATTGCCTTCTTCCAGGATACAGGTAGGTCTTGACTTACAACTGTATTTGAGCCTAGAACGATAGTGGTCAGTCATTGAAGTCATAAGTTGAGGTATCCATGTGATCAGACGTGATTCTCTGGTCTTTTATAACTTTTATAACTCTGTAGTGTTATTAGCGAATGCTACAGCTTTAAGTGAACTCCATGGTCGTTAATTGAATGCCATGGTCATTGAGTGCTCCATTCATTTGAAAATCAGAAACTGGCAAAACCTATTGCAAATTGGAGTCATGTGACCATAGAATGCTGCAACCAGTCATAAAGCTGACCTGCCAGACATGTGGTCATTTGACCACGGAGGGGCAACACAACCAGTTATGTTGACTGGGGTGCTTTACAGATTATAAAGCACCCATTTTGGGGTCATTGTAACTTTGAATGGTCATAAACAAATGATTAAGCAAGGACCACCTGTATCTTTTTGACTTCTTATCTATTTCTGGTGATCTCTCATCCAAATACTAACTTTTTAGAGAGTCAGCTAGGTGCTGCCATGTAGCTGGACCAACTCCTTACTATAAAAAAAAAAAGGCCACTTCACTTGCCCCATGATATATTTGTGGTCCAATGTGGGTGGGCACCTATCCAGAAGCTTCTGTGCTACATTTGTGCAATCTAATGACAAAGTGTAACTCTTAGCTCAAAAATTATAGCATATCCTGATACATAATCTACTCCTACATAAATTATATGTGAAAATTCTGTACTAATTTGAGTCAAATTCCTTTAACAGAAATTGGTCTACTGCTAAGAAAGTGAGGTCCATTTCCCACATAACCAGTGAAATCTCTCTTAACTGAGCTATATACAGTAGATCATGCTGTGGTCAAATTGTCATTACAGACAGCCCAATTCCATTTGAACAGGCAGGCCGGGAAGGTGCATTGGCTAACGGAGGATCCTATCTGATATTTGTATCTATATATACCTCCTTGTGCAATAGGTGGGAAATAGAAAAGCAGCTATAGGACATCCAAGATATGTGATGAGTCCTAGATGCCATGGGGATTTTACCTTGAATGTATTGGATAGTTAATTGGAATATAAAAAGAAAGGGGTAGTTGAATACCAACAGCAGGAGTAAGAGGGGAAAAAAGTCAGTTAAAAAAAAAAAAGGATTTTCATCCAAATCAGATCCTTCCCTTTGTTCTCTGATATCTTCAGGAATACAGAAAGGGAGGAAAGGATTAAATTCTCTCTCCAGGATCAATAAGTTGCTCCCTCCCCACTGCATTTTATGCTTTTATAAATGTGCATATTAGATGCAGGATGCCTTTAGAAAATGATTAACCTTTAACTTAAGGAAGGAATAAAGAGCCACAGAATATTATCCTTGAATCTTTCCATCTCCTCAACGTACATAAATCTAAAATGTGAAAGGTTCAATTCTCAGACAATTTCGTTAAAATGCTTCACTAACTATTGTAATTGGCTTGAAATCAAATCAGGATTAGGACAGATGTGGCACCCTAACTAGCTTAATTTACCAGTTGCTTTTGCAGGAACCCACAGCATGCAGGATGAACTCTCTTGCCATGGGCAGCTCTCAGATTACAGGAGAAAGGGTCACTTACCTCCTTACCAGGGGTGGGTTCCAACTTACCTCGCTCCCTCCCGCGCCACATGGGCGCGCACACGCTTTGCGCGAGTGCGCATGCGCAGTAACAACCCCCCCAAAAAAAGCAAAAAAAAAGATGCACAGTGCCGGAACTCAGCTTCTGCGCATGCTCAGAAGGGAATTAAAAAAAAAACAATTCAAAAAAATTCAAAAAAAAGATGGCGGCCCCCACGGACCGGCACCGACCGATCCAGTTTGGTGTCATCATCGTGATGTCACCAGCGGGTCATTACCGGTTTGGTTCCTGCTCCTTACCTTTTGCGGTTATACATTTTAAACAAGAATAAGAGGGGTAAAATATAGCTGTAAAGTGGGCTTGCTTGCCAATTTCATTAAGAATCTCCTTTTTCTCCCAGTAACTTGAGCAATAGTGCAAAAATGCAGGGCAACCCAATTCCATGTTTTCTTCTTTCTTTACCTGCATGATTAGGCTGCTATAAGGAACAATGTCTATGGTGCATTTCCCAGTGGTGCACAAACATAATAAATGAGCCATTGGGGGGGGGGGGAAATGAGACAGTTGAGGGAGTAGGGAAGACAGAGAGTCTCCAACTTAGACCATTAGTTTAAGGACCGTTCAAAGTTACAACAGCAGTAAAAAAAAAAAAACCACTGGTCCTCACGTTTAGGACCACCACAGCATCCCCAGGGTGATGTGATCAAAATTCAAGTACTTGGCAACTAGTGTGTATTTGCAAAGATTGCCGCTTCCCAGGATCATTTGATCTTGCCCTTCCTGACCTTCCCAACCAACTTCCAACAAGCAAAGTCACTGGGATGAGCCAGATTCACTTAATGACCATATGATTCACCTAATAACTGCAGGAATTTACTCATGGCAAAAAAAAGTTTTCAAAATTGGGCATGATTCACTTAACTGCCTTGCTTAGCAATGAAAATTCTGGTCCCAATTGTGGTTTTAAGTCAACGACTACTTACATACCCCAAGTCATGCTCCATAAAAAAAGCCCACTGTAACAACATTGCCAAAAAGGAACTAAGAGTAGTCAACTTAATCCTGCGCAGCTGCTTCTCTGAAAACATTACACTGCTAACTAGAGCATACAAAACGTTCGCTGACTACTTCAGCTTCAACCACAACAATACACGAGCACACAATAGATACAAACTTAAAGTAAATCGCTCCAAACTCGACTGCAGAAAATATGACTTCAGCAACAGTGATCAATGCCTGGAATTCACTACCTGACTCTGTGGTTTCTTCCCCAAACCCTAAAAACTTTAACCTTAGACTGTCTACTGTAGACCTCACCCCATTCCTAAGAGGTCTGTAAGGGGGGTGCATAAGCACACCAGCGTGCCTACCGTCCCTGTCCTACTGTCCTATTGTCCTCATCTATCTGTATTCACTTTGATTATGTTTATACCTATACCTGCTATCTTGTACATGTTTGACAAACAAAATAAATAAATAAAAATAAATAAATAAATAAATAAATAAATAAACAATTTATTCTGTAAACTGTGGGGTCCTTAGTGCTCTCTGAGCTTCTTTGTTTTCTTGCAGGTAAACTAGGTAACATCATCAGTGCTAGTATGGAGTGAGTTTACTCTCGTTTTATATACTACTGGCTTGTCCTGTCAGTATTTGTGGAAGTGGTCTTGGCGGTTCCTTGATTAGGTTGTTGTTTACTGTTAGCTTGTTTGTCTGAGTATTTATTCTATAAACTACTACACATTAAATGCTCAAATTGGTTGCATTTTTTAAAAAACTTCCTTAAATATTTGATGCACAACCTTTGAACATTTCAAAGGATGGTAATCTTTTCCCTATTTTTTTAAATCAAAACAAATTTTGATTGGGCTATGCCTTGACTTCTGCTACACCCTGTATATTTAGATCAGGGTTGGAGTATTATTGCAATTACGTCTCATCTTTCACTGTGAAAAGTTTGAGCAATATAATAGCAAAGAAAGTGATTAACTAATCAGATGAACTATCCCTGCACTTATTCATATATATTTATATAGAAATATACTAAACACACACACACACTCACACACACACTCATGCCTGATTTAAGCCTCACAACACACTGAGTCTTGAATATGTACATTTGGGGATAAGGGTCACACTTGGTCCAGGCTCCACTGGTAATGATTAGACAGCATTAAATTGATAAACTAAATAAGAGCAAGCTAAAACCTAAATTTCATTAATTAAATACAATTAAAATCTTACTCCATTTATCCACTTTGTTTTAAATGAAAATATTGGTTTGCAGAACATTTCTGAAAGGAAATGATCACATTCAAATATTTCCATGGTCTCATCCTTATACTAAGTCATAATTTGGTTTGCTTGGTTTATGCTTAGTAAGTTCATGTCAGCCAGTTGTGGTTTCTTCAGTAAACCAAATAAACTCTGGCTGGTTGTGAAATGTGAAGTTAGTCATAAGTTTTGTTAATGCTAAGTCATAGTTACAGTTTTACTAGAATACATCTCAGGGTTCTGCACTCGATCTTTCTCTTTTCTCTTACATACAGTAACTGACACACACCCACCAAAAAAATCTCTGAAGTGAGGTTGGTATAGGACAGGTCAAGATCTAAATCCCCCCTCATCCACGAAAGCCAATACAACAATTTGGGATATTCACTCTCTTGCTGCCTAACCTATTTCAATGGATTTCTGTAAGAATAATATGGACCAGATAATGGGAGCCAGGACAATAGGAATCATACACATTATCTTGAGATTTAAATGAAATACAGCAATAATACTAGCCTGCCATGCAGAGATGTGGTTAGAATTATTGAGCTAATATTGGTGAAATGCTTGCAAGACTCCAATGTCCTAATTATGTGCTGGGTTCACAATCAATTATTTGTATTTTAAAAAATACAATTGACAGTTGAACACAAAGGTGTGTTCATAGGGTTTCTACCCACCGTGAGTGAAGGCTGAACAAAAACTCGGATACATTGTTTTATAAGAAGGCAGTCTCAGACCCTGCAAGGGAGTCTGGGAGGAAATAAAACACGAGACAATGCCTTTTCTTTGATCATTATATTCCTACAATAATTTTCATTTCAGCCATTAAGTAAAACATTCAGAGTTCAAATTTGCTTCATATACAGCTAAGCATATTGTGTGTGTGTGTGTGTGTATGTGTGTGCGTGCGCATGTGTGTTTTCCTCTTATGTATATGCTATGCTGGAAAATGTTCCCTGGATAAGAAATTTATAGAAGCCGGTAAAACAATGAATCTACCACAAGTAATAATCTTCCCTTTCTTTTAAAAAAAGAAATAAAATGGGAAAAAAACAACGTTAAGTAGCCGTATCCACACCCTTTTCATATATACTGCATGCTCCTTTTAAAAACTAGAGGTTGAATTAAATCCAACACAACACTGAATGTTATTTTTTCTTCTGACAGTGCACATGTGGGGCACGTTGTTAGGGTTACCAAACCTGACCATCAAAAATTGGACAATCTCAAGGTGGCAGAAATGAGTTACAGAAAACAAACTTCCTTGTTTCCATTTAGTGGAAGTTTTGGTAGCTGAGATTTGATAGCTCATGTTTTGTGTGTTTGTGTGCATTGTACAGAGGAAAAGCATAGCGTGAGCTGAAATGTTGAAAAAGAAGAGCTTAACCCCCTTAGTCCTCTTTATACCCCAATTCATCTCTGTGTTGCTTTTCATACACACGGATAGACATGAAGAAAGCAGCTGCTGATGACAACTTTAAACACAAATGATTTTTTTTTAAAAAACCGTTCTCTCTCTTTGTTCCTGGTGAACAGCTATGAGCACAGAGAGAAAGACAGAAGTTCCTTTGCTCAAAAGTCACGCCTCTGATACCTTTCATCTACTGAGACAAAACGACACATAACTTATTCTTAAGGGCAGGCAGTTCCTAAAATACAATTTAAGAAACTATAGCCATGGCTATATGCAGCTCTTGAACTGGTACTTTCAGCCTGCAGATACCATATACAAGCTGCATCACATGATTTCAATTTTTTTACAATTCTGAGGCAGCAAACCCACAAAACTGATATATAACCTTAAAATGGTCTTAGCAGCATTCTTATTTTTTTTATAGAAAAAATCAATCCCACTCAGAAACCATGAGAATTGCCTGCCTCTGCTGTGCTCTATGGTCCATTTTGTGGTGGTGCCCCTATCCAACAGTTAAACTCACACTTAACACAGAAACAGCAAAAGCCGCCTTAGAATGTCTCGTTTCTGGGATAAGGAAAGCTGCAGCTGATCTAAATATTAAAATCAAGCTTGTTATGAAGGGCAAGAAAATGATCGTTACATTTCAGGCAGGAAGGACAGACCTCAATGTTTATTTCTTCTGGTGAAAGTTTCAGCTGGAAAATGGGAGTTAGATGGGTAAAAATCATCCCTCCTTTTGGCATCAAATGCTTTTATCTACAGCTTTTTCTCATGGCTTTTATAAACCCTATGGAGGCTATACTGTAAACATATGTTTTAAGAGTTTGGAACCAGTGATGGGAAAAGGGGTTTGGGGAGAAGATGGAAGCTTGGCATTGGGAAAAAGTTAAACACCTGCTCTCTTCCTATCTTCTCCAGTGACATTCTATTATGCTGACAAACAGCCTTCTGGGTTTTGCCTTCTAATATGTTCATAATGTGGAGAGTTCTGTCTTTTGAACATGTACCTTGTCAAATCATTTGCACTTTTAGCCTATGATGTCTGAGATCAGGCACAGCTGGGAGATCAGGGTGTATTAGCCACAAGCCAGTCTAGGGTTGTGGGGCTTGTAGAATTCCTTGGGGTGCGAGTAGCATTCAAACACAGTGAAACATCTGAACTACAAAACAGAAACGTAGCAAATGCCTGTGATTTAGATAAAATACATCACTTTATGTTGCAGGCTGAATTCACACAGCAGGCAGAGGTTAAAGACATCTAGAACTGCTATGGATCAGGGAGTGGATGGCATCTGTATGAGTTCTTCATCTACTGAGCAAGAGACCCTCATTCCTCCTTTTGCTGAAGTGAGCACCCACAGATATCTCTTCTGCAAGCTCATTTACAAGCACAGGAACTTACACTTTTATTCTATCACTCTGGGATTATTTCACAGTTGTTTGGAGTCAGAAGCAATGTTCCCTGTAACAGGAGAAAACGCCACGCAGCAGTTAGAAACTGGCGCGCGGTGCTCTCTTTTCCTGTGCGCAGGCGCGCAGCCTCTGCCATTAGAAAACACCGAGCGGAAGTTGGAAACTACCGCATGGCATTCTCTCATTACGTGCGCGGCCACGTGGCCGCGCACCTTAGAGGGAACAGTGGTCAGAAGGGGTCTTTGAGGATATCCAGTCCAATCTTTGTTCAAGACCATGATCTTGCATCTGCAGCATCAGAAAAAGATGGTTGCTCTGCCTCAACCAGTTACTCAATTTAACTCAGTTCAGCTCATCTCAGCTCAACCTCTTTCCTTAGCTTAGCCATGGAGATTCATTACCTACTAATGAATTGTTTCAAACAGCACTTATTATTAAGAAAGGTTTTCTGGAGCTTAATTGAAAGTTGCTTTTTTTATTTACCATTTCTACCATTCATTTTTGTCCTACCTTCTAGAGCACTTTCTCAAACTTTGCAGCTTTAAGCCATGTGGCTTAAAACTCAACTCCCAGAATACCCCAGCCAGTATTTCTTGCTATTTCACTGCTGGCTGGGGGAATTCTGGAAGTTGAAGCCCACACAGTTTAAAGTTGATAAACTTGAGAAATGCTGCTCTGGATATAATACATCTCTTTCATCTTCTACAGAACAATCATTAGGACAGTTGAAGACTGCTATCATGTTGCCTCTTAATTTTGACTCTTAATCGTCTTTTGTCCAGGGTAAATATGCCTGTTTTCATGATCCTTTATATAGACATGCTTCATGACAACTGTTCCGTCCACATTACAAAAAGAATTCATGGTACAATGCAGTAATGGGTTCTAAAACCCTTTACAACCGGTGCGCGCTCACGCGCTCCCATGTGCTCGCGACGCTTCTACGCATGCGCAGAAGCGTCCCGGGTGGGTGGGCGGAGCATATCAAGTTGATGGGCGGAGCCTCCCACCGCCGCCACTACTCAAGAATCGGTCCGAACCGGGAGCAACCCACCGCTGGTACAATGATATTATACTGTTTTAAGAAAATATTTCCTCCTTAGTACTTGTTTTGTGTATCAATGTGATACTTGCAAGTACTTGCTTTGTGTAGCAATATAGCAACACAGCTGTGCATAATTGCCCTTAAAATAAAGTCAGATCTCCCTCAACTTATATTTAATGCCATGGATAGGTCCAGTTTTCTTAATAACCATATGGAAGTGGGGGGTCCCTGTCTTGATAAAGTTGTATTTTCTCAATCCAGCTTCTAATCCTCTCTAGTACTCTCTGTTGATTTTCATCCAATTTATTGAAGTTCAGGAAAAATTCTGAAATGGCAACATAAGCACATACTTTCTTTGCAGGTGTGATTTGTGGTATGTAAGCCATACATTTTATTTTGAAACAAATGCTTGTGTATAACTGAGACAAATTTTCAAGTGTGTTTAAAAGAAAGTAAAATGATATGGCAATAATATCCTGAAACTACAATGCTGTACTCTGCTCCACCAGTTGGTAACATTTATTTAAAATCAACAGCCCAGCAGACCGGGACAGATAGATAGACATCCAGTTACTGGAATTTTTTTAGAGGAATCTGAAACAGCAATATGACCTCCTGTTTCTCCTGCCTCCTACCATGTGTGTCCTAACAAGAATGAAGTACACTCAACCTTCAAGTGTCAGGAGTTACAGCCATTGCCACACTATATATTGATGTGTGCTGCTTGATTGCATTAAAAATACAGAAGATGCTGTGTTGTACTTCTTCTACACGCTGCCTACCAAGTTGCAATTGCATTTCTAAAAAAAGAAACACCAGCATGGCAGTATATCTGAAACAAAAGGGGTTCAGTGCACACTCTGTTCAAATGGTGAGGAAAAAAGACAATGTAATACTATCACACTCCTGCCTTTCTCATTAATCCTCACAGGCATTTTAGCTGGTTCTTTGAAACAAGCAAATCTTATTCCTAGAGAGATACCAAAACTCTTGACTACTGTTGTGATTTTGAACCTAGAGAGGTGCAGGCTCATTTGGCAGTAAACGGCCCAAAGCTCAGGTTTTTTTTATAAGATGGAAGGAGGAATGATGGTAGGTTTACTATGGTTCCAAGGCAAAACCAAGAATTCAGGATCTATGCAATCCCTGATTTGAGCAAAATGTCATTGGCACATATGCCTGAGGACAAGGAAGAAACCAGAAAGTGATGGCTTTGAAAAATATCAATTCATCATTTGGAGACATAAGACAAATGCAAGGAGAAGCTTGAGAAAGTGGATATGTTTAGTTACTCATAATAGCTGCTAAGGGAAGGCACAGTAGCAGTTCTCACATCAGTTCATGGTTCAGCTGAGATGCAAAGCCGGCTCTCTTTGGAATAAATCCAGTGATTCTGCAGAGGATGCTTAAATAAATAATGCTGTACAATTTCCTATTTAATAAAAAGAAAAAGCTCATGTTGGAGTTACGCAATTGTAGAACTGCATTTCCCAACATGATGCTATCCAGATGTTTCAGACAGGAGGACAACTGCTATACTTCCATCCTGCATACTGTAGTCTTGCCAAGGATGAGAGAAGCCATTACAGTCAATGTTTGCACCAATCAGGAATGAGATTTCAAACCTCAAAATAATTTTCTTAGGATTGGCAATGCTGGAGCTCTGCAGGGCTTGGGAGCCATCTTCTGATTTACAGCAAGTGTGGCCTGATCTCACCTGCCACCTCCAATCTGGAGCCTCTCCAATACAGAAGTCTACAACTACTTGTTACCTCAAGGGCTGTGCCAGGCTTTGCATGGCACTCCAAGAACCAAATTCCAAGAGTAGATGTGGCCAGGTTCTCTTCTGAGAGAGGATTTCAAAACTTTTAAAAAGTGAAATGGGTATCTTAACAATCACAACATTTGAAGAATATATTTGCCCCATAGTCTTCTCAGACCCAAAAAGTTGCAACAAATAAGATGCAGGTATTTAGACTTACCTGTTCTAAATGGGTTTTGGGTGCCATAGAAGGGATGGTGATGGCGCAGGAGCATTCATAAGAGGAAGGGACAAAAAGGTCAAAGGTGAAGTTAAAGAAGTGGTGGGACTTTAATCATATGGTTGCAGCTGCTGTCTTGACTTTTTTGCCTGCCCTCTGCAGACAACCCTGCTAGTGAGCCATCTGTAGTCTCTTGGCCATACTTTTTCATTTTGCTCCAATAAATATCAAGCAGGGACTTTTACAGTATTAACCAATCCAGTCTTCAATCTTTGAGTCAGTTTTACAAGCCCTACACAAAATGCTCAGATATATAAACGATGGTTATCAAACTATTGACTCATCCTATTTCCCATCTCTGGGATCCAATGAAACATTCTGCAGCCCACCATCCAAATGACCATATACTATAGGCTTTATAGTAAAACCCATAGCCATGGCTATAACCACCAAGAAAAGCATTTGGTTGCAAAATATGCAACCTGCAATGCAGGGGTGGGTTCTGGATTTTCCTACTGCCGGTTCACTCGGACGCGCTGTGCAGGCGCGCGGGGGTCACGGGTGCGTGTGCACGTGCAGTACAAAAAAAAGCTGCTCATGCACAGAAGCAAAAAAGATGGCGCCGCCTATGGTGCCGCCGAGAGAACCGGCTCGGGGGTGTGGCAGGCTTGGGTCGCTGCCAGTTCCAGCGACCCAGGCCTCCAAGTTATTACCAGTTCTATAGAACTAGGTCCGAACCAGTAGGAACCCACCTCTGCTGCAATGGTCATAGTTTCCAGCGATAATTTATAGGAGAGAAGAATGACTTCTTGATATTCAGGCAGCTTTCCTCTTATACCAACAATTAAGGTGTTCGTTTAAAAAAAAATAATACGGTAGCCCTCTCCCCCAATCCCTTGATTTCTGTGTGTTGCAGGACTAAGGAGAAATTATTGCACCAGCAGCTGTACTAACTCAGGAGGCACAGCACTGTTTGAATCACAATTTTTGCATTCTCTGATTGGCTGATTAGGAAGAACGCTGATTGGCTCATGGTGATCCCCGCTTTTCTCAATGTTCCATGTTGACTCTGAAGGTGAAACTTTGCTGGATTATACAGGTAGTCCTCAATTTACAACCATTGGTAATTACAATGGCACTGAAAAAAGTGTCATATGACTGTCCTCGCATTTACATCCCTTGTAGCATCCCCTTGTCATGCCATTACATGACAAAAATATGGGCGCTTGAAAACTGGCATGTATTAATTATGTTTGCAGCATCCTGGGCTCATGTGTTCACCATTTGAGACCTTTCCAACTGGCTTCCGATAAGCAAACTCAAGAGGGAAAGCCAGATTCTGTTTACTAACTGTGTGGCAAACTTAATAATGGCAGTGATTCACTCAATAACCTTGCAAAAAAGGTCATAAAATGGGTTTGACCTACTTAACTGCTATCTTGCTTAGCAACAGAAATTCTGGATCTAATTGTGGTCATAAGTCTAGGACAGCCTGAATATAAAGCCGACAAGCTATAGTGAATGGTATTTGTGACTGCACTGCAATGGTACAGCATATAGGCCTCATTATTCCCATTATCTTCATTTCCCTCCTCATTTTCCATTTCTTTCCTTGATAGTCAAGTTTATATAAGACCTGAGCATGGTTCAACCAAGCCATCTTGAGACCTGTGTTTTTGGAGAATTTTCCACCTCAAAATTTCCTGTAATTTTTCAAATCTCAGAGTACCCCAAACATACTAATAAAGCTGTCTTATTTGTGAATGGGCACTGTTTTGGTTGCCTGGCAACAGCCCTCTCTGCCTCACATGTAAAATAAAGGAAATCATTCTGCTCTTAAATATGGAAGTTCCATTTCAGTGCCATAGTGTACAGGACTTACTATATTCCATTAACATACGCCATCTTCTTTTAAAAGCAGGAGAGAAACCTGTTCCATCCTTTGGGACAAAGTACACTAAAGATTCCCTTTGAAAGAAAGGATGTCTTAGACAAGAGAGGTGGCCTCACTGCTGAGCATTACTCACACACATAAGTGAAGCTATCCTCTTCCTCAGATGGGGCTGCTGTAGATGCCAGCCATGGCTGGGTGGGCTGCAAAACCTGTTCTTCAAGTTCTTCCTTCTTGGTCTCTTCATCCAGCTTCTCTTTGCCATCTGGTTCCTTCACTTCGGTCAACACCACCTCATGGGCATCCTCTTGGTCAGTCATTTCGGACAACTCCAAGACTTCTTGCAAATGCTTCAGAAAGAAGATCCACAAAAAAAGTTACAGAAGTAATTTTCACATGGCATTCCCCTCTCGGAAATCAAGAAAGAGCACAAGGTAAAGCTGGTTTCTGAGAGGGGCACAAGGTAAAGATAGCTGTCTCTCAACTTGTGTATTCTGTTTTATTCCAAACACACACACACACACACACACACACACACACACACACACACACACACACACACACACACACATCATTCCTTCCCTCCCCTTCCCCCCCCCCAGCCTTTTTGCTCTCTCTCCCAAATACAGTCATGGGAGGTGGGCGGAACAGAACAGAAGGAAAAAAAAACTCCAGGAAAAAATCCAGAGTTTCTTCTTCCGTTTTTTTAAACAATATTTTTTATTTCTCTT
>QLTV01000401.1:400852-416045 GCA_003457575.1 Thermophis baileyi
AAAGGAAAGGAAAGGAAAGGAAAGGAAAGGAAAGGAAAGGAAAGAAGGAAAGGAGGAAAGAAGGAGGAAAGGAAAGAGGGGGAAATCTCCAGTTTGGGGAGGGAATCTTCATATCACTAGGATTTACAAGTTCTAACATGAAACATATATTTCCATATCTTAATACAAAATTCTAATTTATAATATTTGCAGTTGATAAACATACAGCCATTCTTCTATTGATTGATTCAGTTTTTTAGCCCTGAAGTTCTATTTAAAAAAAAAAGACAGGCTGGCACCAGGGTGCATATGTGAATTCATATTCAATATTCGCTGCTATTTTGCAATTAACATTCTTCTGTTACCATAGCTCTGATCGTACTGTTTGCTTTGCACAATTTGGTCTTTTTAAATTAAGAAAAAAATCTCTTTGCTGTAGGTTATTTTTTTTTTCATAACTAACTAAATCATATTTCTGCACAATGAAAGACCCATTGATGTTAAGAAAAAATGGGCCATACCTACACCCAGGGGAAACTAGACTTATTAACTGCTGTCAGGCCATATGCTAATATATTTAAGTCTGAGATGGGGGTGGCATCATCAGTTAGCTTCCATCTCCTCTCCTAGATAACAACTGCCTAAAACCACTTACCTTTTCCAGTTAGGTCAATATCTAGGGCAGTTTTTCTCAACCTGGACAACTTTAAGATGTGTGGACTTCAACACATGCTGTTTGAGGAATTTTGAGCATTGAAGTGCACACATCTTAAAGTTTCAAGGTTGAGAAATTCTGATTTGGAACAGTGACTGCGAATCTTTTGGGCTTGGTGCATCAAAAATTTGAAAAATGCTTAACATGACTCTGCTGGAATAACCACACACACACACACACACACACACACACACACACACACACACACACACACACACACACACACACGTCTCCCAAACAAAAGAGAAACGATTCTTTAGATATTTATTTATAATTCAACACACTTCTTGTTCATCAAACACAAAAGATGATTTCACTTGATCATTGATTGTGCACTCATTTTGGAGCCTGAAGTTGCAGATATCCTTTGCCCTTCTGCCTTGAAAATGAGCTTTTGCTGTGCAAACAGCCTCATGAAGCAGTGGGAAGATGGCTGAACTGTGCAGCTGCCATGTTCCTATCACATTTTGCAAGTTGCTCTCTCTTTCAATCACAGTTCTGAAATTGATAGATCATGTGCTGATATGGATGGTGAGAATCCATGTTAAGCTTTGGGGGGGGGGGTGTTGCAGGGTCGCATATTCCTTGTATTTACTTCTTTCAGTTTCTTTGGTAACTCAAACAGGGAAAATAGTTCTTGTCAGGTGTTGGTGAACGCTGGCATGTAACCCATAACATCGTGGCATGCCACTTTTGGCATGCATTTCATACGATTGCCATCACTGATCTTGAAGATCAGGGAAAAAAATGAAGCTTCTGCTTTTCTTCTTTTTATTCTTTCCACTGTTTCAGAGCCTTTTCCCATCTTACTCTTTCCAATCCACCCCTTGTTCAACTACATTTACAGATTGATTTTGTGAGATTCAAAAAACACTTCTTTACAAAGTTGGAAGGACCATTCTTTTCAGTTGCTGAAGCCAATAACAATTCAAATTATGGTAGTGTGGGGTTATGAGGGGCACATGACACGGATTTTGTAACTTGTTAACTAACATAGTTACTTTGTATTTTAATTTAACTTATTTCTCTCTTTTAGGAGGATTTATCAAACCACTATAGATACATTCCAATCGTTGTATGGATTGATTGATTGATTGATTGATTGATTGATTGCTTCTAACATTCCTAAACTGAAAAGATAAACTACAGAAGAGTGGATGGATATTATTTCCTGATAAAAAAAGTTTAGTGCATCTTGTTTATCTGTTTGTGAATTTTCAAACAACCTTTGTAGCTGATTTACTGTGCAAAGGAGAGGTTACTTTTATCCTGTCCAATCAACTTTCCTCTTTCATTTTCTTTGTTGTGTTAACTATAACAAGGGATGTAAGATGGGTCTCAGGCTCCCCTTTTTCATAGGGAGATCCCACTTTATCAGGGTACCCTAATAAACTGTTTTTAAATGATTCTTCCGACTTGGTTGCTTATTGGGAAAATAAACGTAGGCAGAACCTAGGACCAGATTTGGCTATCAATTAGGTATGCATTCTTAATCAATTGTTTGACATATGCGTGTATGCACTTTTTTTTTTCAGGGGGTCCACAAAAAAGTTAATGTGACCCATCCTTTTTTTTTTTTTGCATGCTTTATAGGGGGCATCTGCAATCTTGACTTTTTTTAATCAATAAATGTCAACATGACAATATAACTATCTGATTGAAGCCTTGCCCATTATATAGGCCTGTTTAAAAGGCTTGGCTTTGATTCGACACTCAGAACTGCCATTGTGAGTTTTTTTGAGTTGCTGCCTCTGTTTGACCCTGATCTTCATCCTCCCAACTGAGTTCTGGATGTAGCTGCTTCCTGAAGTTCTATGTGGGATAAGTTGTTAAATTTGTACTGTCCGTTCTTGAGTGTGGAGGTAGGCCCTCCTTCCCTTTTACCTGAAATCTAGGTAAGGCAGAACAGGAAATGCCCCTCCTTTTGTGGTTGTTATTTATAAGTAGTTTTGGAGTATGTGGTGCTGCAATAAACCCAATGCTAGCATAAAAATTAATAAACGCATTTTATTTTAGTAAATGCGACAAAATAGACAGTTGGGGAATTATATAGCTGAACCAAATTATATCAGACTGCATACAAGTGCCAGAAATTAATCAAGCAAGCAGACAAACTTAGAAACAGGGATAACCATGAGAATGAAGACAAGTCTACAGAGCAGAATCAAACAGTACTGAAAACAAAGAAATAATGCCTGGTGCTTTTGCTTATATTTTTTCCTGCAAATTCTGCACTTTTAATTCTAGTACTTTCAGAACTTGAGTACCAGGAAAAATCTGCTCCTTCAGCCCTTCCTACTACTCTCAGGAATCTACTGCCAATTTTGACTGGAAAAAAGAAACTTCTACCTGCCTCCTCCAGCCTGGAAAGGGATAGTAGCTTTTGCAAAAATATTTGTTTTCTAGAAAGAAAAATATTATTTATTTAGTCTTGCATATAACATGAAGGGCACTATCAGTATTATCACCTCCATCCATTATCAGTGTTTCTCAAACTTGACAACTTTAAGATGTGTAGACTTTAATTCCCATGCTGGCTGGGAATTCTGTAAGCTGAAGTCCGGTGTTTCTTAAAATTGTTAATTTTAGGAAACACTGCATTACATTATTTAACTTCTCTCTATGCATTTCTGCTATTGATTCATATAGCAACATAGATCTGCATTATTTACGAATTTTAAAATGTGGTTAGAAACCACACGCAATATGTCAAGTACTGCACTATTTTCCAGTTTTTGCTTTGCTAGGTAGGGACCAAAACAGAAAGCTGATGCGCAATACTCATGACTATGGTCCTTTTACTTTTTATGTTGTCAGTTGTGGAAAAATGGAGTACTATGATTTAGAAACTTAATAGGAGCATATATCGTATGTTTAAAAGTCACCCAGTTAAAAATGCTAGGTATTTAAACAATTGTATTTGTTCTGTAATAAAGCAATGAGCATAGTATCTAGAAAATAAATGCAAAAGAATGCAAAAGAAAAATTAAGATTATTTAAACAGGATTCAAAGATCCAGAATTTATTCTCATTTTCAGCCAGTGAATGGAAGGAACATTGTGGCATCTATTCAGTTAGCAATGAAGACATGGTCTTGTTCATATTAAAACACCTTTCTAAAAAGAAAAGGGATGAAAATGCCCTTGCTTTCGACATTACAGCCTCGTAGGCAAGCAAACTGGTTCCTCTCATTGGGGGGGGGGGAGAGAGAGAGAGAGAGAGAGAGAGAGAGAGAGAGAGAGAGAGAGAGAGAGAGAGAGAGAGATTTTATACTCACACACCCGCATATATTTATATATTCATACTTCCCTACATATATACACTTATCTGTACTAGACAACCTGTGACTTATTGATCTTGCTTTGAGCAAAAGGTCGTGCAGTCTGATGCAACCAGAATGAGCATTAAATTTATATGATCTGTATTGCTATTAGTTTGATTTGAAAATTAACCGTGATTCCAAAATTGTCATGGCATAATGCTAAAGTAGGAGCAACTTCTGACTTCCTCCTGGCTTCCCCATTGACTTTGCTTGTGAGAAGCTGACAGGGAGTATTGGAAATCACAATTTCATGACTGTGAGCATGCTGCAATGTTCAGAGCTTTGCAAATATAAGTGGTGTTGATATTGTGCAAACTTCAGTTCCACGGAAGTAATAGGTCCCAGATTTGTTATGCATTCTTTAAGTTAGCAGAGTTGAGACAACTTCGTTCAAAAATAGTTCTGCAATGAAGTAACTTGTTAACTGGTGGTGCAAAAAAACAATCACAAGAATGTTAGTAATATATAGATATAGCCAACCCCAGGCGGAAAACATACCTTATAATTCAACCTTCTATTTTTCCCAGAACAATAATTGTGATGTGAGTTGGACTGAGAGAAAGCAACCAGCTCAGAGGTGGGATTCAGCAGATTCTGACCAGTTCTGGAGAACCGGTAGTAGAAATTTTGAGTAGTTCAGAGAACCGGTAAATACCACCTCTGACTGGCCCCACCCCCATCTATTCTCTGCCTCCGGAGTCCCAGCTGATCGGGAGGAAATGGGGATTTTGCAGTAACCTTCTCCTGGAGTGGGGAGGGAATGGAGATTTTGCAGTATCCTTCCCCTGCCATGCCCACCAAGCCACGCCCACAGAACCGGTAGTGAAAGATTTTGAAACCCACCACTGAACCAGCTCAAAGTCACCCAGCTCCTTTTCATGCCTAAGTGAGACCTCCTTGATAGTTGATTGATAGTCTTCTGGTTTCTAGGCCAGCACCTTTAAAAGTTGTTGAACGGAGCAATCTGAACTCGAGTTCTAAGTTTCTTCCCAAAATTTCTGCAAAGGTATGTAAGGCACATCATTTTATTGATATCTAATTTGGTATAGTGATTAAAAGCAGCAAACTAGAAACAGATAGACTGTGAGCTCTAGTCCCATTTTCGGCATGAAGCCAGCTGGATAACCTTGAGCCAGTCACTTTCTCTCATCTCTAGAAAGGAGACAATTTGTCCAGGCAGTCACCAGCAGTCAATATGGACTGAAGGTGCACCCACACACCCACACACACCCGCACATAAACACACACACACATAAAAGCACTGTGATAGAAAGAATTGTAATAGAAAAATACTAACAAAGAAGAACTAAGATAGAATTAAAAGAATTGTAATGTGTGATTTCCTGATGCAATGTAAGTGAATATATTACCTGACACACATATTGCCACCACATTGCCACACATACCTACTAGAAAACAAGCAAATCCTTTTGGTCTGTTAACAATGATGAAAATTCTTCTTACAGAGTTATGATGGATAACAAGGTGGAAAAAAGCCTAACCATCAGAGGTGGGTTCGTCCCGGTTCGGACCGGTTCTATAGAACCAGTAGTAAACCGGTAGTGACATCACGGAGCCGGTTCTGTTGGTGCCGGTCCATGGGCGCCGCCAGCTTGTGGGGGGGGATTATGCGCAGAAGCCGAGTTTTTGGCACTGCGCATGCACCGCCATCTTGTTTTTGGCTGTTTGTAAAAATATTTTTTGCTGGTTTTTGCTTCTGCGCATGCGCAGAAGCTGAGTTTTTGGCACTGCACATGTGCACGCGCACGGCGTGGCCACATGGTGCGTAATGCGCATGCAGCCGCGCGGGAGGAAGCGAACCAGCGGCGAGGTAAGTTAGAACCCACCCCTGCTAACCATATTGCTAAACTATTTGAGAGGAGAACCTTGGCTACTATTGTTAGAAACTTGGCATAGTCTCTTCAATCCCAGTCCACTGCTGATCCCCCAAAGTTTTTTCTTCCTCTTCCTTGTTGCCGTAGTTACTATACATCCACCCTCACCAAAAATATAGTCAGTGGTACTAGTGGCAATATTTTTATTTGTGTGTGCTTATATGCAGTGTAGAAATAACAATGAAGTTACTGTTTAAACATGTGATCTAGGGAAGAGATAAATGAGGTTTGTGTTTGTGAGTCTATCTATAACAGATAGCAAAAAGAATAGAATTGTATCCACTGTCTACATAAATGTTAGGAGCCATCATAATAAACACTGGTTTTAAATTTAGCTTTTGTTTATTCAGATTTCATATAAAAAATTTTGGGCTGCAGCTTTGCAGTTGAGCACATTGTTAGCATGCAACAAATACAGATTATGAATTCTCGAAAAGGATAAACTGATGTTCTGTTAACACATATGAAGGAAGAATCAAAATCATAGTTTTGCTTCAGGTTTTGGATGATGGGCCCCTAAAAGTAGTTCACATGGAGCCTCCCACACCCAATCAGATTTCAAAGAGCTTTGATAACTTGGTTTATGTACCTGGCCAGCATACCTGGTTTTGATAAAGACAGCAATAATGCTACATTTTTCCAGGCATGAGCCACCATTTTAATTCTTGGCATTGTTCTTGATAAAATATGACATTTTCCTGTGATTTACCTATGGTTAAGTGAGCTGTCTAAATCTGAGTACCATCATTTCTGGTTTAGAGTGACCAAAATTTAAGGCCAATATCTACTCATGATCTCATTTGCATTTGCCAAAAATGATGGCACCTCTGGCTTGAGATAAGGTGCTTAATTACAGGAGAGCTGTAATATGTAGATAAGCAGCTACAAAAATGTTACATTGATATGCATTTGTATGGGAAATGCTTTAGAAATATATGACATTGAAAAGCATGTGCCCTCTCTTTTCATGGGCTCTAATTTTAATTTCCTTCCAAAATAAAATTATTTGAGAGGGAGGGAGGGAAGGAGGGAGGGAGGGAAGGTTGGCTAGATTCCTCTGTTCGCAGCCCAAGCACCTCCGTTCCTTGTCTGCCAATATTCTCAACCTGCTGCCCTCTAAATGTACAGAGATTATGACTCAAAGAAAGGCTAGAAATGGTGCGAGGACCCCGGTTTAGAAGAATCTGCTTCAGGCTCTTCTCTTGTTTCCTTGGCTCCCTGCTATATCAGTGTGATTTCCAATATGGTAAATAGGCTTCTTTTTTTAGTTTTTCCTTGCCAAAGAGTAGCATGTCACCAGGACTGATTTCAGGTTTAAGGAGGTACTTGTCAAATTGCTTGGCCAGAACTTAAGTCTGAAAGAGGGGATTCATTAGCAACCATTCCACAAATGTGAGAAAGGAAACAAAAGAGCTGCAAATTCCAATCTTTCCTGATAAGGAAAAGAGTTGGAGAAAGTGTAACTGCAGGAGCTAGAGAGCCAGGATGCCTGTTCCTGTTGCCAGATTTTGTAGTAAAGTGTAACTTGCCAGGAGGGAAATTCTGTTACACAAAGTGGCCGCATGAATTTCATAAGACCATTGCCAAGCAAAGATGAAGAAGATCTTTATGCCAGAGCCACCCAAGTTTATTTTAGGACTGTTTGGTTCTACTTTTCTTGCCACTCTAATTTCAGTGCAGAATTTCCTGGGATGGTTCAATGACTTCTAAATCAGGGGTCTTCAACCTTGGCAACTTTAAGACTTGTGGACTTCAACCCCCAGAATTCCTCAGCCAGCTTCGCTGGCTGAGGAATTCTGGGAATTGAAGTCCACAAGTCTTAAAGTTGCCAAGTTGGAGACCCCTGTTCTAAATCATTCATTTTCTTTTTCTGTGACACCTATTTAAGCTACTTACAAAGCAACTCAAGATTCACTGTTTCTAGCAAGCAAGGAAGCATCTTCGATCGGTATTGGCCTGAGAAGCTGCCTAGTTATTAGGTCAACAGCCCCACTGAGGCCAGAGATCCCAGGGCAAAGACCATGTTTTTCTCACCTTGAGCATCAGAGCTTTTCGTTCTTCTTCGGAGCTAAGTTCATCTCCTTGTCCCTGAGCTGCACCCAACAGTGTCCCCAGGAGGAGCAGTTGCATCAGAGCCCAAAGCTCCATGATGTTTCCTTCTCTGCACAGATCTGTCCAAACGGTGGGACACCAATTCTCTTGAATTTGCACAGATATGAGGAAAGAATGAGTCTTCCTTTTTTATCCTGGAATTCACTGCTGTCTGCCCACTCAGGGGTTGGGGCAGAAATGAGGAGGGAGGAACAAAGCTTCAGCCATCCAAAAGCTGGAATGTCTAATCTGATCCAGATGTGAGAATATGAAGCCAAAACCTCACCCACACTGAACCTCAGCTCAGAACTGCCTGTGGGTTGTCACCTGGCCAGTTTAAATTTAAATTTTTCCTTTTCATGGAATATAACTTTATGATGGCTACTATGGCGATAATGATGATGACACCTAGGACTCAAGGAAAGCTAATCTCTATGACGTAAAAGCATGTACATTTGTACATATTTACACATGAAATAATGTAATATATATAATGTAATGTAAACAATGCATTTCAGTTGGAAGATGCTGCATCTAATTCAAGAAAGTCAATTTTTACCTTAACTTGTAAAGGAGCAGTGCAAGTGGAAGCATAGAAAAAGATATCATGGCAAGCCAACCCAAAAGGCATTTGTAGGTTCCTGCTGCAAAGGACGATACAAATACAAAATGGGCAGGTTTGACCTTCCAATAAGAAATGGTCATGCTGTGTGTGGTTCTCTCAAAATACATTACAAATCAGGGGTGGGTTCTGACTTACCTCGCTGCCAGTTCGCTTCCTCACGCGCTGCATGGGTGCGCATGCGCAGTGCTAAAAACCAAGCTTCTGTGCGTGTGCAGAAGCAAAAATCAAGATGGCGCCATCTATGGCGCCGCCAAGAGAGCTGGTTTGGGGGCGTGTCCAGCCGGCCATCGCTGCCAGATCGGCGAGCGGGGGGGAAATTCCCGCTACCAGTTCTATAGAGCCGGTCCGAACCGGCAGGAACCCACTCTGTTACAAATGTAAGAGCTTTTGTATATGTATTATTAGTTGTTTCTTTGCAACTAGTTGGTGGAAAATGGACACTGGGCAAGGTAGACTGAAGGGGCCAATGTACATTATGTTTTTTTTAATCCCATCAGTATAGGAAAAATTGGTTAAGTACATATTACAGTCCCCAACCCATGCCCTTTTATTAATTATATGCTGGGTTTTTTTCTAGGCTTTTTATTACCTATTTTACTGCCATTTCTTGCAGTTTTCATGTGCTACTATGTTATGTATGTTGAAATATAGTATATTATAACTTTTAACAAGGCAAACACCTTTAAATATGTAAAATTATTTTTGCAACATTTTTCTCCACCTTTCATCATTTTGTTCCATTTCCTCTCATTTCAGGAAGGTGGTAATTGGTCAGGTGTTTTCTTGTGATAGTGGGTACTTAATTTTAGTTGCACAATTGTAAATAACCACACTTTAAAACCTGTATATATTCATCCATCCATCCTTCCATTGATTCATATAGAATTGTTCATTAATTTGTTAGATTTCTTTCTTTCCAAAAACTCAAGGCAGCATTATAAGTAGTGCTCATTTAGCAGCCTTTTTGCATTTACAGTGGTGATGAAAAAATAACTTTCAACCAACCAATCTTTACAAACTTTGCAAGTCTGTAAAGTAAAGTAAAGTTCTAAATAAGATCATAAGCATAGTTGTGTTTTCATTTAGTGACCACTTTATTTATGACCAAGTTGCCAGTCCCAATTGTGATCACAAAATGACCACAATACAGGTATTCTCATAGAGATGGGGAGCTAAGTGATGAAGCATGCTAGTAATATTGTAACCAAACTCTTCCCTTACATATTTGCAAATGAATTGCCAAGCAATTATGAAAATGTAGGGCTTTCATTGTGACATCATAATACATATTTCTCCATCATCATGGAGATAGTTCTGGGTTACCGTAGGTATGTTGTCAATGGGATAACCATGTTTTAAGAACAGAGATGTGAAATTACCCTTGTGATTTCCTGTTTCTTCTGCAGTTTCAACAGTACATTGCCAACTTCTTGGCATGAGTGAGTTTCCATGGTAAATACAAGTGATAAAGCACATATGGTCTTTCAAAATCTGTCTTCTTGTCCTATGCATTGGCCTAAGACATTTGCTCAGATTAAAAATTCAGTAAATATTGTGATGAATTCATTATATCTGATCAAAGAGCAGCAGTTATTCCTAAAAAAATAATACCAGCCCAGAGATGCTTCAGAAACAAAAGAGGTTCTAGAATAATCTGCCTGCACAAGGTTTCTCTTATTTTCACCTGAAGGATATTTCATTCCACTTGTGACTATTGGAAATACTATACCACCAGTTAACAGCTAGCTCTCGCCATGTTTGAGTCTCTTCTCTACCAGAATGACAGCTTCCATCAGTGAAATGAATGGAAAAAAGGAAGGCAGCTGCTAACAATCTCTCTGTCAACCTGGGTCCCAGTCTCAATGAGGACAGCCTTTGGCACTGTAATTTTAATGGCTGTGAACTACTTTAGAAGTCGATTTTGGCACAAAAGCAAGGCTAATATAATTAACATAATATATCAAATGTCTATACCAGGGGTCTCCAACCTTGGCAACTTTAAGACTTGTGGACTTCAACTCCCAGAGCTCCTCAGCCAGCAAAGCTGGCTGAGGAACTCTGGGAGTTGAAGTCCACAAGTCTTAAAGTTGCCAAGGTTGGAGACCCCTGGTCTATACCATCCAAAATATGTCTGCATATCATATCCCTGCAATATTTGGCTATAATACCACTCTGTCGTATATTTGTATATGATTCAGTGAGCTCCGTATATAGATGAGTTTCTGTATCTCTCTCTCTCTAGAACTGAGCAGATAGTAGATTGGGATTCAGGATCGAGTTCTGGGTGAGTCACAGCCAATTACTAAGGATCTTCCAATTGTTTAACCATAGCAACACTTTCCTCTAAGGAAATTAGGTTAGTGAAATAGAGAAAGCTAGGGAAAATAATAATGGACTCTGTTTAAAAGAGCTTTCCTAGTATTGAAAGTATATATTTGCTCTGAACCGAAGTATAAACATGGCCCAGAAACCTCATTCTCTGCCACATCCTCGAAATGTTGTTTTCATCTCATTCCCAGCCTGTACCTGAGTAAGTTTAAAGTTGTCCTGAGCAGTTCCAGGTTTGAAGGAGGGCTGTTTCCCTTCTCCTGGTTCAATTTTTGTCCAGGTTATGACCTCGCACTCAACACTAATCATTTGCTTGCTGATGGATTAGGAATTTCAAGTTGCTGCAGATCCACCTCATTGGTCAGTGCTCTCTAGGACTATTTTAACTTGAGCCACAGGAGACATAGGATCCTGGCTTGTTTAGTGGCTTTTGTCTACATAAGACTTGATGAGTGCTTTTCACAGCATTTGTCAAGTCTCGTGTGTCGTTCAGTTGCTAAGTTGTGTCTAACTCTTCACGACTCCATGGACCACAACATGCCATGTTCCCTTGTTCTCCACTGTCTCCCAGAGTTTGCCCAAATTCATGCTCATTGCATCAATGACGCTATCTAATCATATCATCTGCCAACCCTCTTTCCTCTTGCCTTCAATCTTTCTCAACCTCAGGGTTTTTCCCAACGAGTCTTCTCTTCTCATTAAGTGGCCAAAGTATTTGAGCTTTAGCTTCAGCTAGTCTCTTGTGGCTCCTTAGAAATACAGGTTTAGTGCTCTACTGAAAGAATACTAATCCCACTTGGCCCAAAAAGTACATTTAAACTGGGAAAACATGCTGGGTTCTGCCTGCTTTGTGTTGGTAGTTCTGCTATCATTGCATCCACTACATGATTTCCATTACAAGGTTTTATATTGCTAAACTTTTTATTATCCCTGAGGACTATACAAAAACACTACAAGTGATGTTCTGACTGGAGAATGCTTCCAGGATTAACCTTATTCAGCTGCAGTTTCCATGGCTGTTTATGCAATGTCTCACCATTACTTATGTCCCCACTGATAGGGAGTGTGTATCAGTAGCAGCTGCATTGTTCCAGGGGTCTAGCCTGGTATATGTGTTCTCCTTGGCCATTCCTTGCCTACTTTTGCATGCTGCCAATCATGAGCTCAGAAGTGGGTTCCTTGGTAGTCCATGGTCTTAGTAACCTTTCAGAAGAATCTAAACCAATGACCAGATACAGCGTAATAAACAGATAACAGGAGCAGAGAAGGGATTGTGCTGAGCAGGTGCATTGCATTCACTCCATGGCCCATCTCACTCTTAACCCCTGCCTCCAATAACTGTTATCAGTCAGCCATTCCTGAATACAAGTTTAGTGCTTTTTTCAGAAGAACGCTTCATTATTTACTATTTATTAAATATGGATGCTGTCCATCTTGCCTGTAAGGTGACTGTGGGCGGCTTACGGATTATAAAAAATAGAAAAAATAATTAAAATATTAAAATTATGCAAATTAAAAAATTAAAACTATACAAAAGATATGTCTAATAGATGGATGGCATAGGGATGAGGTCTTCTTACCCCATCAACCACCTCCAGCTCAGGGCCCCAAGCCAACCAGCCAAACTAAGTTTTAATATTCTTCTGAAAGGCCAAAAGGGTGGGAGTAGTTCTCACCTCCAATAGAGTTTTCCACAGGGACAGGGCCACAGCAGAAAAGGCTCTTCTCCTTGATCCCACCTGCTGAAATTCCTTAGCAGATGGGGCCCATAGGAAGCCTCTTTTTCTGGGTGCAAGTGAGATGATCTAGTGCCATTAGAGTGAGATGGATCCTCAGATACCCCAGATCCATGTCATATAGGACTTTAAAGGTAATAACCAACACCTTGAATTGGACTCGGAAGCAAACCAGTAACCAATGCAAGTCACCCAACAGTAATGTTATATGTAGCACCCTAGGGGCCCCCAGAACTATGCGCATTGCTGCATCAGCTGTAGGCTATGAATACTCTTCAAGGGTAGCCCCATGTAGAGGTGTTGCAGTAATCCAACTGAGAGATGACTAGGACATGAGTGACCATGAGCAAGGCTTCATTATCCAGGTGTGTGGGTGTGTGGGTGTGTGGGTGTGTGGGTGTCTACATATAGTAGTTATTTGTAGAAATAGTTTACCTGATCGTAACAGGTGCAGAAGAAAGATTGCAAAGAATATCAAGACATCTCCTTCCAGTATACTCTGCTTGCCATCTATTGTTCAGACTACTTGACAGAAAGCTAAAAACTTGCCCTTCTAACATCTGTCGAAACTTGTCCCAGACTGTATTTGGAAGACAATTTGTTCTTGTTTCCCCACCGATGCTGGGTGGGAGGGAAAACAAAGCTGGGGGAATCCACCAATCCCTTTCCTTGACTTGGACTGCAGTAAATAAACTGGAACAGCATCATTTATCAGCTTCATTACTGTGGCATATTTGGGAGGAACATAATTTATGCTGGCAGTTCAAGGTGGTGGATAGCACTTTAAACTTGTCTATGAGTATGAGGTCTGAGCATTCTTCTTCCCATTTACTGAACTATTATTTAGCACTTGGTTCCAGATAGTAGACTTCAAGATTTAGGCAAAAATGAAGGAGAATCACTCAAATTAAAATTAATTCATCCCCAGCACATTCATCATTGTACATGGCTTTCAATTATATCTCAGGAGCATCTATACTTTTGGACATCTCACTGCTTCTACATACTGAATCATGCATGGAAAATGAACATACAGTGTTTTAGCAAGTATAAACAGAGAGAATGCCAAGGACTATAGAAAGATAATTCAGGACTCCATGCAACCTTAGGGCCATTATCTCCCCACCCCTGCCAGGGAACAGGAAATAAGAAATTATTGCTATATATCTTGTGATAGACTAAGACGTATATTAAAAAGGCACACATCGTTTTGCTTAAAAGAACACCATCTTAAACATTTCTGTGCTTAGGATAGGACAACCTACAATTAATAACCATGGTAATTAATTGTTATTAATGGTGATAACGTATATATTCATGTTTACATGTAGCACTATTGTGGATATCTGGGCAGTAGACTGGGACCTACTGGTAACTGTTCTGCATGATTCCTAGCAGATTGTCACAGGTCTTATTCCTAGCAGTTCAACAATTATAAGAAAGATTGCATAATGTGAGATTTTCTCAATTTATTAGAACAGCTTTCCTTGGGAGTTATTTAGCGCAGGGGTCTTCAACAGGGGTGAAATCCAGCAGGTTCTGACAGGTTCTGGAGAACCGGTAGCTGAAATTTTGAGTACTTCGGAGAACCGGTAGCAGAAATTTTGAGTAGTTCAGAGAACCAGCAAATACCACCTCTGGCTGGCCCCAGAGTGGGGTGGGAATGGAGATTTTGCAATATCCTTCACCCAGGAGTGGGGAGGGAATGGGGATTTTGCAGTATCCTTCCCCTGGAGTAGGGAGGGAATGGAGATTTTCCAGTATCCTTCCCCTGCCATGCCCACCAAGCCACGCCCACCAAGCCACACCATGCCCACCGAGCCATGCCCACAGAACCGGTAGTAAAAAAAATTGGATTTCACCACTGGTCTCCAACCTTGGCAACTTTAAGACTTGTGGACTTCAAAGCTTTGCTGGCTGAGGAACTCTGGAAGTTGAAGTCCACAAGTCTTAAAGTTGCCAAAGTTGAAGACCCCTGATTTAGCAGTTGTTGACTCAACAAATCTGTTTGGTGAATCCAGTCAGATGTATCATATCTGATTTGGTTTGGACTTGTACATGCAGGCCATTCTAGGACAGTTCACTGGATCCAGAAAATAACTTTATCTATTCTTAGATCCACAGGTTGTATTGGGTTTTATTCTGTGTAATACCAAGCTTCAACATTATTGAACTTCAGAGTTCTAAGAATATTGTTCTGAATCAAGCGTAGATTGGTTGTGCTATCATCAGGCAGTTTAACACAACGCAATGGTACATTCAATCAGATTATATTTTATTCTTCAGGCATCCTCTGACATCACTCACGGTTATGTAGAAGTTCTTCTGAATCTACAGTCATAATCTGGAACCATCACGAATATTGTAAAAAAGGATTAACGCTTCCCATCTCCTTCTTCAGGCATGCTTTCCCGGTATATAGCTTGAAAGTGACTTCCTTTGGGATACCGGACTTCAATTACTCCCGCCCCCCAGGCATACTTCTATGACCAATAAGAGTAC
>QLTV01000401.1:419172-442228 GCA_003457575.1 Thermophis baileyi
GCATCCTCTGACAACACTCACGGTTATGTAGAAGTTCTTCTGAATCTACAGTCATAATCTGGAACCATCACGAATATTGTAAAAAAGGATTAACGCTTCCCATCTCCTTCTTCAGGCATGCTTTCCCGGTATATAGCTTGAAAGTGACTTCCTTTGGGATACCGTACTTCAATTACTCCCGCCCTCCCAGGCATACTTCAATGACCAATGAGAGTACACAGTTATGATCACATGCCATGGACTACATGGCATGGACTACATTCCCTGTAAACAATTCTTTACCCTTCCCCATCTCCTTGTTTCTACATCTTTTCCCGGTAGATTCTTGAAAAAAGCCTTTACTTCAATTACTCCCGCCCTCCCAGGCATACTTCAATGACCAATGAGAGTACACAGTTATGATCACATGCCATGGACTACATGGCATGGACTACATTCCCCAGAATGCTATCTCTTAAAGAGACAGTTCTTAATTCTAGGCTAAACCCTTGATAAGCCAGAACAAATATATTTCATAAATTTGATGTCTGTCCACATCCACTATATGTCATCATCTAAAAAATAATTAGAACTGTCTGGCAAAGAAAGACAATGTTCCTCAATTGCTCTGGGTGAGAAAGGTTGGTCAGAAACTAGCAGATAAACTAAATGAGTTTATTCCAAAGTAGATACTTTGGCGTTCACAGTTCTAGGCACCTACAGTAAACCAGCTCTCAAAAATAATAAGAAATATTTCTAAAACTTATTGAATTTGTTGAGGAATATTTTATGCTGCGTTTCTTATAGTATAAGTCTTTGGACTGTACTATGTGGCATTTTTTCAATTAAAATCTGAAATAATGAGATGTCTATATCATTTAAACATACAAAATTGCACATTTCAAAACTGGGATTTTACAAAACTCCTTGTCCCTATTCCAGGAGTAATAGTATGCAACAGTATATTGTAGAATCTCCAAAATAACCAATTGGACCAGACAAAACTCAACATGTATACACATGCATCCACACGTAATGATTCATACAGACATAATGATAACTGTTGTTGGTTCCAGACATATCCCATTACATGTTCTATTCTTCCCTGAGTGTTCATATATCCAAGCATATCGAATTACAAGACATGGCATTATAAATGTATCTAATTACATATATTCGATAGCAAACGCCAGCACTTCTGCTGTAGGAATGGGAAACTTGCAGTCCCATACTGCCACTGAACTATAACTCCCAACATCTTTAGGCGTTGGCCATTCTGGATAAGCCTTTCTAAGTTGTAGTACAGCAACATCTGAAGGGTCAAACTTCTTTCTTTAGCCAGATTGTTCCCTCTACTCCAGGGGTCCCCAAACTTGGCAACTTTAAGACTTGTGGTCTTCAACTCCCAGAATTCTCCAGCCAGCATAGCTGGCTGGAGAATTCTGGGAGTTGAAGTCCACAAGTCTTAAAGTTGCCATGTTTGAAGACCTCTGCTCTACTCAATCCCTTTCGTGGTATCTGTCCTATGAGAAGGAACAGGAGAAAGAGGGAGCAGGCAATTTTCTTCCTGAACACATATGGTTTTTAATAAAGCCCTGCATTTTAAAAGGATTGTAAACTGCATCAAGGATTTTAAAAAAAAAAACAACTGGGCATTTAATAGCTTTAATAAGCTATTATTAAATGCATAGTATGAATAGTACATTTATACTATTTATACGGTAGTACACAGTATATATGAGTCAAAATGCATGGTATAGTAATACTATATATTCAATAGGATAGTAGTATAAATTGACATGTTTTAAATAGTGTATCTAACTAGGAAAGAGCAATTAGGTGGTAGAACCTAGCAGATCTTGGCTGAGCCTCCAAAAGAAATACAGGAAATATCAAACTTGAAGAAGTTGAAACACGGTTCAGAAGGTATCTATGGCTTATTTTCTGTCAATCTCTCATTAATAAAGACTATAACTACATACTTGCCATTTCCTTTTCATGCGGGGCATTATGTCGATGTGTTGGGATATAAAATTTGGTTTTTTTATTTTAAGCAGCTTCAAACGGGGACTGAGACATGCTTTTCCCCCAGTAGAGGTTTAAAGTAACTATTTTCATTTTTTGTTAAATTCTGAATGCTTAAAAATGAGGGTGGATCACACCTAGGGGCTTGTGAGCCAGGGGTTCTCCCTTTCTGATCTTACATCAAATTATATCTATCCAGCTAGTGCCATATATAATTATGTATTTTCTGTGTTCTTAAAAATATCCATTGTTGCTATACGATATATAGAAATATATCTATCTCTATTACCTTTTCATTGCTTTAACAATATCAGAATTAAAATCAAATCAGTTAAAATACATTAGAACACATACAATGTAGAAATGAGTAATTCAATAAAAATCTCTCTGTGTAAAGATTGTGTGGGAGCGTTGGTATGAAACTATAGATCTTCTAAAATTCTACAAATATTAGGCAATCATGCCATGTAGACAGACATGCATAGCAGTATCAGTTAACCAAAAGTTGATAGTGTGGTGTCACATATATTTAATTCTTCTTACTTCTTTGACTCACCCAGGTCGTACTAGTTTTCCAAATTTTTAGGGCAAATGCTGAACATTGTGCATGGACAAGCAACAATTTACTGTTGCTACAGCCTGTTGTTAGTACATGAATTTGGGTCACACAATTTGCCATATGTGATGCATTGAGTTGTACTGGGCAAGTCCACACTTTTTGGATTATAACTGTGAATTATGGTTTAGGATACAGGAATGACTTGGCAGCCAGGAGCTGCATTTCAGTAGTTAGGGACACTGTATTTTACAAAATAAGTACATAGCTTAAAATTGAGCAGCTATTATTTCAGAGTTTGCTGTCTTAGTCTTGCTGGAATCTGTGCGTCACAAAAGTATGACTAGACTCTACAGGTCACAGATAGCCCAGCCTGCCTTAATATGCTGTGTCAACCATGTGGTTTGTTCAAACAACATGATTAAAGCATGATTCCACACAATAAATAAAGCTGTTATATAAGTTCTATTCTAAATATTATTTCTGATTGGTGAAATCAGGGACAAAGAATGAAGTGAAACATATACAGGTAGTCCTTGACTTACAACAGTTCATTTAATGATTGTTCAAAGTTACAACGGCACTAAAAAAAGTGACTTAAGATGATTTTTCACACTTATGACCGTTACAGCATCCCAGTCATGTGATCAAAATTCAGATACTTGGCAATTGAATCATATTTAGTGATGGCTGCAGCGTCATGTGGACACCATTTGCAATCTTCTGACAAGTCAACAGAGAAGCCAGATTCACTTAACAACTTTGGCAAAAAGGGTCGTAAAATGGGGCAAAATTCTCTTAATAATTGTCTCATTTAGCAACATAACTTTTGGGCTCAATTGTGGTTGTAAGTGAAGGACTATTGTAAAGTTGGTTCCTCATACAGATTTTTATCCAAGGTGCCACAATTGAACCCCAACCAAGAGGGCAGTACAGATATACAAGGCTAAGGTACCGTCTGGGGGTGCACAATACAAGTTAAGACTGAGCGCTCAGTGTGAATGCTGCAACCAAACATCTAAAGTACAAACATGAGTGAGTTTTTAAATGGGAGATATAACACATGGAATGGGAAAAAGATAGAGTACAAGAGAAGAGAGCCAATCCTCTTGGAAGCCTCCCCTATGAAAACCGATGAAGTTGGATTGCTACTGCTGGAGATAGAGAAGATTCCTTCGGGTTTTTTTGAAACGCCGTGTCAGGAATCTGAAGAGAGCGCAAAACGGACAGAGACGTAAACGAAGTTGATCGTTCTCGAGGACGCAAAGGAAAGGGGACGCTGAAGAAGGGCAACGGCCGGGCTTTAAAAGAAGGGGAGGGGAGAAACGAAGAGCTAAGGTAGAACAAGAAAGGGGTCGGTCGGTCGTAGCGCAGGAGGAGATGGGAGGGGGACTGAGGCGGGGTCCGGGCGGGTGTCCGAAGCATGAGTGGGCCTTTTCCCCCCCCCGCCCCCCAACCACCCTCGTATCCATGTGACGCTATGAATGAGTCTGGGGAGGGGGCTGGGCGAAGCGCTGCATTCCTGAACAGCAGAAAGCGAGCGAGCGAGCGAGCAGGAGGGGGCGGGGCGGGCGGGCGAGCGATTGAGCGGAGAGGCTTCTTCCCGGGCTGGGAGGGGAGGCGGGCTTGGAGGGAGGGAGCGGCTGGCAGCAGCGCAGCCCTAGGAGACTGAGCAGCTCGTCCACGGCTAAGGGGCGCCGCCATGGAAGCTTGACGCGCCCCCCCTCCTTTAGCGTGGCTGCGCCTCCGCCCCTTCTTTCCCAGAGGAAATCACTGGACCTCCGCTCCCTCCCCGCCCACCTGCCTCCGTACAGGACCGCAAGGACACCACCGGGCGAAGAGAGAAGGGGGTGGATAAAGGGCGGGGGGGGGACCAGCCGGTGGGTCCCCCCCGAGAAGAACATGTGCTGAGCGGCTTCTATCCGTGGCAGGTAACAGGAGCGCTTAGGGCCAGGGAGGTGCGGGGCTTGCTCTGGGAGGTGCATGCGGGAGCTGGGTGGAGGAATCGGTTTTTCTGCGGGGGTGCCAAAATGTCAGCAAACCCTAGTGGTTGGAAGAGGAGCTCGGAGTTCCCACGACGGAAACATGCCGCCTGATGGTGACTCGGGGCAGGGAAGGTGCGGTCGTGGCTGGAGGTGACATCGGAGCCACCGCGTGGGCCACCGCCGTGGCCCCTGCCACGCCCCCTTCCTAGCAAGGTGGGGGCTCCCGTGGTGAACTTTTAGAGCGGGAAAGCTTCTACGGGACCCCGGTAAAGGAGAAAAGGGGTTTGCCTGAATGACAGCGGCAAGAAGGGTTTTTTTTTTCTTTTACAACCTCACTTTTGGCATGGGGTCCCCAAAAACTAGGGTGTTGGAGCTTCCAACATATCGGGGTGTGTGGTGGACATGTGTTCTTCATATGTGTATGTTTGCACAGGCATGTGGAAATGCACAGGTGCACGTGCGCAGGCTGGGCTTTGGAGCCTCAGTGAGTATATGTGTGAGCATGCACACATTTTGGTGTGTCCGTAGTAATGTGCTTGAGACTGACACTGAGAAAGGACACCTGAAGAAAAGATTTTCTATTTGTTTTACAATGTGCATGCATCCCGCTTTGTGTGTGTGTGTGTGTGTGTCTATATTTCTGTATATCATTATGGGCATCATTATGTGAGCTCCCCTCCATAAAAGCTTAATCAGTAAGTGTGACAGTGCCTGCCTCCTTTTTGCCTGATTTGTGCAAATGGCTTTTCCTGCACCACCCATGTATGTATCCAGATACCTTTTTTTAGCACTCATGCATGCATGTTTTGCACATTCAATGATCCAACCTTTGTGGGGCTATTTTTCTCTCTCTGTCTTGGTGCATATGCACTTGAGGTTGTGAATAGACCGAGAGGCAGTAAGAGTTTTGTAGGCTAAACTGATCTGCATGATGGGGTGACAGCAGTTGAAATGTATTTGAATCCCACCTTAATGTGCATATGAATAAATGAGTTTGTAAAACTGGGAGTCCACCTATTTATACCCTTACAGATGGAGCTATACTTTTCTGTATCCCAATGTGTGCATTTCTAATTTCACTGTACAAGGGCACACACTTGTATCCTAGTAATCCCAGTTTTCATACAAAATAGGAATGCAGGTTCCTAGTCCTCTGGGTAATAAAACAGAATATGTGTCCATACTCTCTTACCCATTCGGATATGTAGTTGGGTCTTCAGTGGCTTCTGTACCCCTTATTTATGATTTCCTCTGATTTGTCCCCCTTCATATTTATGCCCTTCTTTCACCTCCCTTAATTATCCTTGTAAAATACAGAAATCAATCAGGTGTTTTTTTTAAAAAAAATAATTATTTCAGAAGCAGCAGATATAGTAACAGAGAACAGTTGTGTCATATTTCTGTATTTCCACCCTGCCTATGGCATTACAAATTGGAATCGCCCGTGTGTGTGTGTGTGTGTGTGTGTGTGTGTGTGTGTGTGTGTGTGTGCTGGCATAGCTTTCACACAAGCCCAAATTTGCAGTATGCCTGCCTATTGCTGAATGGGTGTAGTCATGAGGTCCGCCATCCCCTTCACCTACATATGAGCAGTGACTGTCATAAGCTCTTTGACAGCAAGCATTCATTTGATTCTCAGAGCCACTTGCCCCTTCTGGCTAGGCTCTCATTTGCTGCAAAGCTCATGCAAGCTAGCATTGCCTCTCTCTGGCTTCTTGGGTGCAAGAGCACATGTTGTGTGTGCACATGTCTGCATGCATACAGAATTTCCATAGTGCTCTTGCTTGGCCTTTAATGAGTGCAAGGTTTCGTTGCTTTCATACAATAGCATCCCCATGATGGATCGTTGTACAAATATAGCTTGTACTACATTTATTTGTAGAGTTTGTCTGTGTATCGTGCACCATGGTTCCAGGCATAGTAGAAAACTCTTAGTTGGATTTTTCTCATTCTGTTGCTTCTGATACGCTTCCTAGTTCCCAATTTCTACGAATCTAAGAACTTATGTCCCATAGAATTCCAGGCATTGTTACATATAATAGAGGTGCAGTGCAGAATATTTACCTAAAAGGACCACAGTAATGATTGTATGGGGGGGGAGGGAGAGAGAGAGCAGGAGGGACGAGGGACGGAAGGAGGGAGAGAGAGGGGGAGGGGGAGAGAGAGAGAGAGACGCATGTTATATATCTTTTGGTGTATATGCATGCACTTGCATGGAGATAAAATTCTCTTTTTAATCACATAATTATGTAAGGCTAATTGTCTTTTCACAATTTGTAACATTTAACAACCCAAACCTTTGTTCATTGACTCAGGAATAAGTCTGATGGTTTTTAATGGACTTTCGTCCTTATGGAAAGTGAATACAAAAGAAATGTTTGACTGCAATCCTGTGCCAATGTACTTTTGGGATGTGGCTCCCTGAACAAAATGGGATTGAATAGGCTTGACTCTTGGTCTGCCTTTCTCATTGTGAACAGGGTTGTAGCTTAGGCTAGACCACTTGCTTTGGTTGCTGATGGAGCTTGGTTGGATTCCTGGCATCTGAAGGTGCGCCTGGAAAATGTTCTCCTGCCATTAACCTTGAAGGGCTTTCTCCCAATTAATGAAAGCAACATTGGGAAAGATGGGTTAATGCTCTTAATCCGTAGAAGACAGCTCCCTTAGTAGGGCTCCATGGTGAGCAAACCAGCTTATAATTACATTGACAAACTTCAAAGATCTTTTTCTCATAACAGCTCAGCTTCTTCGAATTTGGTTAAGGTGGCTTTATCTTGCTCTCTCTTGGGCCATTACAGAGCATATATTATTCATGTATAATCCCATGTGGTTCTTGAAGAGACATCTATCTCAAAAATACTTGCAGGATTCTGCATATAAACATGCCCTGACATATATGGCATGTCTCTTTTGCAGGTATCTCTGCAAATTACATCTCTTATTTAAGAATCAATTATCTGTAGTTTCCTCAGAAATACTTACAAGAGGCTCATGTACTTATAACTCTTTGCTGGACTTGACCTGCTGCCACAGTACTGTGAAAGCTCTTTATCTACTGGTTCATGCCAAGATATTACAGCAACATTGAGATAACTTTACAATTTACTAATTGACCTGGCCCATGTGGGTGCTTAACTTTATATGGTAGAGCAACTTCCTAAACTTATCCTTCTCCAGATGTGATCGTACTTCAACTCTTAGAATTCCTATCTCATGTAATTATGGTGATTGGGAATTGCAGGTTGTTGTACAGGTACTCATCGATTTTACAATCACATTTAAGCCCAAAATTTCTGTTGCTAAATGAGTTTTGCTCCATTTTACGACCTTTCTTGCCACAGTTGTTAACTGAATCACTACAGTTGTTCAGTTAGTAACATGGTTGTTAAGTGAGTCTGGCTTCCCCATTGACTTTACTTATTAGAAGGTCACAAAAGGTCATCACATGACCCCAAGACACTGCTTCATAAATATGAGACTGTTGCCAAGTGTCTGAATTTTGATCACATGACTATGGCGATGATGCAATGGTTGAGTGAAAAAACAGTCATAAGTCACAAGTGCCATTGTAATTTTGAATGGTCACTAAATGAACTGTTGTAAGTCGAAGACTACCTGGATACCTAGAGTTTCCTACCGGGATGGCTGTTCTAAAGGACCATTCCAGTTAAAATGGCCTTTTGGCAAGAGATTTCTTTATGCAGAAAATGGTTTAGCCTCCAGGGAACCCTCAGGTGTCCCAGGATTTCTTTCTGGGACACCTGTAGGTTACATACAAATTGCAGAGTTGTACTGGCAAGAGAATATGAATTGTTTCATTTGAGAATTCTGCAAATACGCATGGATGGATATGTGGCAGGGTTAGCTGTAGAATATGGAGATTGGAGGGGGGCATTATTGATGTTTCCTTATTTCTTATCCTAACAATCTTGAGAAAGTAGGTTAAATGATACAGATCAGCAAGCTTGTTTCCCAAAGCCACATGCTCCATCAAAACCTTTAGTTCGGCCTTTAGGATAGAAAGCACTCCAATAAAATATACACACCTATAATTATTATTAAAACTAAAGAGTAGACATAAAATACAATAAAATTACGTGCAAATAAATTAATTTAGTAGCTGTGCTACAGGTAATGGTTGAAATCACCCAAATTTGTACTAGTCTTCATCAGTAGGTTGGACAGTTAGAACCAATAGTGACACCATGTTGGGCAACCTGGAAAGATATATCAGTCAGACAGAAGAAGTGACGGATAAACATCTTGCTCTCTTCCATGGTAGTTCTTTAAAATGGAATAATGGTGCTTCTTAGATTCCCTATGAAGAGAGCAACAAAGGAGTATTTGGCTTAGGGACTCTATAGAGCCGTGATGGCGAACCTATGGCACGCGGAGCCATATCTGCCGGCACGCGAGCCGTTGCCCTAGCTCAGCTCCAGCACGCATGTGCGCACTGGCCAGCTGATTTTCGGCTTGCGCGGAAGCTCTGGGAGGGCGTTTTTGGCCTCCAGAGGGCCTCTGGGGGGTGGGGGAGGGCGTTTTCGCCCTCCCCAGGCTCCAGGGAAATCTCTGGAGCCTGCGGAGGGCGATAAATGAGCCTACCAGGCCCACCGGAAGTCGGGAAACGGGGGAGTGGGCCGGTCGTGTGTGCATGCGCGGAGGGGTGGGATGCGTGGGGGGCATTGAATTATGGGTGTGGGCACTCACGTGCGTGCGATAGTGTGCGCGCATGCGCTTTCGGCACCCGAGGAAAAAAAGGTTCGCCATCACTGCTATAGAGTTATCTGGACACAAATGCTGCTGGAATGTTTTTACATCACCCTCACAAGACTGCAGAGGGTAGTACATTCAACCTGGCCAAGGTGAAGGGCAGAAGCCACATGCTCAGAAAGCACAACCAGAGAAGTATGTATTATAAGAAGAAAAGCCACAAGTGGAAGGGACGCAAGCCTTCCTCTTCCCCCATCCCAATTTCCCCATGTATGTATCTTCCAGACCAGTTCTTCTACACTGGGCGTGTGGAAAGGATGCAGCACCCCTATTTGTTTTGGATCCATTCTGCATAATATTGATGTTGCCTGAAAAATACAGGATTGCGAACCACACAGTTGCCTTGTAACACATTGTTTTGTCCTATTTTTATTTAATTGATAAGGGAACTAGGACTTAGAGAAACAGGGAGAGTGACTCACCCAAGGCTCACCCAAATAGATCTGACTGGTAAAAGCAGTCCATGTTCTTGTAAGACCAGGTTCTTTCTAAGGACTAAACGTGGAAGGTTTGTCTTGAGATGACCAGACTGCTTCATAGGATGATATCTCACGTGAACCAGTATGTGCCTAGATGATTGCATAAGAGAAAGGAGGAAAAGACAGACAGACATAAGTAAAAGGATAAATACACCATTACAACATAGCAAAGAGGATAAAAGTGCTCCAAGGAGATGAATGTCCCCTGGATTAGATATGTATCTTAAGAAGAATTGCCCTCACTTGCCTCTTTTCTCACATATTGCACGTGACACCAACGGGGGGGGGGGGAGTGAAAAAGCCTGAGAAAGCAACATACACATTGAAGCACGCATGAAGCTTTAAAAGAAATCTGGGCTTTTATTCCCAAAATAGCTGACTGCTGCAGTCTATATAGATAACATTCTCTCCTCATGCACCAGATTTTCATCTGTGTGTTTGCTATGCAATGACATACACTGGTACATGGATGTAACCTATATGTATAGAATATCCCACAAGCAAGGTTTTTTGGCGGTGGCAATGGAGGAGGAGGAGGAGGAGGCAGCATTTGGATTAATAAGATGAAAGAAAATGACAAGATTTCCTCTCTCTCTTTATCTTTCGGTCATTCTCGGCTTTGTCTTCATGTTCTTTGTTTGCCAGGTCTATTCGTCTGCCCTCTCTTTTTAAATACTCCTTGGATGGAGTTCTTTGTTGAGCTGTGAAGGTCCAGGGTGCGTCTTCTCCTTTCCCGAATGCCCCAGTGCCAGCATAGATGGAGTCTTTGTAGAAGAAGGCCATCCTTTCTCTATCTCACCATTCTCAGGCTGGCTATACTCCAAACAGCGCGTGCGCTGCCTCTCCCCCACCCAGCTGGGCTTGGCTATTCTTAGCTCCCAAGTCTTTGATTCATGCTTCTGAGAGTATTTCATTTGGGAGTGCAGAGAGAACAGCTACTGCGGTGTGTGAGGGAGTGGAGTAGGGTGGGTTGGAGGAGAGGGCTGCACATGCCCAGCTCAGTGCATGCGGGAATGTCTGTCTGTGCAGGCTTGCAAGTGCAAACCTATGAGGCTGTATATGAGCATACATGCAGGCATGCTTAAGATAAAACATATGTTCAGGTGAAGTGTATTTCTGCTATGTATTCGTTTTGTTTCTCTTGTCATATTTGGTATGCAAACTTGCTTGGGTCTAATGCATGGCATGCATAATGACACAAATATACTTTTATGCCCCAATACAGAATGAAAAGGTATAACTGTTGAAAAACTGTTTACGTATGCACATTTCTTTCAGGGGCAATGGGGGATTTATGACACTAGAGACACTTGAATTGTTGGTGCACTGCAACCAACAGATGCATAAGAATCATTAGTTTAGAGCGTGTATGCACCTATCTATCTATTTGGGGATATGTAGAATATATGAACAGAGGAATAAAAAAAAACCATACACTAATATAAAGAGCTTTTGCATCTGCTCTTTCCAGCATGCCAAAATTCATGTGACTGCTATAAATAGAGAGAAATTAGTTCTATTTGCATTTTAACACAGATTTTTCCTATGATGTCAAATCACTTATATGAATCACATTTTGCCTTCAAAACTCAAGAATTTTGGAAAAGTTTTCTTATTGTAAAGTATCTATTAAACACTTAGGGCAAATACAAATATCTGAAAATAGTATAAGGAAGACAGTCAGTTAGGGATAGTTATTTGGAACATAATGCACAGATAGAAATTCACAAAAAAGTATGTACAGTTTTTTTGGGAATTAAAAAAATCTACAAGTAATGTAACATTAAGATGCATCAAATTTTAGAAAAAGAACAATTGACAGATATCCCTGTTCCTCAGTAATAGCACAGTTTGAGCAGGTTCTTACCAAAAATACACAATCTTGCTTTGCGAGAGAATTAAATGATTGAGGAAGGGAGTTTACAGACAGAAAAAGATAATGCCCACTTCTGCTTTGGGGGAAATTGAAAAAAGGGGTTCCAGTAGTAGGTCATGTTAAGTCCCTAACCTTTGCCTGGATATGCAACATGCTACTGTGCTAGGCTTGTGCTGTGCATACATTTTTTTAGTTGAAATTAAGAAAAAAACCCCAAAGAATTCCATGAAGAATGTAGAATTGTAGAAGAATGCATAAATTTCACTTATGTGAATGTGTACGTGTTCAAAAATATATGGTCACACATCGCTGAAAAGGAAGCTACCCAAATACAAATTGAGAAGTAAGTCTCTGTGTAAATAAAAATACAGACATCTCACTCTTGTTGGAAAGACCTTGATTAGGAAACCCATCTGTTCACTAACTCAGGCCAAAGATAGTTTGGCCCTAATCCTTGTCATGGTTCTTCTCTTTTTAAACGGGTATCGGATTGGTAGCCCCTCAAATACAGAACTGTCTATGGCAGCCTATCAAATAGAATAAAGATGAATAACAGTTATTCCTTGACTTACGACCACAAATTACCAAAATACAGATAGTCCTTGACTTATGATCACAACAAGCCCAACATTTCTGTTGCTAAGTGAGACAGTGGTTAAGTGAACTTTGCCCCATTTGTTGACCTGTCTTGCCACCGTTGTTAAGTGAATCATTGCAGCTGTTAAGTTAGTGACATGGTTATTAAGTGAATCTGACATCCCCATTGACTCTGCTTGTCAGAAGGTCACAAAAGGTGATCACATGACTCCTGGACACTATAACGGTTATTAACACTATTTTCAGTGCTGTTGTAACTTTGAATGATCGCTAAATGAGCTGTTGTAAGTCAAAGATTATCTACATCTTTCCGATCATCCTGTGAGAGATTACTGGGAGTAAGCAATCTCTAAGAAGAAACCCTGTGCATTAACACCTTGAGGGCTACACCCTTGAAATAGAAAATTATAAATTGAATACATGAATAGTTTACAAAGAACGTGACTGTTACTTACTACGTGTCTATATTTTACCTATATACAGGACTATCAAAGTTCCTCCCCTCACTGTAATCCTAAGAGACAATGACTGACTGAACATCACACAGTACATGGCCTTCTTGTTTTACTAAGGTTTGATATCCTAATCTTGATCTGCACTGTCAATGTGAGAAAGTTTTCAGTATAAGTAAGTCACACATGTGGAGAAAAAAACACCTCTATTCTTGAGGGTGGCCTGATGAACATAATATGCTAGCCCATAATGTGATCTGTTTAATTTTGGCTTAGTCATTATGGTTCCTAAATCATAACTTATGACTCAGTGTGCTATGAAATTCCAGCCTATTGGGCTTTATTCACTAAACATGGGAAAAGGAAACCCTACTTTGAAGGAATTTATAAAACCATTGGTAAATGGGAGGTATTAGCTTTGGTCTGTCTGGCAAGACAAAAAAAGTCCACAGCTGCTCTAGGAAATCCATTTTTCTGAGTTATTTTGTATTTCACATTTCTCCTCTGTCTGCCTATCACACACAATAGCAATAGCAATAGCACTTAGACTTATATACCGCTTTACAGTGCTTTACAGCCCTCTCTAAGCGGTTCACAGAGTCAGCATATTGCCCCCAACAATCTGGGTCCTCATTTTACCCACCTCAGAAGGATGGAAGGCCGAGTCAACCTTGAGCCGGTGAGATTTGAACCGCTGAACTGCTGAACAGTCAGCTGAAGTAGCCTGCAGTACTGCACTCTAACCACTGCGCCACCTCGGCTCTTACAGTGTGTGAGGCTAGTAGAGCTGGGCTGCAAAAATCAAAACAGCCACTAGATGGCAGCAAAGAATTACAGTTATCTGTACCTTTTCCTGCCATCTAGCAATGGTATGGATTTTTGTGGACTAGGTAGTACAGGGAATGGATTTTTGTAGCCCAAGTTGTAGTACAGGGAAGTGATCGGAAAGGGAGGCTTCCCAGTTCCATCCATGGTGGGGCTGATTCTAATTGGGAGACTGATTTTTTTTTAACATATTATAAAAAGCAAAAAATGAAACACATTAGCATCTGCTGGGTGGATATCAGAATTGGCTGTTCTCCATTTGCTCAGATATCTGCAGCCATACACTGCTGGAGGATGGGATTTAGCAGTTGTCCAAAGTCAGACTATTGTCCAGATCCTAATCTAGAATGTTCTGTATAAATCCGTTTGCAGAAAATGGGAACTCAGCTTCTTCCAGCCATTTGAACAGTACTGTACTTTCTTAAGAAACCTTCCCTGCGGTAGTTTGTGCCGTGTAGGAGTGTTGCATATGATGCACATGCCTTAACATTAAGTACAAATGTGTGGAGGGAGGAAGATGTCTTGGGTTTAGTTATTGCCGGATGTACAGGCTTTATAATATCAATACATGTGACACTTTTCTGTGTCATGTACCACCCACCCAGCCATTCTAGCCTTATTAAATATGAATCTATCTTTCAAGCAAGTAGTTAGGACTAACTCTTTCACCATTTCAAATTTCAATCATGGTTGGTGGCAGAGCTCCAGATCTTGCCATTGAATAAGGAACAGATTTAGCTCTTCAAAAGGAATGTCCAATCTGTATTTGCTCAATACTGGAATACGTTTACTATTAAGCATCATTTTGATGAGGGGCTTACCATGTATTTATTGACTGTACCACTTGTCCATCAGATTTGTTTGGAAGTATCACTTCTGCCAACTAAGCATGCTGAGCATAGTGCTTTCATTAAAACCAAATTTGAGGATATTATCCCTGTCTGAGATATATTCAGAAAGTGTATCACAGCTGAGCAAAAGAACAGGTGCTTCCATTTAAAATATGCATGATTTTAACCAAGCCGTGGGATCATAGGTCACCTTCGGGTTACAATGGAAATTGGGGCTAGAATTTTTGTAGCTAAACCATGTGGTTGTAAAGCTTAATATCGTGTGATTGCATTGGTTAGAGATGGCAGTCCTGGTTGCTGTTGTAATCCCAGGACTGTGTGGGTCATTAAGCAAGGACCTTGCATGACATGACATGGGGAGAAGCAGGAGTAGCAGGCAAGCAGGCTTGGCCGTGAGAGCAACAGGAGGACAGGTGTTGGAGGTATCGCAGGCAGGAGTACGGATGAGTGTTGCAGACGGCAACTACACAAGGTGAGTGGAAGGATCTGGCAGGCTGGCACATGCTAGAGTCCAGGCAGATGCTGCAAGCAGGCGTGAGTGGGCGAAAAAGCGGCAGAAGCAGGAACAACTTGCGACCTCCTGCTGGCTTCCCCATTGACTTTGCTTGTGGAGAGTCAGCGGGGAAGATTGCAAAAGGCGATCGTAACTGCGGGACGCTGCAACTGTTGTATTTGAGAGCTGGTTGCCAAGCACCCGAACTATGATCTTGTGACCATGGGGATGCTGTGATGGCTGCATTGTCTATGACCAGTCCTAAGTCCCCCTCATTAAGCACCTTCGTAACTTTGAACAGTCACTGAACAATGGTCATAACCTGAGGACTACTTGGAACTGATTTTAGAAACTATGAATAAGTTACAGATTGGAACACTTCTCATCTTGCCCTTGCATTGTTTGAGCAAACCATACATCCAATCTAACTGAACCATGGTTTGACTTCATATTAAACCTAATTACAATACTATTTCAAACAATAGCCACTATCTGTGGATTTGATTATCGTTCTGAGGCCTCCTGAGCACACCTACAAACCTAATCTGTTTTAGATTATGTCATCTGGCAACAGTTTCCCTGATTATATCGGCCACAAAGAGCTTAACCATGAATTCAAGATATAGGAGCTGTGGGAAACAGTTAACTCAAATGTCTGTGTTTTTTTTTTAACTGAGCTGCTTGGAGTAAACATGAAGCAGCAAAGACATTCATGATATGTCCTATGGCTTAGCACTTGCTGAGATAGTGCTACATTTGCTCTTGAAATACCGAGAAGGGACAATTTTTGAGAAATACACAAAGATTTTAATAGGTGTTCTAAAACAGGCTTAACATAATGTAGGAGAAAACAAATTCAGCCTATGTGTAATATAGTTCAGTGCATTTTACATCCTTGCTCCATTCATTGCATATTTCAGCTTCCCCAAAGTGCAAAGTGTCATCTAATTCCCCAAAAGTTAGTGTGAGTACATGGATAGAGACTGACCCACTGTTAGTGAACTTGGCAGATCCTGTTTGGCTTTGTTCAGATAAGAGACAGGGAATGTGTACTGTCAAATAGAATGTGGAAGGTATGAATAATCCAGTGTGGCACAGAATATGTATAATCTGGTTACTGAATTAACCCACTGTCTATGTTTGCAATAATCATTGAACTATTAACTACAGTACAGGTAGTCCTCGACTTACGACCACCTAATTGAGCCTAGACTTTATGTTGCTAAATGAGAAATTTGTTAAGTGAGTTTTGCCCCATTTTACGATTTTTCTTGCCACATTTGTTAAGTGAATCACTGCAATTGTTAAATTAGTAACACTTTTGTTAAGTGAATCTGGCTTCCCCATTGAATTTGCTTGTCAGAAGATTGCAAAAGATGGTCGTGTGACTCCGTCATAAATATGAACCGGTTGTCAAGCATCCAAATGAAAATCACATGACCATGGGGATGCTGCAAAGGTCATAAGTGTGAAAAATGGTCATAACCCACTTTTTTCAGTGCCGTTGTAACTTTGAATGGTCACTAAATGAACTGTTGTAAGTCGAGGACTACCTGAAATCAAAGGAGGTGGGTTTACCCAACATACTAAGCCAGGTCTGACAAACTGGCAGCCCACGGGCCGGATAAGGCCCGTGCAGGCCATGCCCACCCTGGCTCCGCAAAAGCAAAAAACATCCCGATACGGCCCACGATGCAATCGGGTTTGACACCCCTGTACTAAGCCATAGCCAACAAATCAAGCTTAAAACAGCAGTCAGTGTTTTTCAAACTAGACAACTTTAAACTTTAGACAGGTTTAAGAATGCTACCTGTCTAAATTCTGGGAGTTGAAGTCAATTCATCTTAAAGTTGTCCAGTTTGAAAAACAGTTTTCTGTGAACACAGCTGGTGGTTCTTCCCTTCACCTGGTTAAGCATGTTTTTGTGAAGCTAACCACTGTGTTACTACTTAAATATGCATCTCCCAGAGAGACAATTATAATAACATTATTGGCCTACTTCACAGGGTTGGTATATCTATTTCTGGTGTAATCTTAAAAGCTTCTGAGTAGTAAATGGTATATAATAACACAGCTACTCTTTAGGAGAGCATTCTGTATTGGGATTGCTCAATTTTTTTCTTTGCAGTTTCCACACATATCTTTATAAACACTTGCCTGCCCAACCTTCTTTTTCCCAACTATTTAATCATTCTATTACAAATCCAGATGGGTGGTGGGGAGCGTTTGATGTCTGATTTGGAACCCATAATGCAAACAGAGTAAAATTATGTCAGGAAAGCCAATAAATGTCTATTGGATTGTTTGGCATCCTGCTTTGAAAGCAATATTTTAATTTTCTGAGTGAACAATACAGAACTTGAATAGCTTCAAGAGTTGGCATGAGATCGTTTACTCAGTTTTCTTATATTCTAGAAAGCAAGGAAGAAAGTCCACAGCACATGACTGAGGCTTCTGGGTATAGCATTCTGGCTATGGGGACTGCATCGTTTACTTTTAGGATAGGATAGGAGTACCACATCTGGCCTGCAAACCTTTGGATCAGTGGTCACCAACCTTTCAGACCTCAGGGACCACTAAATTTATAATTTTAAATCCCGTGGACCACTAATATGATTAAAAAAAAAGATAAATAGTATTTAGTGCAATATAAAAATGCAAATAATTTTTCTGCGGACCACCAAAATTTTCTCACGGACCACCAGTGGTCCGCGGACCACTGGTTGGTAATCACTGCTCTGGATGACCATTAGATGACAGCCGAGGGATATATGGAAAACACTCTTTGCTGCTATCTAGTGGTTCTCCAAAGTTTTGCAGCCCAGATATAGAAGCTCTGAGGAGTGGTGCGGTGGCCTAGAGGTGGAGCTCTCGCTTCACACTCAGGAGGCTATGTGTTCGATCCTAGGTAGAGGCAGATATTTCTCTCTAGTGGCACACTGTGAATATATCTGCTGAACACAACTCTGCATTGGCGACAGGAAGGGCATCCGGCCATTAAAACACTCTGGTAGCTCCATTCAGTTGCCCAGACTCCACCCCGTAAGGGATTATGGGGTCGTTAGAAGAAGAAGGAGAAGAAGGAGCAGGAGGAGAAGAAGAAGAGAAGAGGAAAAGAAGAAAAGAAGAAGATATAGAAGCTCTGAGATGGGCTAAGATTGGACTGAGCACTACTCACTTTAGATCAAGAGTATCCACTTTTTGAGCCAATGTATGGCCCTCTTTTATATTATATTACAATAACTATATTATTTCTATAACAAAATTACTACCACTGAAGGTACTATTTTATCCGAAATCCTACAGGGCTATAGCAATAGCAGACTTATATAGCGCTTCACAGTGCTTTATAGCCCTCTCTAAGAGGTTACAGAGTCAGCATATTTCCCCCAACAGTCTGGGTCCTCATTTTACCAACCTCGGAAGGCTGGAAGACTGAGTCAGCCTTGAGCTGGTGAGAATCGAACTGCCAAACTTCTGGCAGCCGGCAGTCAGCAGGTACAGATTAGCCTGCAGTACTGCATTCTAAAAGGCAAGCCCATCTCAGAAAAAAAAACAAGTAATGAAAATAAAAGGCAAATAACTTGACCGAAAATCTGAAAACCAAAACAAATCCACAACTTTAATCCTTCATTCAGGATCACATCTCTCAAGTATGCACTGGCTGTTGGACATAACATTTATGAAATGTATTTATTTAATAAAACTTACCTCATCCCCAAGATTCCAGGCAATTTCTCAGATACAGGTAGTCCTCAACTTACAACCATTCGTTTAGCGACTGCTCAAAGTTACAGCAGAACTGAAAAAGACGACTCATGCCCAGCCCTTGTACTTAGGACAGCATCTCCACGGTCACATGATTAAAATTTGTGATCTTCCCAGCCAGCTTCCGACAAGCAAAGTCAATGGGGGAAGCTTAATTAGCTTAACAACTGCATGATTCACTTAACTGCAGTGATTCACTTAACAACCATGACAAAAAAGGTGGTAAAATCAGGTGTGATTCACTTAATAACTGCCTCGCTTAGCAACAGAAATTCTGATCCCGGTTGTGGTCGTAACTGGAGGACCACAGTAATACAACAGAAATATAACAACCTTGAAGACAGAATGCAATGAAATTCTTTAAAGAAAATCTGTGCTGCCATTTTATATTTAAAAAAACCCAAAGCTTGTGTAACTTTATCAAATGATCCAGTATTAATATGCATCTAGTGAAACATGGCCAAAATAGAGTGGATTAAAAAAACATGCTAAACCTCAACAAAGTAGTCACGGTGAAAAATTAATCAAATTTCATATGCTGTGCAAATGTAGTTTCTAGGTGTTTAATCAACCTGGTTTAAACGTTTTTTATGCCACCTCCCCAGTAATATAAATGTTACAGTCACCTCAATTGACTCACTTCTTTGTCTGTCAAGATCAGACACCTAACACCTACCTACACTGTCTTTCAATCTCTCTCACTTAACCAGCACACAGTAAATCAGAGAGATCAACTTTCACTTCCTTACTGCTGTTTTTCAAACCGCTTTCCTTGCTCTCAGCTGCCTCCTTCATCCTAACCTCAGCATCTTCATTTCTCCATCTAGCCACTTGCATCCAAACCAGCCCAACTTGTATTTGGAAGACCCACCTGTACCTACAGATTCACAGGGCCTGCTGTCTTGCCCGCCCCCCCCCCAAAAAAAAAACATACAGCTCTTCTGGCACCACAATGGGGGGAAGTCAGTGGTTAGCCTGAGTCATTTCTAGTCATCTCAAGTTTTCAGAATGATGCCATTGCTGATTTAAAGGGACAAGGAATCCGTGGTGTCTCACCAAACTTAAATGTTCTTTCTTTATTGATTGAAATACCTGGGAATGGACATGGAAGTCCATGAGGCTACTGCAATTCCCTGATATTTAGCAAAAGAGGTTAATGTTATGTAACTGCAGAAGTTTCCTCACTTTAGTGCCTACAAACAATTGGTTTCCCCTGTGCAGAAGGCAAGATTTGTCTTTCAGATGCGGTCCAGATAAGCAATTGCGCTTACTGTTGAGGCTTTTAATACCAAAGCCAGGGAGCCACTGTATGTAGTTTTATCTTCTAAACATTTATTCCTACTATTTCTTTCACATTAAATGCTTAAAATGATATATTGGATATATATCCATAAGAGGCTAAATGTGTACATGTTAATTTTGGTTAGTTTTTTTTTTCTGGCTTAAAATCTGAGATGCAGAAAGTGGGATAATTCATAACCAAATTAAGCACTAAGCATCTGGATCTATCTAAAATTATAGGCAGCCTGGAATAACAATATATATATGGTAGAAAGGGAGAATAATTTACGAAGATTGGAAAGTTTTATCTGAAATAATCCAGTAAAACAATGACAGTTTGTATTCACACAGCATCCCAAGTCATGGATTAGTTAACCATGGTTTATTGCATAATTGAGTTCAGATAACATTACATCAGAACCAAACCAAACATTTATGACTTAGAATAATATGTAAATCCATCTGGTCATGGCAGCTGCAGCATCCAGCTACAGCAACATTGTAAAATTAAAGTTTGGTTTAAAAGTGGTTTGCTGAATAAACCATAGTGATCAGTTTAAACAACACACATTGCCAGGGTTCATGTATTATGCAAAGCCAAAATCAGATAACTTACATAATGCAAATGTGAATTCAGTCACTATGGGTGGTTATTATTCTTATAACCTTCACAACAGTACTTTTCCTGCTTCTTTTCCAAATATTTATAAAACTGTACAATAGAGGAAAAACAAAATTATACTATAGCAATTGATCAATAAAAAATATAGAGTTTTGTGTATCTGAACATTGCTGCTTATCTTTTTTCTAAAATGCTCTCCCCCTTTAATTTATGCTTTATTGGTGAATTTTATTTTAGTCTCTGCTTTTTCTGTAAAACAGTTGTTTAATGAAAGTATATGTCAAGTTTCTATATTTTGAGAAAAAAATGAGTAATCATTGAATGGAATTTTTTTCTTTCTGTCCTTCCTCTTGCAGCCATGGTACCCTCAAAATAGAGAATCCCCCGAATTCATTTTCCAATGTGATTTTTGGAACTGATGTCTCACTTTCTGCCCACAATTTGATCTTTGTCTCATTTTCTACTTGGATTCTATTTTAGTATCTCCTGACTCCCTTACCAGAACAGAAGAACAAAATTTGTAAGTTTCTGCAGGATTGTCACATTTAGAATTTAGCTCCTGGTTTGAACATTTTCTTATGGGACTGCCCTTATGAGATTCAGTTCCTAGCAAGCAATGTCAGAGTTTATAAATGTAATAAAATAAATGGACAGCAGTTACCTTTCCTTGAACAAAAGTATAAATCCCAAGTTGCCTCAATTTCTTTGTCCTTGGGGCCCTCTGGTGCTCAGAGAGCACATAGCTGAATAACCATAGTTGAAGACGCTCAAATCTCAGCTGCAAACATTCAGATGGTTGCTAAATGACAGTACCCAAAATTCTTGGTTACTTTTTAATGATTGGCCCAATTTCCCCCACCCAGATATGGAAGCCCTAGTCTAGAGTGGAGACATAACATGAAACTATGAAAGAGAAATGGGATGTTTCAATCTCCTTGAAGCCATGCTGAGAAAAGGAGTGCAGTCTAGTCTAACAAAGAGAAGGACCAGGGAGATACGATAATTGTCTTCCAGTACTTGAGGGGCTGTCACAGAGAAGAGGAGGTTGACCTATTCTCCAAACCACCAGAGGGCAGGACAAGAAGTAACAGGTGATTGATCATTAAAGAAAGATCTAACCTAGAACGAAGGAAATTTTTTCTGACAGCAAGAACAATTAATCAGTGGAGTTGTCAAACTCTGCAGGATGGAGACCGACAGGCATGCAAAAGAGGCCGTGCTTGAATTTCAGCACTGCACTTACCATCTTACAGGAACCTACTTATAGATGCTGTTCTTAGCAAACCCAGGTAATTTAATTGATTGGCTAAACTATGACTAAACAGTTAATTAGGGGTAGGTGTACCACAGCTAGAGAGAACCATGATGATGATGTTATCCGCTCAGTGGAGTCCGATTTGTGGCGATTCTATGGGTCATGTCCCTCCACATCTTCCAATCTTGCCCTATTTCTTTTGAGTTTTTCTATGCTGGGGCTGGTAGGGCAGCAATGAGAGAACAAGAGGGGGGAAAAAGAGGGAGCTAAATTGGCACAGAGAGAGGAAACGCTGCAGATTCTACCCAGCTCTAGCTTCACTCATCGTCAGATCAGTTTTAATGAACCATCTGCGATATACAGTACATAGGAGGGAGGCAATTCTATGGAGGAGATGGGCCCATCTTGTTTATTCAAGAATATTGTTATTCTGGTTAACCAGTTAGAGGCAAGATAATATCTATAACCAATTTGGAACTGTATATTTTAGGAACATAACATGTTCTTAAGCTGATAGCCCTTGTTTTTCAGTTTAGACAAAATGGAAAACTTCATCTTAGTAGATCATCCTAGACAAAAAGAAGAAGAAGGTGGTCATATGTATCACTTGTTATGCTAGCCTGGCCTGATTTCTAGATTTAAGTAGAATTTTCAAGGGATCATTTCAAATTTCAGTAAGGAACCAAAAGGGTTTTTAGTAAGAAGCAACATTTATATCCAAGTTCAAAGCCCCATTATTGGATATATGCATCTTTCTACCCCCCCACCCCTGTGTTCCAACACAGCAATACCATCCTCTTGTTTGCTTCACATATTATAATGTGCTATAATTTGTTTGGTTTAGCAAGTTTTCATATATTCACTATTGCCTAGATAGGTCTGATCTTAAGACTTTGAATGTCAGCCCTTTTGAGACTCTCTAAAAGGCAATAGAATGGCTAGATTTGCTCGCTTGTTTCTGAAAGAGAATGGAGAAAATTGAGCTTCAATTTTGTGCCTCTTTCTGTGTTCATCCTAACACTGTTTCCTCCCATCTAGCTGTTCCTCTCTCTCTCTCTCTCTCTCTCTCTCTCCCTCTCTCTCTCTCTCCCTCCCTCCCCCCCTCCCCCCCCCTCTTTTTTTTTTTTTTTTTTTTTTTTTTTTTTTTTTTTTTTTTTTATGGTTAACTTCAAAATGTTGGAGGGAGAACTGGCGAGAGTTGGAAAGAGTGAGTCACTTCTCGAAGGAGGAAGGGAAGAAAGA
>QLTV01000401.1:442240-468619 GCA_003457575.1 Thermophis baileyi
TAGCTTCAGTCCATCCCCTTCCCCTGCCTGTATACAGGCATTGCTCTTACCCAAGTTCCCTTCACTGCCTATCTACTCTCTTGATCGTGGAGTTTTCTGGGTAATATATTCACTCAGCCCAGTCTATCTCATGTGATTTTTGTGAAAATTGCATTTCTGTGTTGGCTTCTCTTTACTCTCAGGAAAAAAAATGTAGGATATAAGTGCAAAATAAATCCCCTTCCCTGAACATTTCATGAAACAATCACCTTTCTAGGACATTTTCTGTTTAGAAAGGTCAAATATGGTAACCTTAGAACAGGTAAGTATGTTCTATGACCTCTGCTTTTATTTATATTTATTTAATGGTTAAAGAAAGCATACCTTACTACAATACATAGATCCATTATTTTGTATGTGTGTTTTGTGTCTGCTGTTCCTGCCAATATCCCTGATTTCTATTAGCCTTGGGAATTAATGTTAGCCTGTCTGGAAAGTTTCAATAAATGGCACTAGATTTAGCCAAGCAGAATCCGCATCTATTAGTTTCACAACATGCCTGCCACTGAAAGTCACACCATATTTCTGATAGAGCTCTAATACATGCAACTTCGATAGGAATAGAGTCACCCCATAAAATTAAGTCACAAACAAGATCTTTGGAAAGCAGAGATTTTATCTCTCTCAAACAGCAAACCATGATTTAAGGACACAAGGGTGAAGTCTCTCCTATACTGCCCAGTTTTTGATTGGCTTCAATAAATCCTGCAAACAACCTAGATAAAGATAAAGATAAAAGGAAATAAATGCTCATAGAAATCATAATGCTTTGTTTTAGCCTAAGGATTTTTGCTTAGATGGAATTACAGATTAGGTCAAGAAATCCTCTAAATTTCTACACACTGAGAGACCAGATTCGTGCACTATGCTAAATCGTAATCCCATGTTAATTAAAGCCCAATTATTATATTCACAAAATATTAAAGTACTAAAATATTAAAAAGAAACAATACCTGAAATAATGTATTAATATAATAATAATAATATTCAATACCTGAAATAATGTACTAAATGTTTCAGACTTTGAGGTCTGTTCATTTAAACACACACACACACACACACACACCAGAGTCCCTATTAAAAAAGCAAAGTTTTAATGATAGAGAAATGGCTTTGCTCAAGTAAACATTTTTGTCCCGAGCAGCTCGTGTACTTCTATCAGGTTCTCACAGAAGCCTACTGTTCTTCAGACCAGATTTGGAAAAACCCTGCACTACATTAATGGCTTCCACAGGGTACTAACAATGGCTGCATTCTGACAACTGATTGGACCAAAGAGTTTTTGCTCAGCCCTGCATGTAGAGTCATGAGTATTTTCCATTCACATGTAAACCCTGGTTTACAAGCATTCTCCACATGTGAGGATTGCATGCCATAGGATGGGCTAAATTAACTGATGTAAGAGAGCCGGGAGTAAGATACCTTGTGGGAATAAAGTAACTTGTTATGTCAGTAGGACAGTACAGCGAGATAGATAATGGAAGTGAATTACTTTCTTTGCACCTCCTGAAAATATTGCTTAAACCACTCATTGTTCTGCAATTTTTTTAAAAAAGTGCACTCTTCTATAAGGCAGTGGAACTTTTCATAAAGAAAATGGCCTTCCGGAAAGAGAAATTTGTTTCTCTTTAATATTTTAGTACCTGTCTATTACTAACCTCGAACATGAAACAGAATTTGATTCAGAGTGCATTTTGGCAGGAACTTATTAAATTAGCTGTTCCCAAATAAATATGCAACGAGGAGCGCAATTCTTCATCAGTAATTGCACTTCTCATTCACTGATTGCACTTCTGAGATTTTTGTGATGCAGTTCATTAAATAAGAGGTATACAAAAAGGAAAACAGTAAGAAAACATCTTCCTACATTGTTTTTGCAGGTGCAGGATCTGCTTTGCAGATCAAGGAACACATTTTCAGTAAAACAGTAAGAAAAAGTGCACAAAAGTATTTCCTAGTAGAAAAGTGTTTTGTAAAAAAAAAAAAAAAGTGGCTTGCAGAGATATAGTAGGCAAAATTGAAATTAAAATCTAAAAATGCCGATATTCAGAAAAAGATATACTGATTTTATGAACTGGCTTTTAAAAAAATGTAGAAATAGAATAAATTTAAGACTAAAAAATTCCATAGATAGCTTGGACTTAAGCTGTTTCCTAAGCTATTCTTTGTAAGGATAGAAGTATAAAAATGCAGATATAAATGATTGTCTTGAGATGCATTCATAAAGCACTCTTTAAGTTGTAGCTTTTTATCCATGGTTTATTGACTAAGCAATGGTTTTTGTAAATGCTAAGCCACAATAGCTGGGCTGACAACACACCATGTGTTCTCAAACTCTGAGTTGCAACCTTCCAAGTGATCATCAATAAATTTCAGAGGAGCAGAAAGGGATATGTTATACACACAAAACAGGAATGTTATTAGAACTTCTGCTCTACCTGGATGTACCAATAGATAGTCCAAGCAAATTTACATTGAGTTCTAACACAACTGTGACTTTGCCTGCTGCCTGGAACAGCTGACAGCCAAGCCAGGATTTTCTGTAGATTGGTGGTGTTTTAAATAGCTGATATCAGCCCAAATTAAATGTAAAAAAAAAAAAGTGAAAATGCAGTCTCAAAAATAAAATAAAATAAAACTAAGGTTGGTGCCATTGTGCCTAACAAAGTTGTGAGTTCTATAGTTGTTTTGTTTTATAAATTTAACAATTTAGTAATAGTATGTGGTATCTTTTTTGCCCGAACCTAACACAATGAATCAGTTTTATTAATGGGTAATAGCTCCATGCAATTTGACAACTCTTGCACTAAACCAGAAATAAATCTCATAAGGGCATAGTTTGTGAATTCATTTTGGGGTTTCTATTTTTCTTTTTTTTTATCCGTTAACAGGTGACTGGTACGAACTGACTAGGTTAACGGGAGTTGAAAGCCAGATACCTGGAACATATCAGATTGAGCAAAATCTAACTAAACATGATGTTAAATGCTCCCTTTATAATGCATGGCTCTTTAAAATACACATAGCTCTGTATGTCTTTCATCATGTGCTAAAACTTACTATGGTTACTGCATACAGAGAGAGAAGTACTTTAAGTCTTCTTTTTTGTTGTTGTTTTTTGTGTGATATGATAGCTATTCAGATCTTTCTCTACTATCATACTGTGACTGTTCACAGCTAAAATGACAGCTTCTGCCAAAAAGTATCTTCTGCAATATGGCCCTTGTTCAGTGAAAAGATTTAAAAAAAAATTCTAAAATGTCTTCTAAAAATGTATTTATTTATACATTCATTCAATTTATATGAATGTGGAAGCCATGGATACATTTTACCTTTTCTTCAGTGGAAAAGCGACAAACAGTACAGTTCCTTACCTTGAGCTAGATAATCGCTCAACTTCTTTCCAAGAGAGTCTGACATTTTTGTGTGCCTTTTTGTTCCATACCTACCAGTAACGGAACAAATTTGAGACTTTCTCCACATCAAAGTTTCTCAATCTCAGCCATGTTAAAATATGTGGACTTCAATTCTGAGAATTCTCCATCTAGTGCTGGTTGGGGAATTCTGGGTGTTGAAGTCTACACATCTAAAAGTGTCTGATGTTGAGAAACACTGACCTAGATGTGCTATTAAAATACATTGTTTACTGTTCTTGCACTGATATCATGTGTCATCACTATTACTAATACTCCAAAACATTTATGGTATTAAAGCTACCAGCAACAGTGTGTAAAGTATAGGAAACACTGCACTTGCGCTGTTGAATCATCTGTCTTTGTCCACTTGGCTTCAAGGAGAGTTTGTTTTCTTTGACCATCAGTTTTCTTTGTTATTATCTTTGTTCTTTCTTGATGTGTTGTATTCAATCACGGCAATCTCTGGTGTCTCAGAAAAAGCTAGTAATCTATGAGTCTCTGAGGTCATGTTCAAGAGGGCATGATCTGGTGTGTGTTATCAAACAAGGAACTCTCTCTTGGGAAATACTTTATCAGATATCAAAACTGCCTTATTCTAACTCAGATTATTTGCCCATTTAGTCCCAAATTTTCTTTTTCCAATTGACAACACTTCTCCATCGTCTTAAGCAAGTGCCTGGAAATGCTTGAAATTGGAACTTTCTCAAACTGCATGTTCATCCTTTGAGCTATGTTTCCCTCCACCTCGTAGAGTATTTGTCTGTCTGAAATTGGAGGAGTGACAACGTAGGGCAAACCATGTCCTTTTGGGCTAATTAATAGCCTTTCGGGCTAGTATCAAAAGTAGGGCAGTCATTCCAGGTCTTGTTACACTTTCTGGGACATTACGTGCTGCTTGCTTCCAGATTACATGGGCCTTGGGGCCAGCTGGAACTGGGACATAGAGCATGAAAAGTCAGAGAAGGAGAGTGGGATGGAGGTGGGAGAGATGAGAGGGAAACTGATTAGCATGTGACCGGGATGAGCTTGGGATGGGGCTTTTATACCTGCCACCCTTATGCACAGGAGAGGAAAAAGTTGGGGGACATAGAACAAAACAGAGGCACAATCAGAACAAAAGGAAGAAACCTGAAAGACAAAAGGGAATGGAAGGGCAGGATGATTTCTTTCCAAGCTATAAATAAAAAAATAACTAAATGTGAGATGTGCTAGACTGATCAAATGAGATTTTATATGTTTTTCAGAATGATGTTTATAGCACTATGTGTCTGAACAAGTTTTCTATAAACTGCTTGGAAAGCATACTTGAATACATGCAAACCGCTTTTTGCTTCTCCTATATGGTTGTGTGAATCCATTACTGTGAGACCAGGTGGCTGATAGTCATACCTTGCACAGTGTGAAAAGCTCATTACATGCACACATATGTTGACAGCTTGCTATACTGAAGTAGCAGTTGCTACCATTCCCTCGAGACTTTTCCAGTGTTCAGCACATCATGTTTGTCAGCCTTCTCCCAGTCATGTACTTCTTAGTTGGCTGAATTTGATGGGCGTTGTAGTCTGTTACACCTGGAAAGCACCAGACTGTGAAAGGCTGATTTAGTTACTTGGCATTATCTCAATTAATAAAGAAGCTAAGTTTACTGATCTCGGATTCTTTTTCTCTCATTGTTGCATAGTTGTAAAATTGGAAATTCCCATTCCTGGTACTGAGCAGAGAAAAGAGAGTCACAATCTAGGAAACTCCTTAAGGAGGAAACCCAATATGCCTCCTACACAGAGTAAGATGTGGGTGGGTGACACAATTAGCATTCACCCTAGGCCAGCAAAACAGCATGGATGACCTTGCTGTGCCTTTATTTTTTTAATCAACATAATCTTTAGTATTTGTGCTTATTTATGAAAGCATAAAGGATGACTTTGTACTAGACTTGCCCAAGGTTTTATTTGGGTGTGAATGGGTGTTTTGCTCTGGGACTATTTGATTTAAATGCTTTATTAGCATTGCAGTCTGTGAAGATGTCACAAGTAAGTGTGCACAGGTGTATTTTAGAAGAATGCATCTTATAGCTCTGGGATGGGGAAGCTATCATTGTATATGTTCTTAGGTCCCACCTGCTGTTCGTAATATATCCCTTGTTGCTCTCCTCCATGGAAAAATCTTTGTATCTTTCTTCTCTCCTCATCCTTGCAGTGCAGCCAGTGATGGTGCCCAGCACCTCTGACGATGCCCCAGAGCCCCGAATCAAGCGCGGAGGAGGAGGAGCACTTCTCCCAGTGCCCCGAGGGGGAGTCGGGCTCAGAGAGCTCCCACGAGGGGCCCAGCCCCCCGGCCAGTCCTAACCCTGCCCACAATTGCTCCATGTCAGTACCTGAGGACGCTCACTTCAGTATGATGGTCTTCCGAATTGGTATTCCTGATTTGCACCAGACGGTAAGGAACCATAGGGAAAGGAGGGAGGGTAAGGCGAAAGCTGAAACATTGTAGGAGGCACCCTGAGCTTTGAAGGTGCAGTGGAAAATTTTATTTGCTGCTTTTCCCCCAGCAATTTATGACTTTTTGATCATTTTGATCTGTCTCAGAACTAAACAAGGTCGAGCACAGTGGGTACTTGGATGGGGACTATGAAGGTAGGGGATAACAAGCTGCAGATTAAATTGCAGAATTAAAAAAAAACAGGAAGAAGGCAATTGCAAGCCACTTGAATCAAACCTATTTCAAATGATATGTATTTTTTATACGTCTTGAGCTACCTGGAATATTACAACCATTTATGATCTTCATGTCATTTATAGGCACTCTTTGGAATATAAAAGTAACAGGTCCCTGACCCAAGGGTTTTACTATTCACAAGGGAGTGTAAGCGGAAGGAGGACTCTATTTTTGTTTCAGATTACCGAAACTAATTTTTATTCCAGTAGATCATGATGTTACGCAATTGTGCCCAGTTTTACGGAACTATTCCTTGAATCAAATGCATCCCTTTTAAATCAGGGTGCCTTGCTCGCTATATTTCTTCGTCTTTCAGAGTGCTGCTTGCACACAGCATGAGCTTATTAAGGGCGGGTAAAACCTGCAGTAAGTTTTGGGGCAGGAATGTGTGTAGCATCAGGTGACCTTGTCTTTAAATCATTGATTCTGCTATAGGGAAGGGTGGCACAAGAAATATGGACAGACAAAAGAAGATTAAACTTCCACTTTTAGTCCCTCACCAAGTCCACCACTGTCCTTTGAGAAGTAATTAATGCAGAACTGAATTCACCCTGAGCTCAGCAATAAAAGGAACATATTACTTTTTTGCTTCATTAGCAATAAAACAAGGACACTGCCACAACTGCCTGTACTTTCATCCAGCATTCCTTTGATATGGAGAGACAACTGCAGATCTAGGCAAAGCATGCTTCCCTTCCCCTCCTCTCCCCTTCGTTTTTTTGCACAGCTGCCCTCACCATCTCTGAGCATCTGAGAAATGCTTTGCTTTCATTATGTGCAACTGCATGTGCTGATATGAGCTGCTATGAAATTCTCCATAGTATTCCATATATACATCCTAGATTATCCCATCTTCTTCTAGGAGATTGTGAGCTGATTAGTGATGGTACAAACCCCCAGAAAAGCTAGCTGAGTAAAATTAGGGTTAGAGTCAGAGTCATGTGAAAAAAATTATAATAGGAGGAGACAATTAGATCCTGATTATCATTTCCTCTTTTTCAAGCACAGTATGATTTTTTTTATTAAGAATTTAAAAATATAATTATACACTAGAGGGTTTTTTTTTCCCCAGTATGCGGCTCTTTGCATATGTTTGGTTTGAATTCCAGAAATTGTAACTTGCAGTAGTCAGAATTAGGAGTTAAGTTGGAGAAGACTTTATAAGAGCCTGTGATGTTCATTACTTTCAGAAGGAATTTATTGTAATGAGCTGATCACACAACCTTTAGAGAACCTTAAATCAGTCTCTATTATATTGCAGTCCGTCTTCTCTTTCAGCCAAATTTACTACCAATTCTAGCCTCTCTGTGTCCTCAATCTCAGTGTAAAGATCCATATGCATTGGGTCTTGAATCTAAACCAAGACTCAATCCCAAAAGGTATAATGCCAAAACTAAGATCATGAGAGATAAGAACTGCCTAAGCACATATTGGTGCCTTTCTGTCACCATAGGGTAAACATAGTAAATTTCCTCTTCTATTTGAAATTGGGAGATTATCTTTGCAAATATAGCAATAGCACTTAGGCTTATATACCGCTTCATAGTGCTTTACAGCCCTCTCTAAGCGGTTCACAGAGTTAGCATATTGCCCCCAACAATCTGGGTCCTCATTTTACCCACCTCAGAAGGATGGAAGGCTGAGTCAACCTTGAGCCTGGTGGGATTTGATCTGCCAAAGTTGCTGGCAGATCATAGCCCAAGGAGTATTACCTGGACTTCTCTTTTGGAAAATAAAGCACAAGAAACACATGGTTGGACAGCTATTTTGGATAGAGATCTTGGACGGCTATTAGGACACTAATTATCCAGCAGACCTTAGCACATTAGCTTTTCTTCATAAGCATACTTGAGTTTTAAGAGCTGCTATTTTTATTTCCTGCAATGCCACTTTGAGATGTTTGGAGAAATTATATGGTAGCTATCATCCCCAGTCATTCACAGCTGCTGCTAGCCACCATAATTGAAGACCCAACATCGAAGAGGGTCCATCTAGTTACTAGTAGATACGACATGAAACCAAGGGAGAAAGTTATATACCACTGCTATTTATCAAACATGCCATATAAACTTAGTAATTAAAGATTGTCATTTTCCTCAGCAAACTAAGAACATACAGGTTGGTTTCAGAGAGTACAGAGCAGGAGTGAAATGCTCCCGGTTCGCTCGTACCTGTCGGTCACCGTAGAGCCGGTCGCCAAGATAGCGCGAGGCGCCGCCCACCCGCCCGGACTGCCGCCATTTGGGTTCTTTTACCTCTGCGAATGCACAGAACGCTTTGCGCATGTGCAGAGGGTAAAAGAACCCAAATGGCGGCGTCCGGGCGGGTGGGCGCCCCACGCTACCTTGGCGACCGGCTCTACGGCGACCGACAGGTACGAGCGAACCGGGAGCATTTCACCCCTGGTACAGAGTCTATCAACCATTGTACAAGTGGAAGATTTGTGGCTTCTGTTCTGTAATTTATTAATAGCTGTGTAAAATAATCTATGTTCTCTTTCATTTAACCCAATTAATTTCTCTGTTCTTTAATGCTGTGTTCTAAATAGACTTCATAGTGCATACATACAGGATGCCTGCCTACTCTAGCATATAGCAGTGTGTGTGTTTGTAAAATATAAACATATCCACCAGGTTGTGGCCACAAAGAAATGCCAAGTATGGTTGGTCAGTATCACTTTGGAGAAGACTAGTTATATTCTTTCTACCCATCCAGAAATTTTTAGTGTCTCTTTAAACCCATGCCCTGCCAATGTTCAATTTGGGCCCCACTTCTATTCATGGGGCAACCATGGAAACCGTTGCTAGAGATCACAAATTGTCGTGGCCATGGAAACAAGGATAGAGTTGCCAGCATGTGTCTTGCTGATTGTCCCTTCTTACCTTCCCCTGCTCCCCAGTTCTGACCCTGGATGTCTGAGCACTGAGAGAAGGAGATGTAAATTGCAAGGAAAGTTGGAAAGAGAAACCCCATCTTGATACTATGGTGTATCAAGAAATCGACAGAAAGGATAAAATGCATAAGGAGCAAAAGGCAGGAGTGTCCAGTCCTGTTTCGTTCAAGTATATATTTTTGCCAAAATCCTATAATTCATAATACATACCAGATTTTCCAAATCAGGCACCTTCTGGATGTACAAAACCATCAAAAGATCAATCATCCACAGGCAGATCTTTGCTGAGAGTAAGAAGATTTGTCATCCAAACATAAGGAAAGTGCCATTTTGAGGAAGATTGTGTTAGGACTACAATATAGCAGTTAGTTTTCTGTACCTGAAGTAAGGGATAGCAATAGCAATAGCACTTAGACTTATATACCGTTTTACAGTGCTTTACAGCCCTCTCTAAGCGGTTCACAGAGTCAGCCTATTGCCCCCAACAATCTGGGTCCTCATTTTACCCACCTCGGAAGGATGGAAGGCTGAGTCAACCTTGAGCCAGTGAGATTTGAACTGCCGAACTGCAGCTAGCAGTCAGCTGAAGTAGCCTGCAGTACTGCACTCTAACCACTGCGCCATCTCGGCTCTTATATGCTCGGATGCATTCACAGCATACGTTTTCTCTTATTTTTCCTGCCATAATTAGAACAGAAAGCATTCACAGAAGGGGAGGGACGCGCGGGAGGGGGAATGGGACAAGTGATGGAAGCAGCATTGTACCACCATGGTGGAGCTCCAAGACACTGCATGTATGTACAAAAGGTGTGGACCTGGTGGTGATGGCTCACTGATGCTTCCATCATTTGACAGAAGGACTGGATTCTTCAGACTTCTCTGCTTTATTCATTCATTCATTCATTCGATTTGTATGGCTGCCCATCTTAACTAAGTGACTCTGGGCAGCCCCTAGCACAGGGGTGTCAAACTCAATTTCATTACGGGCTACTTCAGGGTTGTGTTTGACCTCGGGGAGGGCATGGGCGTGGCTGGGGATGGGCATGGACATGGCCAGCTCCACATCATTCGTTGAAGCTCCGTTTTCAGCCACGACAGCCTCCTGGAACCCTCTGCCAGAAAAAAATGGAGCTTGGGGAGCAGGGGTAGGTTCTAACTTACCTCACTGCCGGTTCGCTTCCTCCTGCGCCGCGACGCATCCACCGTGCCGGAAACTCGGCTTCTGCGCATGCGCAGAAGAAGAAAAAAAAATGGAAAAAAATTCAAAAAAAAAATTCAAAAAAAAAAACGACGGCGCCCACGGGCCGCCCCCCCCCACCCGCCCCGCGCGAAGCAACTGGACGCCCAGATCAGGGGTGGGTTCTAACTTACCTTGCTGCCCGTTCGCTTCATCCCGCGCCCCGTGGCCACACATGCACGCGCATGTGCAGTGCAAATTTTTTTTTAAAAGCCAAAAAAAAAGAGAGTCAAAAACAAGATGGCGATGCATGCGCAGTGCCGGAACGGCTTCGGCGCATGCCCAGAAAAAGAAAAAAAAATGGAAAAAAATTCAAAAAAAAAATTCAAAAAAAAAAAAGATGGCACCCACAGACCGGCACCCACAGAACTGGTTCCGTGATGTCACTGTGACATCACCAGCGAGTTGCTACCGGTTCGGGCGAAACGGGAGGAACCCACCTCTGTCAGGGAGGCTGCGCATGGCCCACCTGGGCTCCGTTTTTGCCCACGACGGACTCCTGCAGCCTTCTGCCAGTGAAAACGGAGCTCCCTGATCTCCATTTTCACTGGCAGAGGCACCACGGGCCGGTCATTTGTTGTTTCCAGGATGGCCCTGCGGGCCAGATCTAAGCACCCTGCGGGCTAGATCCGGCCCACAGGCCTTGACTTTGGCACCCCTGCCCTAGCAGGTAAAAACAGTCTAATAAGACCAAGTAAGAAACCAATACAGGTTGTCCTCATTTAACAACCACTCATTTGGTGACTTCTCCAAGCTACATTCATACTTCTCACTGTTCTTCAAAGTTCCAGCTGTCCCAGTAATGCTGTGATCATGTGATTGTGATTTGGGCACTTGGCAACTGGCTCATATTTGCAATGGTTGCAGTGTCCCACAGACACGTGATTGCCGTTTGCAATCTTCCCTGCCAGATTCCCATAAGCAAAGTCAATGGGGAAGCCAGCAGATCACAAGTCACTCCTGTAAGTCGCCCAGCAGCAATTACTTTGCTATATGTGCACTGCAACTTGGTGTGCCCTCACCCACCCCCCCTGCTTTATAGCAATCATCTCCAATCACACCACATGCTGCACCTTATATTGCACTTTAACTGTCTGCTTGCCTGTTGCAAGTAGCTTGGGACTTGCTTAAGGACCCACGGTCCTTGCTTAATGACAGCAACTGGGAGTCCTGGGATACCATCGCTCAGCGATGTAGTCATTTGACATTGCGCCCTATGACTGCATCACTTAGCAATGGAAATTCTGACCCCAATTAGAATTCTTTATTGGCCAAGTATGATTAGACACACAAGGAATTTGTCTCCGGTGAATAAGCTCTCTGTGTACATACAACAATAGTGATAGATCATTATCATTGTTAACCAAGGACTAGCCACATGCAAACATATAAAAACAATCCATAATCAATTTTAAAAAACAAAATCATGATCAGTGGCAGAATGCATCCTACATCAATTCAACACGGCCATTACAGAAATTCCCCACCATTGCTGGCCCTTCAGGCATAGCAGTGGAGCCATATCTTCAGGGTCTTCTTAAAGGCTAGGAGAGTCAGGCCAATCCAAGGTCCAGGGCAAAGGTTTATTATACAGGTTGGGTGCCCCAGTAGATAAGGTTTTTTCCCCCCCCTGGGTCCCACTAGATCAGGAGTGTCGAACTCAAGGCCCACGGGCCAGATCCGGCCCATGGGATCGCCTTGGAAACAGCAAAGGACCAGCCTGCGGTGCCTCTGCCAGCGACAATGGAGCTCAGGAGGGCAGCACGGTGGCCCTTTTCACTGGCAGAGGGCTGCAGGAGGCTGTCACAGCAGAAAATGGAGCCCGGGGGTCTGTGTGGGGGGCCCCCGAGCTCTGTTTTTGCTGGCAGACTGCTAGCAAAACAAACTACTAGCAAAAATGGATCCCTCCCATCCCCGCCTGGGCCACCATAGATGTCCCTGACACAGGTGATGTCAAGCTGGCCACGCCCACCATGGCCACGCCCACCTGGACACACACACACACACACACATACACACACACACACACACACACACACACACACAGTCAAACACAACCCTGATGTGGCCCTCAATGATATCGAGTTTGACACCCCTGCACTAGATGATACTCTTTCATAAATGGAACCTGCAACATGCCTCTTTTGCTAGTCCTGATGGGATAAGTAGATCTAACATAGTTTCCCTTACACAGCATCCTGCTACTATCACATTTTTACATCTCCTATGGGCAATAAACAAATGATGGATCACATAGGAAACATTAACACAGAGAAGCTGATATAATAGATCTGTGAGAGGAAATTATGGGAAAAATATGAGCAGAATCCTGGTGCCCAAAATGAATTGAAAGGCCCTGGAATTGCTCATGTTTTGATATAAGCAACATTAAAACAAATAACTATTTAAAGACACACCCACTATTTTCATTATATCTAAAGTCTAAAATACCACTGTTTGCAGCAGCCTTTCTTTATACGTTGGGCTACAACTTCCATCAAAATGAATACATCTGAGGGAAACTCAGTAGATATATCACTCGTGATTGCAATTTTTCTGAACAAATGCTGGCACTTTCAATAGTACCACCTCTGCGCTACTGCTCACTCAGTGTTAAAGAGTATATTAAAAATAAAATAAAATGACGGCTACAGCTGCCCTAGGTCATCGTTTTAGAAGGTCTGTAAGAGTTGGGCTCCCTGGGAAAGGCAGCAACTGCCTTACTTGAACAATGAATTTCAATTAAGAATGCAAATTCCTCTGTTTCATTTATGGACATATGAGGAAAAGTTCAGATTCTGCAAAATGGCCAAACCAAAGGTTGAATGCAAAGGCAGTAGAATAACTGAAGAGTGCTAGTATTAAAATAACATTGTATTAAAACTTACTTAATGCACCTAAATAAGTATAAATGTAAGCTACCATATTTTTCGGACTATAAAACATACCGGAGTATAAGACGCACCTTAGTTTTTGGGGAGGAAAATAAGAAAAAAGCTGATTGGCGGGTGGATTGGCCTCCAGCTGTTCCCAGAGGTGAACTTTAGCAACAGGTTGGTTGGTTGTGAGCTCTGTGCCTTGCTTTTTCAGCCTGTGAAACCTCCGTTGTAGCCCCGCCCAGCCTCTCAAAGGAGGTTTCACAGGCTGAAAAAAAAAAAACCTATGAAACCTCCGTTTGAGAAGCTGGGCGGGGCTACATTCGGTATATAAGACGCACCCAAATTTTCACCCTCCGAAAAATATGGTACTTTTAAGCCACTGCTCACATGGATTGATTTTCTATCACGATATAGAATACCCAGACTCCTTATTGGAACATTTCTGGCTATGGACAGAGGCTTGCCAAGATTAAGTTCTCTCCTGCCTGGTGCTCTTCTCATTAAAAATGGCTTAATTGAATCCAGAAATTCTTTGTATCAGTGAGACTGTGTGGCCTGCTCAATCTCTCTCTGATGTTAAAGTAAGTTTTCTCCAGGTTGAGATGGATTCCTAGTAATTTCATGAACGCATCGATAGCTTTCTTGGCAAGAATATAGAAGTGTTTTGCCACCACCTTCTTCCAAGAGTCTAGCCTTTAATCTTGATATTGCCTAGAGGTCTCCCATCTAAGTACAAACCACTAGGGCTGTTTGTGCTTTAGGCTGAGTTTCAGAAAGGTGCTTCAAAGTGTTCAGGAACACAAGCTGTTTTAAGCAGCTGGGCTTTTTCCCTGGATTGTGTGCAGCAGATGGGTTCTATTTTTATGCTCCCGCATGCTCCAAAATGCCTTTTTGAAATCATACCCAAAACTCTCCATGGCCCTCCTAACTAGACTGACCCAGCTTAGCTATTTCAGATTAACCAAGGTTTGCTATCACAGAAAAAAAAAAAAACCAGACTTATATGCAAGGCTAAAAAGCATTATTATAGAACACACAGTGCTCCCTTGGGGCAGAATCATGCTATTATTTGGGGCCAATTTGATGGAATTGTTTTGCTTTCTATCCACACCCTTCTCTTGCATGGCCTGTTTCTGCTTTAGAAATGCCTACGTTTCAACCCTGATGCAGCCATTTGGGTGGCAAAACAACAAATTCTCTGCACCCTCAACGAAAGCCTCAAGGATGTTCTAAATTATGGACTCTTCCAGCCAGCCACCAATGGCCGGGATGCGAAATTCCTAGATGAAGAGCGACTCTTGCGCGAGTACCCACAGAGTTTTGAAAAGGGGGTACCCTATCTTGAGGTAAGGTTGCTGCTTATCTGACAGCACTCTTGGGTCAGAGAGGGATGAGCATTATGGGAGAACACTGGTAGTTTATTTAAAAAAAAACAAATAGCAGTATGTGCATACAGTTGTCCACTATTTGCAAAACCTCCGACTAGGAAAGGCTGCTTACATCATCACTAACTTAAGAAGCATTTTTAATCTAAATGGTTCCTAGGCAAGGTGATATTTTTGGCTCTGGTTTCCTTCCTCTCAAGGCTTCTATCACTTGACTTACCTTTGTTTCCTATTATTCCTACTATTACTAGGAGCGAAGCTACCATTTCCTCTTCTTCACCTTGCTGGTTGCTAATGGCTAGTCAATAATCGCACATGAAATAAAAGTACTGTGCTGCCCAGCCAAGTTGATTTTAAAGCACCAAGTATTTCCTTGCCTACCTTTGCAGTGAACCTGAATCAATGTGGCTATGAAGTCAATGTGGGACAAGTCTCTGTGTGTCACTGCTCCTGTTGCCTATGCATCTCCAAGATAATGGGTAGTTGGTTCAGCTTGCTTTTATGTAAGGAAATTAATGTATTATGCTTTTAAATGGAGCATAGCAGCAACCTCTGCCAGCCACCTAATTCATATTTTTCTTTTATGGAGGGCCTATCCTGGAGGCCCTACTCATTTCTTGCTCTTCATCAGAAGTTTCTTTACTCACCAATGCTTTCAAGTCTTGGGGAGAGTGATAAACTGGCCAGAACTGCAGACTGAGAACTTTCGAGCCTGGGGAAAAAATTTTTAGTAGCCATGGCCATTATGTCAATAAAATAAATGGTGGTTAATAGTTGAGGCAAAAATATGTTACTATCATCAAAATGGGCAGGACTTGTATTTCCTGGGACGTGTGTGTGTGTGTGTGTGTGTGTGTGTGTGTGTGTGTGTTTGGGGGGAAGGGATATTTGGGAAGAATTGATCTATAAAACATAAATAAAGGACTATACTCCACTTTTTCCATTTTACTGAAAATCGATGAGAAAAATAGTTGCTGAAATGTGGTACGATTTGCAGAAGCCACAAATTTGCACTTTGGCTATAGGTTATCCATTCTTTCCCTACAGATGTAAATACAGGGAGACTTCCTTTAAGGAATGTCTTGTTTAGCAACCGTTTCCAGTTATGATGGTGATGAAAAAGTCCTCACATTTACAACCTTCACAAGTCTGTTGCAAAGGAAAGCTGAAGCAAAATTGTAGAAGAGTGATGTTTCATTTAGGGATCACTTCACTTAATGACTGAGTTGCCAGTCCCAACTGTGGTTACTAAACAAGGACTATCTATATCTATAACCATCTGGCTTGACTTACTGAGGTATGGATTCTCAGGGTGAGGCTGATTTCCTTCTTGTTCCTCCATTGTAATCGCTAAGTAGTATTCAGGAAAGGAAAGATTTCACGCTGGATTTTATATTTTAATACGTATGCTAAGCCTTCATGAGGCTCTGCAGTTTTTAAAAAATATTTCATTGTATAGGTAGTCCTTGATTTACGACCACAATTGAGGCCAAAATTTTTGTTGCTAAGCAAGACAGTTAAGTGAGTTTTGGCCCATTTGATGACCTTTCTTGATACAATTGTTAAGTGAATCACTGCAGTTGTTAAGTTAGTAACATGGTTGTTAGGTGAATCTGGCTTCCCCATTGACTTGGCAGAAGGTCGCAAAAGGGAATCACATGGCCCTGGGACACTGCAACCATAATAAATATGAGTCAACTGCCAAACGTCTACATTTTGATCACATGACTGTGGGGATGCTGCAAAAGTCATATGTGTGAAAAACTCTGTAACAAGTCATTTTTTCCAGTGTTGTAACTTCAAATGGTCACAAAATGAACTACTGTAAGTTGAGGACTACCTGTATGTGCAAATTTTCTCTTGCTTGCCAGTTGCTTCAGAACTAATGTCAGCCACTTGTTTTTTATAAATTATAGTAACTAAAACACAATGCTGTTAAACATTTATCTATTTCCTTTACATTCATAATAGGAATAGATTTTTCTCAAGATTAAAGAAGAATGCATCAAATATATCTAACTTTTGTTGGACATCCAAGATTATGTATCCATCTTCCTAACAATCCTTGGGTCCACAAAGAAACTGATCCTACAATGTGGAAGAGTTTTGAAAAATTATGGAATATAGGGGAATGATGAAAGTTGGATGTGTTTCTTTCCACAACTATAACTGCCTTCTATTAAGCTACAGTCAAATACAGCCTATAACAGTTTGAATCTAGAAGTTAGTCATGCTTAAGTCCTGTTAAAATCTTCAATGAGATTGAAGGGCTGGTAATAATCAGATTAACAGTAAGGAAGCCTTGCCCGTAAACTTGCAATATGATTAATCAGATGCATGAAGTGCAGGAGAGTGGGAAGGACAAGGTAAGACAACCGAGGGAAAATGATAAATTAGCTAAGGTCTGGAAATATAGATTTGTCTTGAGTCATTTTTTGAAGAGTGGGAGGTACTGAATCATATGAATATTCAAAGATGATGCATTTCTTTTGGATCTATGGAAATTAAAGCTGTAATGCTCTGAGGAGGTGGAACTGGACATTCTTTTTTCTATCCATAGGCACTCACGGAAATGTGTGCATAAATGCTAAAAGCCCTATAGTGTTCTGAATTCAGTATTTCTCACACATTTCATCCTGCAGCATTCAGCAGCATGCAGTCATTAATTTTGTCTAAGTTTTAACTAAATCACAGGTGTGCAGTGCAACTTGCATCAGATTAATACGATGTTCCTTTTGTCATTTGCCCACTCTTGACCTTCCCTGCAGATGCCTCTTTCTGGTGGGTAAACCCCATACCCGAAAAAATAATTTTATTGGATGGGAGGGTATCACTGATGGTTAAAGGGATGGAATGGATTGAAAAAGCTTAAGGCACCAATAAAAAAACTATTCAATTTCTTCCCCCCGCCACTCCCAAAAGCAGGCTTGTTCTGGGATTGATGTGGTGGAGGTGCCTTGGGGGTCTGCAAAACATGTACCGGAGGTCATATGCAGCCTACAAATTGTGCAACTCTGAACTAAAAGAACCAGGAATGGCTTTAGATTTAGGTGAAGCTATGAATGAAGTGTCCTCTGCACCATTTCATAATGTCAAGAAATACTGGAGGGATCTATAGCCAATAGCTCAAACCTGCTGGATCCAACTGTGCTTTTGATTTTTTGCCTCAGGGCAGTACTAATTATTGGGCATCATTGAAAATTAAAAATTGGACCTGATGATTTGATGCCAATTAAGAGTGTCACCCCAAGAAAATTAATGTATGGAGGGAGAGCGTCAGGGCAGGGAAGAAGAGTGGCAACTGCCCAAGTCAAACAGATGCTTACAGGGATTCTGGAAATGTTTAGGCAACGACTGTGATTACACACCTGTAAGCAATCCATCAAGGTTTTTGCATCTGCTGTCTTGTGAAAAAGTGATGCCGGAAGGTGCCAGAGAAGGAATCCATTATTTGTTTTAAATTTGCAGAATTGTGCCATTCAGTTGAATTAGATACTAGCCTTCAAACAAGCCATGAATGGATAGCATCTGTGTGGGAGAAAGAAACCATCACTTTATTTACGTTTATTTACGTTCATTCATGTTTTACCTGAGGCTGCAAATGTATCCATTCTGTGTACAGCTGCAGTCAATGCCCCACTTCCCCATTCTCTCTGGTCCTCTTATTGTCATCTTCTTTGCAGTTCCGCTACAAGACACGAGTATACAAGCAAACCAACCTTGATGAGAAGCAGCTAGCAAAACTCCACACAAAGGTGAGAAAAGAGAGAAGAGTTTTCTAAAGTTCTATGGAAAGAATAAAAAATTCAGTCTATGGAGAGAATCTAAATTGGTTGTAAAAATCCCAACTTTTTGAATTTTCATCCAATATGCAAAGTTGGCCTGTCCTTTTAGGTGTCTATTATGAAAATAAGACAAAGTATAAGAGCTTACTTTTTATTTAATCTTCCCTACTCCTTTTAAGAGGTACTAGCCTCCTAGCAGGCTAATAAGAATAAAAGATCAGGCTGGTTGTTTGGTCACCTTATTGACATGCCTGCATTAATAAGACTTAATACAAAGAAGAATACCAGCTAGCAGATGTTTCTGCTTAGTAAGGGGCAGACAACCTATAGCTCCCTGCACCATCTTCGAACATTCCCAAAATATTGTCAGAATTTTGCAGCAGATTGCCTGTTTTTGGCTCTGAAATGTTCTCTTTTTTAACAAATTCCAAAATAAAGGAGTTAAATCTTTAGATTTAACCGTAGTTTCATTTGAGAAAATGTGACAATCCTAGACCAGGCCAAGTCCAAAAATGCCAGGGAATCAATAGACCTATAGACATTAACAACATCTATAGACAATGCGAAAGAGACAGTCAACCAGCCCAAAAGAGAACAAAAAGATTCCCAGCACCTTTCCACCAGTAATCAGCACCTAGATCAACATAGATTAACTCCAAGGTTAACTTCAGACCAACAGTCAAGTAAGCAATAGCCCAATTAAGAAACTGCCATAGAGCCATCAGTAAACAGCCCAACCAAAGAATATCTAAAACCACCCGCACCCCCACAAACAGGCAAGACACCAGAATATAAACTGACAGCAAACAGCACTGATGATGTTACCTAGTTAGGTTAATGAAACGTCTGCAAGAAAACAAGCAAGCTTAGAGAGCACCAAGGACCCCTCAACCTTTAGTAATTTTAAGGCAAGTTTTGGTAAGCTTTTTAGTAAATTTTGGAGGCAAACAAATAAACACATAATTAGTGTAAAAAGTAAAATGAAGCTTGTAGTTGAAGACAATTGCTCTAATATCATTAAGTGTTGTACCTTATGATTCTTGATGAATGTACTGTATCTTGTCCTTTTATGTACACTGAGAGCATATGCACCAAACACAAATTCCTTGTGTGTCCAATCACACTTGGCCAATAAAGAATTCTATTCTATTCTATTCTATTCTATTCTATTCTATTCTATTCTATTCTATTCTATTCTATTCTATTCTATTCTATTCTATTCTAGACGATGTTGGATAACCATTTGTCTGAAGTGGTGTAGGGTTTCCTGACTAAGCAGGGGTTTGGACTAGACGACATCCTATCCTATCCTATCCTATCCTATTCTATTCTATTCTATTCTGGTGGATGAGAGGCTTGTTGGGGACAGGTTGTTCTTTGTTTAAACTAAAATTCATCCAGTCTCAAGAAGTTATGAATGGCTTGAGCTTTTGGTCGAGCTCAGCTTTATTCCTCTTTTAAACCTACATTGCACTTTTTCCATCCCATCTCTTTCCTAATCCTCATTGGTTATCCTTGACAAATCTTTCCCCAGACGGGTTTGAAGAAGTTCCTGGAATATGTGCAACATGGAGCAGCTGAAAAAGTGGCACGGCTCTTGGACAAAGGGCTCGATCCAAACTATCATGATTCTGATACCGGTGGTAAGTGCCATCTGGGAGACACAAAGAGGGAGGGAAGAATAACTTTGGATGCCAGCTACACAACATCCCTCTCCACAGTAATAATGCAAGGTTTTCTCTGCAGAAACACCTTTGACGTTGGCTGCCCAATTAGATGGGACCATTGATGTGATCCGGCTACTGTGCCTTGGCGGTGCCCACATAGATTTCCGGGCAAGAGATGGAGCCACAGCACTTCACAGAGCTGTCTGTTCTCACCACTATTCGGCCCTCATGGTAAAGTCAAATGCTAACTTGTGCTTGGAGATTATGGCAAGGGTGAAAGGAGCACATAGAGATCCAAACCAGCCTTTTTAATTTTCTGCCTATTGGCATAGTCGACTAATAATGTACATTTTATAAGATAGATAGATAGATAGATAGATAGATAGATAGATAGATAGATAGATAGATAGATAGATAGATAGATAGATAGATAGATGATAGATAGATAGATAGATAGATAGATAGATAGATAGATAGATAGATAGATAGATAGATGATAGATAGATATAGATACACACACACACACACACACACACACACACACACACACACACGGCAAGGGTGAAAGGAGCACATAAAGATCCAAACCAGCCTTTTTAATTTTCTGCCTATTGGCATTTTATCATCTCTATCTCTATCTATCTATCTATCTATCTATCTATCTATCTATCTATCTATCTATCTATCTATCTATCTATCTATCTATCTATCTATCTATCTATCTATCTATCTATGATAGCACCCAAAATTAAGATAAAAAACAATTATAATAATCCAGGGTAATGGGCTCTTCTAATACAGAGAAGGGGTGTGTATTTTTTTCATCAGTAGATTCATAGAACATAACTTGGCAAGTATTTCAGAATGCCTGAAATAATATTCGAGAAGTCCTGGGTTTAATATACTTAGGGAAGAGGAAGCTATTTATTGCAGTTTTGGAGAAATGACAGAGAAGCCTATGGCTGAGATAATAACTCATTTTTCAAAAGGCACCCTTTATTTCATCCAGGTATTCTTTCACAAAAGGGAAAGAGTTAATAGAATAACAGAGTTGGAAGGGATGTTGGAGGTCTTCTAGTTCACACACACATACACACCCCTGCTCAAACAGGAAATCTTATACCATTTCAGACAAACTGTTGTCCAATCTTTTCTTAATGTTGAAGCACCCACAATTTCTGGAGGCATTGTGAGTTGAAATAACGGATTTTAAAAATAAAAGTAAGAAAAACATCGGGTCTATGTGTTATCACTAATGCTGCTTGATGCCCCCAAAATTGCCATAGAGCAAGTTTGACTTCACTCAGGATAGGAAGTAATGTTGGACTGATGCTGCCATTGCTCAGCTATATTTTTCTCTCTGGCTTACACAGGCGCTCTTGGACCTGGGTGGCTCCCCCAATTATAAGGACCGCCGTGGGCTGACCCCACTCTACCATACAGCTATGGTTGGAGGTGACCCACACTGCTGTGAACTTCTGCTGTACAATCGAGCCTACATTGGCACCACTGATGAGAATGGCTGGCAAGAAATACACCAGGTGAGGTCCTTCATACCAGTCAAAATCCAGCCATCCCAAATTTCCATGCGTGGTGACTCAATTGTTTTGGCAAGGGAGCTAGCAACCCATCTTATGCCCTGTATGTGTTTCCTGCTAGGGCTGGCTTGAAGTCTAAAGATTGAGGGGGGGGGGTGGCTGTGACTTGCACCTGTCCATCTGACCATCTAGTCCTACCTTCCATTCCTGACCTCTGCTTCTCCACGTACCAGGCTTGCCAACATGGAAACTCCCAGCATTTGGAACACCTGCTCTTTTACGGTGCTGAGCCAGGTGCACAGAACGCATCTGGGAATACAGCATTGCACATCTGTGCACTCTACAACAAGGTAAGAATGATTAATTTTTACACTCCAACATTAATCAATAAAGTAATTTAAAGCATCTGGAAGTCTGGACTCCTGCTGAGGACTCCTGTTGTAGAGAGTAAGGATGATGATCTTGACAGTGATATGCTGGAACCATTATCTAGGCAAAAGGGGCTGAAGTAATGTTCTGGAGATAATATTGACAAGCAGATCTCCCTAATGTCAGTGTCTCCAATGTCAGTGTCTCCCTAAGAAATAGGGAAGGAAAAATAGAAGTAAACTTGCAAGATTCTGTATTGTAGCTATTCCCAATACAAGTACTTTTAGCCTTCATATAGAATTGATTTCCCAGTCTTTCTAGTGGGGCTGATACCAGCATCATTCATTATCCTAGGTGTATATTTGCACTTCACTTTGCCAATTTAATTCCCCCTTATATCTAAACTAACTAATGGATTTAATATTTTGATTGGTTTAAATATGTATATGCTTTGTCACCAAATTGCAAAAATCTGACTGTGAATGGTAAATAACAGTAAGTTGCACAATTGGGGAATAATATATATACAGTATTATTCTACTTGCTAGGACAATTTCCTACATCCCGCCCCAAATAAACAGAATACCAGAATACCAGAGTTGGAAGGGACGTTGGAGGTCTTCTAGTCCAACCCCCTGCTTAAGCTTAAGCAGGTTAATCATTTCAGACAAATGGTTGTCCAAATGCCTGAGACAATTTTGTCTCATGGAAGATGAAAACTATTGTGAAGTTGAAACCATTTTTCTGTGTAAAATTTGAAAGGCTATCTTGACCACCTGCACCACCTGCATCAGATAGGTAGCTTATTTTACTATGGATCCAGCCTACACTCTATCTCAGGTAGAAGGCTAGCTGTCATTGTCCTCAAACCCCCATAAATTTGTGGGTTCACTTAGTCTATTGTCTTTGGAATTATACAATCAGATGACCAGAACTATTTTGCAAGAAACTAACATTCCTGTAGCCTATCTTTTCTGCAAATAACTCTTCATATATTGTGAAGTGCAACAATCTATTCAAGTAGATAAAATGACACCAACTGAATTAGATTGACTTTATTACTGTTATTTGAACATCTGTGTCTCCTCCTCCTCTCCTCCCTCCTCTCATTTGCTTCCTTCCCCCCCCCCCGAATAAATGTACTTATCTGGAGGTTTTTCACTCAGTCTTCCTTTATATGTCAGATAGTATGGAATTAAGCCACCCTTTCATTCTAGGCATAATTTATAAAGAGTGATTATAATATATGTCCTCTTATAGTTAGGTATTCTCATTTGTATCATGGCAGCATTTCACATAGCACCTAGTTATAAAAATAACAATACAGTAACTTTCATGGTAGATGTTGATGCCATTAGCAGTGTAGTGCACGGCATACCATCTTCTTTATTCCAAAGTTTTAGAAATATTTTTAATTAATTAGTTTATCAGACAGATGGCAGAAACCTTGTGAATTCCTTTTCTAACCTCCATCATCTTCCATTCATCATCTAAAGCAGGGGTCAGTAACCCGCAGCTCTGGAACCGCATGTGGCTCTTTTGGCCCTCTGCTGTGGCTCCCTGTTGGCTGATCCCACCACTGGCTGGCCCCTCCCCTCCCCTCCCAGTCATTCCTCGCCTGGCCTGAGAAGGTAAAGGCGATGGCGGGGGATGAAGACTCGCTCCATATTCCAGAGCGGGAGCGAAGCACCCCTGTACTTGCGTGGCAACAGCATTCTGCCTTCGTCACTGTACATTTGCGTTCAAGGTAGCCCTCGCCTCCCGCTGCTTCGGGTTTGGAGCTGTTGCCGCCTCTATGGCCTGCCTGCTGCTCTTGCAGCGGCTTGCACAGTGAAATTTAGTGTGCTTCACAATGGGGGAGACGGGGTCCCCTTCTCCTCCTGGAGCCCATTACAACACGGATGCGACCCTGCCCCATTCGCCCTGGCAACAGCAGTGGCGTCGGAGAGACGAGAGAGAGAGAGAGAGAGAGAGAGAGAGTGAGAGAGAGAGAGAGATAAAGACAGAGACACAGAGAGAGAGAGAGAGGTGAACAACACCCCCGAGGCCAGGTGTGGCAAGAGGTGGCTGGGAGGGGAGGGGTGAGGCGGGGCAAATAATTTAACAACCGGTTCTCTGCCCTAATGACCGGCTGAATAGGCGTGGCTGGGGGGGGTCGTTACTGGGTGGGAGTAAGTGACGTCAAGTTGGCCACGCCCATGCAATCACACCGGTTGTTAAATTATTGGACTCCTGGTGTTTTCTGTGGGAAATGGGTCCAAATGGCTCTTTGAGTGTTTAAGGTTGCAGACCCCTGATCTAAAGGATAGGATTTATCTGGGTCTAGGTTCGAAATCTAAATTTGCTTTCTTTGGGATTTTCTGCCGTTAGACGGAAAAGGAAGGTTTATTATTTATTATTTATTTATTTATTTATTTATTTATTTGTTTGTTTGTTTGTTTGTTTATCTTCCATTTAGTTGTGTCCAATTCTCAGAGATTGTTTGGACAAGTCCCTATAGTTTTCTTGGCAAGGAAATGGTCATTGCTTCTTTCATTGTGTCCTTCCTAGGGTTGCAAGAGAATTTTCTGCCGTTAGACGGAAAAGGAAGGTTTATTATTTATTATTTATTTATTTATTTATTTATTTATTTGTTTGTTTGTTTGTTTGTTTATCTTCCATTTAGTTGTGTCCAATTCTCAGAGATTGTTTGGACAAGTCCCTATAGTTTTCTTGGCAAGGAAATGGTCATTGCCTCTTTCATAGACTGAGTGGAACTGACTGGTCTAAGTTGGCTTTGTGCCTAAGGCAGGATAGAACTCACAGTCTTCTGGTTTCTAGTCCAGTGCCTTAGCAATAGCAATAGCACTTAGACTTATATACCGCTTCATAGTGCTTTTACAGCCCTCTCTAAGCTGTTTACAGAGTCAGCATATTGCCCCCAACAATCTGGGCCCTCATTTTACCCACCTCGGAAGGATGGAAGGCTGAGTCAACCTTAACCTTAACCTCAGCCTTAACCACTACACTGAATAGCTCTCATTTTAAATGTGTACAACTCCAAATTTGCAAAACATCTTTGAATATTAAAAAGTCATGCTAGTAAAGCCAAGAATCTATTCCCGTAGAATTGATGATTTACTCTGGAACTTGATAACATGAGAAATTTCCTTTAACTAAACAGGAAATAGCCATTTACAATTATGTTTTAGGGCAGTGTTTCTCAATTTGGCAACTTTAAGATGTGTGGACTTCAACTTCCAGAATCCCTCAGCCAGCATGCTTGCTGGGGGATGCTGGGAGTTGAAGACCACTAATGTTAAAGCTGCCAAGTTGAGAAGCACTGTTTAGAGCAGGCCTCTCAAACTGGTGGGCCGGATACATCATGCGCAGGCTACGCCCACCCCGGTTCCGCAAATGCAAAAAACATTGAGATACATCACAATTCGGCCCGTGAGACGATTGAGTTTGACACCCCTAGTTTAGAGGAACATAAAAAAGAGGATTCTGCCCTCCCCCATCCTCCACTTCCCATATTCCATTACAATTTGTGAGGGTGAGGATATTGAAAGCAACTTGAAGGCAACCAGGCCAATTTGGAAGCATTCCAGTAATATTAGTATTAGTACTGCATTCCACCCAGATGCAGCTTTCCTTTCCAGATTTCAGCTTTGAAAAATACTGATCTGCCGAGAATTGTAATCCGAGGGAGAGCTGTTCACAGGGATGGTCAAATAAGTTAACATGGAAGCGACAAGTATAGGATGAAAACCATGCCTATTTTGTATGTGCACAGCTACCATTTTGCTTGTTTACATTGTGTTTATTTATTTATTTAATAAATAAATTTATAGTTGCCCAGCTCACACATAGGTGATTTCCAGTGTCTTTCAAAATCTTGCACATCTTGATCAAAGATCATCTTCTGCCAAATGCTCAAGTCACACTGTGCCCTATCTATATAATGAGAGATTCTCATATATTGCAGGGATTGTAGGTATGTAATAGTGAAGAGGGAGAGGAAAGAATAATTTGATCTGTTTGGATTTACCATTGTCAAAAGGGGCAAAATCATCACTTCATTTATACTCAGCTTCTCATTTTGCCAGCCTCATTTTAAATTTTAATTTCCGTTAATGGGGACTAATTCATAGTGAAGCATTGGAATCCACCTCCCTGCTGAGTTTATTTCCTGAATGACTTTGGACCCACATGGACTAAGAGACATTTTTAGGAAGTAAAATATAGGGTCTGACCAGAAATCAGTGCCTTCCATTGTCTTCAGCTTCCTAAGTGTTATTTTCTGTGAAATGAATCTATTGTGATGGGCTATGCACCACTCCCCATGGCAACCATTTTGTGATGGGTGATTCCTCCTCATGGCAGCCATTTATTTTTCTCAGAATACCAAATGTGGCCCAAAAAGTTCAAACTTCAAAATTTATTCTGAGAAAAATAGTAGGGTAGGGTAGGGTAG
>QLTV01000401.1:468891-480399 GCA_003457575.1 Thermophis baileyi
TATTAAAATATATTATATAATATATACATATAATGAAACATAATATACATATAATATACATTTAAGAAGTACAGACTTAATCTGCACTGAAATGTAAAAAGAACCAAAGTCAGCCCCATCTCTAAAAAGTCCATTCCTAATACTCTCCCCTCTGTCCACTGAAATTGCTAAACATGGAAGCTGTCTCTTATGTATTTCTTCTTGGGCTCTCTTCCTCTCTCTTCTCCCCTCTCTGTTTCCCAGGAAAGCTGTGCCCGAATCCTGTTATACCGAGGAGCTAACAAAGAGATCAAGAACAACCATGGTCAAACTGCCTTCCAGGTGTGCAGTGAGCTGAGTCCAAGAGAGAATTAAGAGCAGAGCATGTTGGCAGTTTGATCCCAGGCATCATAGGGCAGAGCCCCTGACCTTCCCTCTTTTCTAGTGCTTCTGCATTAGAGCCTCTAAATGTGGGTGTTTGTAGATTTAATTTGATATTTTAGGAAAAGGAGTAATTGTGTCATGACTCCTATGTCTCAATTTGCAGACATCACAGTACAATTTTTTGTTCATATTTTTTTCTCAAGGAAATTGGTACATTTGTAACATATATCTTGCCAGTTTCTATAAATTCTTGATTTTGGCACTAAGGTCCCCAAGTTGTCACTAGTACTGCAGTCCCAGGGTATCATCACCTGTATGACATAGGAGATAATTGGGAGGAGGGAGTAGAGCCCTATCATCTCCTTGTCTCAAATCTCCAAAACTGAGAACGACTCATGTCCCCCTAGCATTGGCTCAACATCGGACTCAGATGATATTGGAATAAAATAAGGTATTGAAGACATCAGAAGGTAGATTCTGCATATAGTCTTTCCTTGTAAGCATGGATGTTGCTTTTGCCAGCCTTTGCCAATCTGGTATTAGTCAGATGTGTTGAAGCAGAATGGTCATCTTCCCCAGCTTGAATTAAAGATCACTCTTGAGAAATACCCAGTTTCTTAGGGATTTCTCAGTACCTATTTCTCATACAGGTAGTTCTTGAGTTACATTCCTTCAGCAACCATTCAAAGTTACTGCAGCACTGAACAAAGGGACTTACGGCTGGTCCTTGAAGTTGCAGCTGTTGTAGCACACACACCCCCAAGTCACGTGATCAAAATTCAGATGCTTGATAGTCTGCTCACACTTATGATCACAGTGGTGCTTCAATTCCCCCTATCCACTTATCTCTCCCCCATCTATGCCCTTTGGGCTCCCTGCACTCTAGAACCCTGCTGCCTTAGCTGACCTTCGCCATCTTCTTGCTCCCACTGCTGACCAAGCATGCCCAGCCTGTGCCCTTCACAAGGCAGCTGCTGGTTACATGAGGCTTTCTCCCCAAGATCAGGTATAGCAGTTTCCTCGTGAGACCTGGAAAACATGGCCGCATGTGGCCAGCAGCTGCCAGGTGTAGTGTCAAAACCTTTTCCACACCTCATCTGCAGTGGGAATAAGAAGACAGAGAAGGTTAGCTGGCATCTCAAAATGCAGAGCAACAAGGGTCTCTGGCCTGGGGTGGCTGGGTCTTCCTGGCATAGCTATGGCTTTGCACCACATTGCTGGAGCTTTCTGGGCTGCTTTGGTTTTGCGCCATGCTGCTGGCTTCCCAGGCCGCTGCTGTTGGAGCTTCCCAGGCTACTGCGGATTTGCACAGGGCTGTTGGAGCTTCTCAGGGCATGGTGGCTTTGCATCTCACTGCTTGGATGGCTGAGACTTCCAGAGGCGGATGTGGCTTTGCATTGTGCTCAGGTTTCTTGTAATCCTACAGTCACAACACACCAAGAAGCCCCAAGGTAGAGTGCAGGGTGGCCAAAAGAGCAGAGATGAGGGGAAGATAGGAAGATGGGGGGAGTTGGAAGCAGTCCCTTATCTTACCAAATCTCAGGTTGGGCGGAACCAAGCCCAGAATGGCTTAGATTGGGGAGGGTCCTTGTCTAATGGGCAATGGAATTTGCTTAATGACAGCAACAGGGAATGCTGGGATTGCTGTCGCTAAGCAATATGGTCATGTGACTACAAGCACATTCTGGTCCCAATTGTGGTTACAAATCAAGGACTATCTGTATGTAGAGATAAGACAGCAGCATTTTCAGGCCACTTTTCATACCTGGGCAAGAATATTGAAATCTAACAAGATTTCAGGGGTTTTAAAATTGTACTGTTTTGGGAGGGGGGTTGGTAGTCATCTTGGCACTTCAAGTTGCACATTACCAATATATATATATAAAGAGGTAGAGCAAGAAAGATTATGTTTACATGGATACATTTTCTTTCTATCTTAGGTTGCAGTCATTGCAGGAAATTTTGAGTTGGGGGAGCTGATCAAAAGCCATCGAGATTCAGATGTAGGTAAGTTTGATTTGAGGAAAGGAGACTGATGTGAACGCTCTACAAAAGTACAGGTAGTCTTGTTTAATGACTTATTTAGCAACTTATAAGGGTGATGAAAAAGTAATTTTACAGACAATCCTCGCATTCAGTCTGTGAAAGTTGTAGTGAGATCGTAAATGCATTTGTGGTTTCACTTAGTGACTGCTTCGCTTAACAACTGAGTTGCTGGTTCCAATTGTGGTTGCTAAACAAGGATTACCTGCTTTTGTACATATCACAGCTATTGATCCACCACATCTCCAAACTTACATATACAAATAAAAACCCTGAACATGTAATTCTCCGGAGAAGCTAAGGATTACTAGCAAACATTTCAGAACTTAGACAAAACTAATAATTTCCAAGTTCTTTGTGGAGAGATATGGGGAAAGTCACCCTGGGAACTGAAACAGTTTAAATGTAGCTTAAAGCATTTTTGTACCAGTGATGTTTACCTTGCTTTTTGCTTTTTTTCCTATAAAAATTATTGTCTCATTCTAAATTCATATGGCAATGTTTGGATTAGTTTTGTTAGTAAAGTAGGCTAGAAATCATATAAACACAATAAATAAACACAATTAAAAAGCCCTTATGAATACAATAGAATATGGATTGTACCATTCCTTTCTTTTGCTGCCTTATCTCTAGGGAGACGAGAATAATAAGAAATGTGATGGCTGCAGCTAGGAATTTCACTTATTATGGAGGTTTTGTATTGCTGGGGTTTTAGTATGTGACTTAACTCTTCTTGCTGACAGGAATTTGACATGTTTTGGACTCTGTGACAGAGAGTCTGCTTTTCATTTCAGAAGGTGCATTGTTTCAGTGCAAAGCTCTTTCTTCTTAGTTGCTGCACTGTTGTTCCTGACATTTTTTCCTCAAGCAAATAATTACCTTGCCCTCACCAGAGTGTCTTCCAGGGTTTTTTTTCTAGCTTCTTGTAGAACCAAGGTTCAGCACCCTGGTGACCTGAACTGTCAACATGCAACATCAGAGCCAATTAGCATTAATGCTTCTCTGCTTTGGGCCCCTTTAAGAGGATTCTGCACCCTGTTCAGACCTACATGCCATCTACCAGATCCATAACCTCCAGTCAACTCCTCCTGCTGGAATATAACCAGCTCTGTGTCCTCCTCCTGCAACTGGCAACACTATGCAGCCAGTACACCACTCATAGCTATAACCTTGCAAGCAAATTATAGTAGGGACCTGCTAAGGGAAAAGAGGATCTGCAAAGGACATTTTGGCAAAGTCCTGTTCAGCCTCTTTCCCCTTGGGTTGTCCTCCTTTTACGTTCCTTAAGTTTCCCACTTTCAGCACTTTCATATTTGTAAATCAGGAGCTACCTTCATAATAGCAATAGGACTTAAACTTATATACCGCTTCACAGTGCTTTACAGCCCTCTCTAAGTGGTTTACAAAGTCAGCCCATTGCCCTCAACAATCTGGGTCCTCATTTTACCCACCTCGGAAGGATGGAAGGCTGAGTCAACCTTGAGCCGGTGACATTTGAACTGCTGAACTGCAGCTAGCAGTCAGCTGAAGTAGCCTGCAGTACTGCACTCTAACCACTGTGCACTCTTCTCTAATGCCCCCTTCTCTCTTCTCTCAGCAAAGCCAAGAACCAGAAGGATATAAGGATTCAAATTGAACAAATGGGTATCATATACCTTCATCAGCAGGTAGGCAAGGATCAGGGTAGACAGTTTAGCCTGAGCTATGAAAACAGAAATCTTTTCAAGCCCCTGCTTTGGCTCCTCAGATTCAGAGGAGGATTTTCTGCATATTTTAAAGCACAGCATCATCATTCTCCATCATCAGCTCTCCCTGTTTTTCTTTTTTAGCTTTTTACTAACATTACCGTTCTTTTTAGTCCCTTTCCAGGAGACTCCCCAATATGCCAGCCGGCGCCGGGATGGCCCTCAGAACCTTACAGTGCCACATACTTTGCTGCGAGCCAACAGTGATACCAGCATGAACCTCCCAGACTGGATGCTTTATGCCCAGCCATCTATCCCACCTGCCACAGTAGCAGTCCAGGTCCAGAAGATCACCACAGGAACATTGCGCAGCTCCAGCAGTCCCCGTGGTGCTCGCAGTCGCTCGCCATCACGGGGACGCCACACGGATGAGGCCAAAAAACAGCGTGGTCGACCCAGGTAAGACTGGAGGTCCATATTGGAAGCTTCAGAACTGGTTTGTATAAATAGATGTGATCTGATGGGTTTGTTAGAAGAAGGGAAGGATTAAACATTAGGTCACCCACTCACCATGGGCTTATGATCTTAAGTCGTGCTTGTATATAAGAGAGAACGATTAGGGGTGGGAAATTCATGGAGCATAAGCCATTGTTTCTCAGCTTCATCTTTTGCTGCACCCCCTTCCCCCAAAAAAGTCCTCAAAAATCATACCAGTTATGTTCAAATTTAGAATGGACCTGGTTTTCCCCTCCTTGCCCCTACTCTCAAATACCAATGATAAGCTTCCAATACCTATTGTGCTGAATGAAGGACCCAAACAATAAAAAGAAAACTAAATTCTAGCCTAACTTCCTGGGACTTCACTGCCTCAAAAGTGCAACCCCCCCAAAAAAAATCTAAAACAAAACAAAATACAAACCTCAAACTTCTAAATAGGATAGCTTTTAAAAAGTATATTCTCTTTCTGTAAAATATTTGCTTGCCCCTGTTTCATGTAATTATTTACTTCAAAATGTGTTAGGCTGTTGCATTTCTTCCTGCTTATTTTGCTAAGGAAAGACTGATCTTTTTCCTGAAGCCTTTCCCCAATGGTAATACCAGCTCTTAGGGTTTTTTGTGGGGGGGGAAGGGAACTGGGTTCTAATACCAAAATGTTCCACCTAAACACCCTAAGAGGTATAAATTGTTAATTCTAAAGTGGCAAATGGAAGAAATTATTAAGTAAAAGGGAACCTGTATGTTCAACTTAAAGTTGCTTAATTGAATTTAAATGAAATGAAATTAGAATTATTTTTAGTTCTTGGTCCAACTACTTTTTTTAGGTTCTTTCCATCTAGTTGTTAGAGTGGTGACCCAGCACATGACTTAAAGACTTGGTCTGAAGAAAGTTAGGTCCACAAATATCAGAATCTAAAGATTCTCTAAGATGAAGTGTGATCAAAAAACTTTGCTGCTTTGGAAAAGTTGTGATGTAAAAAAAATTACCATTATCAGAGATTGTGTTGCAAGAGAAAAATTAAAGAATTATCATGGAGCCAAGATTCTGAATTCTTAAAAGAGAGAGCATCTTGAGCTAAAACTTATTTATATTTGTTATTTATTTATTTGGTTATTTCAGTTGCCTTTGCCAAGAGTACCTAGGGATTTACGATCATACATCAACAATTAAAACTTCCACAGTAATATTAATAATGCAGGAGGATCGAAGGAGATGGGGGAATGGATTTATCACACATAATTGGGAAAAATTTTATCTGGATTTTATTGGGAAGGTAGACTGATTTTGGAGATTGAACTTACTATATTTAATCAGACAACAACTGATAAGAGATGGAATTAAAAAGCAAACATGGATATTTGATCCAGAATGAATTAATATTGACTTTTGGGATGATTTGGGATGATAAGATGCCATGGAAAATTTCCCATGAGCTGATTACAACAATAGTTTGTTAATAGAGGATTTTGAAACTTTTAACTTTGTCTTTTTTATCATTATTGTTTTTCCTATTAAATGTTTTGTCATTAATATAGTATATGGATGATAGGTTAGTAATTTGCAAATAGATTTAGTAGTTTAAAAATCTTTTGGGCCTGTTTTGTAAAGGATGGGAAATTAATATTGCAATGATGTATCAATCAGTGTTCAACTGAGGGGATAATATGCATATAGTTTAGTTAGTTTATTTCTTGCATTTTCTTTTTCTTTTCTTGCATTTTAATATCTTGCTTGCTGTGTATTTTGTTTTTTTTTTTAATCTTTTGGAGTTTTATATTTTAAATTTTTTTAATAAAATAAAAAATTTTACGAAAAAGAAATTCCAGGCTACATAACAGTCAAGGACTACCTGTATGTAGCTCACCAGATGTTGCTGAACTATATTTCTAACATCTTTCACCACTGCCTAAGTTGACTAAGTCTACTGGGAGTTGTAGTGCAGCAACATTTAAAGGAACTTAGGTGCAGAACTCACCCTGGTGACGCAGTGATTAGAATACAGTATTGCAGGCAAACTCTGCCCACTGACTGGAGTTCGATCCTGGTGAAGCTCAAGGTTGACTCAGCCTTTCATCCTTCCAAGGTCAGTAAAATGAGGACCCAGATTGTTGGGGAAAATATGCTGACGTTATGAACTGCCCAAAGAGTGCTGTAAAGCACTGTGGGCGGTATATAAGTCTAAGTATTATTACTATCGATATTCTTCATCAATAGAAAAATACACAGACATCTGAGGGGCAGAACATCATCATCATCATCATCATCATCATCATCATCATCATCATCATCATCATCTACAAAGAACTAAGGGTTCATTGTGCTGCTGCAACCACCACCTTGCCTTTTTGACCTCTCAGTAGATGTCATGGAAAGAGACTATAATCCCAATTCTGGTACTCAACATGCACTTATTTCAAACTAAGGCAAAGATGAAAATTTCATCTTTTTAATTTAACTTGTAGTTTACCTCTAATAGAACTACTAGAAAAAGAATAGAATAAGCCAGAAAATATAGTTTCTCTGTAAAAGTGAAGAGGGAGTCCAAAGTAATTCATTGTATTGTACTAGCTTTTATCTTGGCTTCTTTTTCCCTCCGTCTCCTGGCAGTTCCAGTGGCTACCAGAAAGAATCTGCTGGAAGCAGTACACTGAGTAGTCGAGGTGTGAAGCGGAAACTTTATTCAGCTGTGCCTGGCCGCACATTCATGGCTGTGAAACCCTACCAGGCCCAGGGTGAGGGTGAGCTCTCCATCAGCAAGGGCGAGAAGATCAAGGGTACGTTGATCTTTGTGCACACCCTTGGATTGTCCAGGGATTCTTCATGAGTCTACAGTATTGTTCAGCTTCTTTGGGAGAAATCATTCGGCTTAGCATAGAGGTTCTCAAACTCTGTTGTAGTGAGCCTCCTTGAACTGAAGGAGTAAGAAACTTGTCCTCTCCAAGAAAGATCCTTTTTTAAAAATTAGGAGACCTGATTCTTGAGAATCACCTGATGGAAGATGTCTGGGCAAGATTCCTGTGTCCAGGACACTTTGACTTGACCTCTCAAAATCTCCTTCACTTTCTTTAAAGTGCGGAGAAGGGCAGCAGGAAAGAATCTTTAATCCATCCCTTTCAGTTGTTTTGAATCCTTCAAGCCTTATTGATTTTCACCATCTAGAAATGTTCTGCCAAGGGAAGTAGGTCAGGTGAAGACTTAATGGAGAGAAAAGTGAGAAAAGTGAGGACATTAAAAAAACAGAAGTTGCTCCACATGTTTTTTGATAAACATGCATACAATTCATCCCACCCAAGTAAGGAAATCCATACTTAATTCTTAACAGAACATGGAAACAAAGAGTGATATATATACACACACATAAATGGAGGTGGGATTGAGGGTAGGAAGGACTTTAGACCTCTCTAAATTGGGTGGGGGGCTGCCTCCTACTTCATGCTTTGAGAACCTTGTGTTTGGCTCAGCTTAAAAGCCAGGCTATTTGTGAGGCTTGGCTTGTGTTTGTGTACATGGTTTCTTGTTGGTGTCTACAATGTCTTGGTGTGTATCAGCCAGCTACATGTGAGTGGTTCATGGCCTTTTCCTTTGTGTGTATCTGTGTCTAGAGATTAGTAGCAGGATTAGAATTTTGTAAAATGAGGAAGTGTTTGATATCGAAAAAAGGATAATCTGCATTATTCTAACGAAAGATGAGAAGTTGTGTTATCCAAACTCATATTATTTGTCCTCTTAACCCAGAACTTTCTAACCTAATTGGAAATAGATCTCTAGAGTCTTAGGCCAGAGGGTTTTTGCATAATCTTGATCACTTAGACAGTGATGCAGAGATTGAATCTTGAGGTTTTGGCTGGTAAAATAATTTCATGGTTCTTTTTATCCTTTAACGTTGAAAGTAAAAATTAAAAGGCGGCCTTTTCACTCGCAGAGACTGTGATGTTCAATGAAAGATGTTCTTAAATAATGCATAATGAACCCCAATTCTGATTCTTTGAATACTGCCCCTAAAGTATGTAGCACTCTGAGAGAAAAGCAAGTTATCCTTTCAGTTTATATCTTTTCTTTTAAAAATCTGTATATTGCTTATAGTATTTGTTGCACTTCTCGTGCCTGGTGCTACCCACACACCCAGAAAAACCATGTTCCATTTTTATTTGTGTTCTGGTTGAATATCTATGCTCAGATTTATTTATTTTTTCATTTTAAGATTGTGGCTCTTGCAGTAAGGTCCAGTAAATCTGAGGTTCAAATTAAAAAATACAAGCCAGGAATCTACTGCTCTAAATCAGGAATGGAAGACTTTTTTTCTGTGAATGATTACGTTTCTTCAGATATAAAAGCTGACATGATAGTAACAGTGAGGGTCAAATCCCAGAATGGATATTACAGGAACTAAATTTATTTATCTTTCTCAGCTCCTTTCTTTTTCCTGCTCTCTGCTTAGTAAGCTGCCAGATTGCCTTTACAAATATGCAAGTTGATCTCTTGTTTAGCTAAGAGCTATTTGGTGCTCTTGGCTCTTCCCTAAATTGATGGTTATGCAGATAATCTATGAAATTACTGGAACGGCGGGATACTACACATCCTAAAATAAGAGGCCTGATTTCAGGTTTTCATGTACAGTAGAATAGAGTGGTGATCAGATGCAGAAGACCAAAGGCCTCCTGCAGATTTAATATACAGAAGGAGGAATCTTAACAGGTATAGTTGGTGGGACTTTCGTGCCATGAGATGTTCCTTTCTTTGTTGTCCGATTTATTTCCAGTTGAGGGAAATGTAAACAAAGATTTAGAACAACACAACTATGGCAGTGGCCATATATGAGTGAGTTTAATACCAGAAGGCTTCCATTGCAGTTAACGCTTTCCTCCTCCTTCCCTCCCATGAGTGCAAACTATTGCAAGTCCCCTATGCTATTTTGTAGAACAAAATTAAAAATGCAAGGGGAAGATGATGGATGTCTACAGTATCTGAAAAAGCAAATAGGAAAAAGAGCCAATTTCATTTAAAGCAATCTGTGCTACAATGCGCTGGGGCTCAGGGGGCAGAGTTTAAGAGCCGCAATGCTATCCTCTTCCCACCACTCAGCCATACCTGCTGAGTTCATCAGTCATTTCCTTTCCTTGGTGAACAGAGCTAATGGGTCCTTGGCCCACTAAAGGTTTGGTTTTTTAAGGTATGGTGGGTGACTGTATCCTTACATCAATAGGCAAGTAAGATTCAACACAGTCAAATTATTGTTCAACAAAGAGTGCTGGAATCTGGGAACCTCTGGGAAATCTCAAGGCAAGATTTTAGTATAGGCTTCAAAAATAGTCCATGCTTTAAAAAAAAATGAAATAGCAGCAAATTAAACTCAGTTGGTTATTCTGCACATAATCTTCTAGGGAAATCTAGGCCAAAAGACTGTGGATCACCTAAGGATAATAGATGTTGCTAGGTGTAGATTTGGGCTAGGCTCTTGCACCAAACTGGCTATAGGGAAATGACAAAACCGCTGGCCTACCCTCATACAATCCCTAGTTTCTTTATGCCCCTAACAATGCCTATCTCCTTTGCAGTGCTGAGTGTTGGGGAAGGCGGCTTCTGGGAGGGACAGGTAAAGGGTCGTGTAGGCTGGTTCCCCTCAGACTGCGTGGAGGAAGTGCCCAACAAGTCCCAGGAAGGGAAGCAAGGTAGGTATTCCAGATGATGCCTTTATTTATTTGTTACAAGTGCTTTTATGCCGCTTCAATCACCTGACTCCTAAGTCAGACTTAGAAGATAGAAATATGTTGCAGTACCATCCACATGATCAGAATTTACCAATATGTCAGAAATAAAAGCAATCAGCAATTAAAGTATTACATAATGTCATACCACTATACAACATCAGGCAACAAAGATTCATCCCAAACTCAGGTACCTTTATCTGCTCTCACCTCACTCCCTGTTGGAAAAAAAAACCTTAAAAAAAAAAACCTTTCCCGAATATTAAAAGTGGGGGTTTAGTTCTCATGTCTGATGGGAGGATGTTTTATAGGAAGGGACCTTCCACAGGGAATGCCTGCCTTTGAATCCCGTACACCCTGCAAGGAATGATGATTCTCAACAATCTTTCTGTACAGGCAGTGTTTGAATGGGCAGATTCTGCTTGGAGTATATGGTCTCAGTAAGGATCAAGCTATGTAGTACTTTAGAGGTGATCACCAGCATCCTGAACTGTTCCCTTGTTTGTGTACTGTACACACACACACACACACACACACACACACACACACACACACACACAGCCATGGCAATTCACTTTCTGCTGTTTCTGAATACTTCATTCAATGAAAATATGTATCCCTTTTCATGAAATGGAATAAATTTTTGTCCCATCAAAAAACATTATTATGCTAAATAGTTTCATATCATTTCAAGGACACTTTCCTTGACATTTTTACTAGACATAATAACAAGTTCAGTTTTTTCAAGAGTGAACCTTTGTGTAGTCAGAACAATATACCATCCATGTACCAAGGGTAGCTAGCAACAGGATAGGGGAAATCCCATAGTTTGTAAACGTATAAGAAGCCTTTAAGAAAGAAAAATCTAAGAAATAATGAATTAACAAGTCTAGTGAGCACTGACTATTGATTTTATTTAATTTTTTTAAAGTTGTGCTTGGTGGGGAAAGGTAATAGAATGGAGTAACTTAGAAAAGGACATAATAGCTTATTGGAACTTTCACTTTTTATTTGTGCAAAAGACCATTTTGCTAGTTCTGCTCCATTTCTTACCTATGACATGGAGACACACTTTCATCATTTTGAGAAGGTAGATTAGCAGAATTCCTAGAAATTTCTTGGATTATGATTAGGTTTAACACTCATAGAGAAGGGAGCCTTTTCTCCCCCACTCCTTTCCCCCCCCCTGGAACTATATTTGCCCCCCCTCTCC
>QLTV01000401.1:480485-539816 GCA_003457575.1 Thermophis baileyi
ATTGCCCCCCCCTCTCCCCTGTAAGTATTTTTGTGGATGGATATTACATCAGAACATAGCCTGGGAGTTTCAAACTGTGTTCCACAGAACTCCAGGGTTCCATGAGAATTTGAGGGTTACCACAATTTTTTTTTTAAAAGGTTTAGTCAATTATATTTATTTTCTTTGGCTCTTGATCAGAGATTCTGGGTATTTTTTTTTCCAGTAGGTTCCATCTCCAGGAGAAGTTTGAAAATGCCTGACATAGCTTACTTTTTTGGCAGTGGTAGGGGGAAATGGGCATCTATGATATAAAATGGGTTTATACCTCTGAAAATATAACACATCGAAATGGAGCTGCATTTCATGGAAGTATTATGGGAGGAAAGTGTCCCAGAATATTCCCACTTTTTATTGGGGGGGGGGAGAAAGAAAGAGAAATGGGGGAAAGAGAAATGGCAAAGCAGCCTTTATTGCAAGGTATTAAATTAGTATTTTTCAACCATGGCAACTTTAGTATGTGTGAACTTCAACTCCCAGAATTCTGCAGGCTGCATAGTTAATGCTAATTAATCTTTTTGTTAATTTAATTCTTTCTCTCCTCCCCTCCGCCTGTCACTTTAAATTAGCATTAACACTAATACCCAATCAAAAATATTACACTAGTATTTAATTCCCTCCAAAGCCTTCAGAACTGACATATCGTAAGTTCATGTCTTACTGATACCATATGGGTAGATTACAATATGGTGAAATACACATATGCAAAATGTAGTTTTGCTCAGATCTATTTATCTTTCCACTATAGATTCTCTTTCAAAATGCTGGGTTTTGTTAAAAAAAATATATTAAAAGGAGTTATTTGACATGAGCAGTTCCTAACAGGACCAACAGTGATTCCTTTTTTCCACAATAGCAGCTTGATGAAAAGAAAGAAGACAGGAACAAAAATTGGTTTCAGTTGGACATCTTTTGTGGTGATGCATTCTGTTTGAAGAATGCTGCCTTACTTGTTGTAGTACAACGTAGTATTGTTTCTGTCAGTCATCTGCACATGAACATTTTACAAACAAATATAAGAACACATACAACCACATGAGCTTCCAATGCATAACACTTCATACTACTGAAATATTTCTTGGCTTTTGTTTTCAAATCTAAGTTTCCAGACAAAATATTTTACTATGTAGTTGTTGTTCCCCATTCATGAGATTTCTTTGAAATCCAGACAATGATATTTTTATTAGTGAATTTTCACAGCCTGGATCTGGTGATAATACTTAAAACCACAAAAAAGGTGTTATACTAAATACACAGTATTTGTCCAATATGCGATTACACTTAACACTTGAGCTACACCAGCTGCAGTGTGTGAAATGGCAGCCTATACACAGATTGTGCCTTAAGGTTCACTATAGAAAGGATGCCGTTTCATAGCTGGAGAATTTCAGAGAGATGCATGTGAAGCATTACTAATAGTAGCAGGGGAAAGTGATTTATATAAAGAAACTTCTCTCTGATAAGTTGAGAAATTGTGACCCTTCCAATGTCACGAATCATAATTTTCAGCAGACCAGCCAGACTCTATTGGTGATGGAAACTTCTATATAGAAATATTTGGAAAGTTATTCCCATTCCTGCCCTATTTTGAGATGTGCTCACTCAAAGACTAATTAAAGGGTCAAGAAACTGAAGGCAAGAGGAGAATTAGGGACCTTAAAGTTCTGCATGATCACTTTTTATAGATCTCTGTGGCCATCTATCTTCCGGATGTGTTGGGATTTCAACTCTCAGAATCCTTGGTCAACAGGGACAATGATTATGCCAGTTAAGAGTTTCTTGTCCCAACTTAGAAATGAAAGCCACTAGATAACTTCAGCCCAATCATTCTCTAAGCCCAACTGAGCTCACAGGGTTATTGTTGTGGGGAAAACAAAAGAAGGAAAAAGAATTAGGCATGTTTACTACCTTGACTTATTTATAAAAATAAAATAAAGGTGGGATTTAAAAAAAAAATCTTTAAAAAAGGGACCAGGGAAGGCTAACTTAAAACTAGAAGAGTAGTTTTCTGCATAGAATTAAGCACGCTATCTTGAGTAATTTAAAGAGATTTCTCTTTAAATTTATAGCCATTATCTCAAGATGTGCATAAATAAATCAGTGTCTCTTTTTGTCCTCCTTTTGGAGTTTTATCTTGCTGGTGTTAGTTTTTTTCTTTTTCTTTGCTGGATTAAAGAGAGAGACAGGGAAATATGGTCTTCCATATTTTAGACCCGAACACACTTTCTTATCATAAATAATAGCTATTAGTGAGAACTCTGACAAGAATGGACAAGATTTTGTGGTCAAAGTCCACAGTTGTTTGAGGAGTGACAAGCACCATAGCATGCAGGGTTTTGGTGTAAAGGGGATGAGCTAATATCTGAGGGGTGGAGGGATTAAATTATATTAAGTCTATTGGAAGTTATATAATGGTTTTCCTATGTTTTCTACTTTAGCAGGAAACTGAAAATTAGCAATGCAATGGGAGAGGGCTTAGAAAGCCCAAGAAAAGAACTGGCTCTAATGAGCCATCTTTGGCTTAAATTCAAGTATGCATTATCATTAATACTAATCATCCATGATGTCTTACAAAATATAGATGTGTGCTGGTAACTAATACTGTATAACTATTAGGGAGAAAATGCAGCAGTTTACAGGAAAGTTGGAAAGTATGCATTTGATTTCCTTTTATTCCTTTTCTTTAACATGACCTTTTTCCATGGACATCTTTTTTCACTCTGCCACCATTAGCTGCCCTAAATCTATGCTGCCTCTGAGCAGCTACTGGAGGAAAAGTGTCCTGAACCCAGAGAAAATGCTACTTTGGTTTTTTATGCCCCTCTGCTCTAATCCCACCCCTCTCCACTTTGCTTTGCAGAGAGCCGCAGCGATAAAGCCAAACGACTCTTCAGACATTACACAGTTGGTTCCTATGACAGCTTTGATGCCCCTAGGTGAGTGAATGATCCACAAAAGTTAGACCATCTGGGGTGATATGCAAAGTACAAATGTGTGGATATGCAGCTGATAATTCAGAAAAAGTTTTGGTAAATGTTAATTATGACAGCTTCCCCAACTTGACACTCTTTTGATGTTTTGGGACTATAACTTTCAGAATGCTGGCTGACAAATTCTAGATATTTGCAGTTCCAACATCTCTTAAGACAGCCAGGTTGAAGAAGGCTGGCATGGCATATTGAGATCATAAAGGTCACTATTTTCTTATGATACCATTATACACATATCCAGACCTCATCAGTTCTTTTGTATTGAACTTCAGACTCCTTCTAATATATTTTCCCTGCTGTGGTATCTTCTAAATATGTGGGACTTCAGTTCCCATTATCCAATGCATTTTTAAGGCTACCATGTGATTTTTATTCTGGAGGGTCTAGGCAGGGGTGTCAAACTCGATTTCATTGAGGGCTGCATCAGGGTTGTGTTTGACCTCAGAGGGCCAGGGTGGGCGTGGCCAGGGTGGACACAGCCAGCTCGAGGTCACTCGTGTCGCGGGTGCCTGTGGTGGCCCGAGCGCTCTGCCAATGAAAACGGCCTCTCGAGCTCTGTTTCCGGCTTCGACGGCCTCCTGCAACCCTCTGCCAGTGAAAACGGAGCTCTATGCACGGCCCTCGTGAACTCCGTTTCCGGCTGCAACGGCCTCCTGCAATCCTTCTGTGGCCCTCCCGAGCTCCGTTTCCCTGCAGAGGCACTGCGGGCCAGTCATTCGCTGTTTTCAGGGCGGCCCCACAGGCCAGATCTAAGCACCCTGTGGGCCGGATCTGGCCCCCAGGCCTTGAGTTTGATACCCCTGGTCTAGTGGGTTCAGGAATTACTGTTTGTTTGTATATTTAGTAATTCAGTAAATCTGAAACAGCCACAGGTTGAATCAGGATATTCCATGGAGTTGATACACTTCTATAAAATGTTCAAGAAAGTTTGCAAATCTACACCTATTTCCTTGTCAGAATACCCCCACTGAGCAAAGCAGGAGTGTGCTTAATACCTTTGCATAGGATTTCTCTGTCAGGAGGATTTATGCTTGAAAAATAACCCTATAATAGGGATTAAGAGAAACTGGTCACTTACTTGTAGTCCTGCAGAATGTAGTCTGGTCACTGTCATGAGTCATCTCACGTGATCTGTTTGCATGAGTAATAGAGTGATGTATCTAGTTTGCTTTGGTAGTGTGAATTGTGTGAACATGGGAAGGGGGCCGGAAAGGAAAAATATATATTGTGGAAAAGGACTGCACAGTATGGTTCAGATCCTTTCTAGTCTGGTGGTTATGGTATATTAAATCTTCGAAAGCATCATAAATTGAATTATGAATAACATTTAAAAAAGGAGAAATAGGTATGATAACCAGTGACTGGTTATCTCTTTCAAAGCCTAAGTACTAGTGAGTTAGCTATTACTGTGAAATGGCTGTCTTGTTTTAGAGTCTTAAACATAACGAGTTTAATGTTGGTCTAATGTAGAGCAGCTCACCTTATCATAAGAGCTAGAGCCTATAGAACTGTGAGGCTTTTTCTTTTGGTTTCCTGAGAAGGGTTATTTTTCTTTCAGCTCCCTTTCCTTAAAACATCTTAAGCTATAATGAAGAATGACTACAAATAAGTAACATTTCTGAACAATAATCAATAATCAGTTTCCCTTTTCTCTTTCTCCTAAAGTGGTCAAAGCAACAGAGCTCTTCACACATACTCACTTTTTCACCCTCCCAAAAACTCTGTGAAATAAGTTAGAATGCAAGTAAATGCTGTCAGTTGTTCACATGCTAAATTTTATAGTTAAGCAGATATAGACTTAAGTTTACTCAAGACTAGCTATTACTAACAGTAGAAATCTTATTGCTAACTTCACTAGTTTCCTCAGTAGTTTTCTCAAAGGATTAGATGGCAGCTGATGTGGTAGTTAAATGATTACTCAAAATATGGGAACCACAGCACAAGTTACACTGTATGTATTCATAATGTGAATGTGTAGAGTGATACAGTGTATATGTGATATTTGTAAAAAAAAAAAAGCATCCAGCTTTGAATTGCACATTCATAGTTATTATCTTGAGTTTTTTCTATCTCTTCCTGCTTAAATGTGGCCAGGTCCAAAATTGCTATTCAAATGTGTTTTTAATGTGATGTGAGAGTTACAGGCATTATTTAAATTAGTGAATCCATGTGAAGCAATCATAAATTACATTCAGTTCTTATCTTAACCATTCCCTTTTCTGTTTTTGGCCCATCTATTAATTTATGACCACAGCTAATAATAATTCAGAAAAAGTTTTGGTAACTGCAGTGGAAAATTATCCTCTTTCCCACTCTGTATTTCTCAGAACATGCAAAAGGGACACTTTCTCTGCTTCAAAAGAAGACTAACAAAATAATATCTGCTCTGTTTTCGCTTACATGTGGAGGAGGCAGCCAATTTTTTTATCTCTGTTATTAGACTAATTACAAGAGCACCCACTACTTCCGGATTGAGTTATGTGAATCGTTGACACAGCACTTGTAATTTAGAAAGTGCTTTATTATTTTGTACCTTGATTAGTCTCACAAGAAGCTTGGGAATTAAGAAAGAATAGACTGGCTCAGCATTTAAGTGTGAGCCTCCCACTCCATCTTCAGCATCATGTGAGCCTGCGTGTTGGGTTTGGTAGTTGTTCTGCCACTCTATGGCAAGGCTTTAATATTTCCCAGGTGGACCTCTCACCTTAGAAACCAGTAAAAGGGCAAAAAGAAAAAAATTAGGAGGGGAGAGGACTCCTTTTAATAATTTTATATATTGTGGAAAAACCCCTGCCCAATCCAACCCCCAAGGGCTACTAACTAAACTCATCTTCCATTGTGAAACAATCCAAAAATCATAGATATCTTCCATAAAAATTCTTCAATGCTCTGTTCCTAATCCAGATATTCATGGATTTCTGATTTTTGGGAATCTGCTGCTTTCCCAAACAGCCCCAGAGGTTTGCCTGCTCTCTTGCCTAAGCAAAGATAGTGTCACTTTGTTTCCAGGTGTTTCAAAAATTCTGGCTTTAGATTCTTTCCCCTTTTCAAACTCCAAAGAACCAAAAACACAGACCCGGCATCAATACTTCTGGGCTAATCTCTCCTGTCTAAGCTGCTGACTCGGCAGCTCTTTATTTCAAATTTCCCAGGAACAATGCTATATCAGGTGTTTTAGGGCGCCCAGGGATGCTTAAGATGTTGACTCAGTAAATCAGATGCTGTTACTAAGTTAAATCCATAGGTGGGATGTTAGCAGAAAGCACTTTGGGGTGGACCCTCTCTGACCCATAAAAGACTATGCTCTTTTCCCCTGCCCTATACCAGTGTCCTTGACACCAACCAACAAACCCAATTCAATTAATTAATTAAGAAAGGAAGAAATAGCTTTCCCCCATCTCATGTCTTTCAAATGTGCTGGGATTATAACTTTCAGTATACCCGGCGCATGTGAAGGGTACTAGATTTGAGCAACACTCAGAAAAGTGATTCTGCATACCTGCAAGCTGGATTCATACAACTTATTCCACCATGTTCAACAATGCTGTTGCTGTTGTACATATAGCAGGGATAGGATCAGTGACGGGCATCCTCAGATAATTGCAAGGGTTTGAGAATTCTGGAAGGGACCCTTGATAATAACTGATTTTCTCCCTGCCTCCCATGCAGCAATCTAAACTCCTTACAGCACCCCAGAGTGGTGCGGGTTGAAATTGCAGGGTGTGAGGTACTTGGTGCCATTTCATTAGAAGACATATGAATGGCAGTACTGAACACAAAAGGCTCCTTTAAACTTGAAGCTTCCACACTGTAGATCAGGTGTTAATTATGCTGCCTGCCCTGTCCTAGGGCAAATGATGCTAATTTTATTGTCCCTCCTACTTGAAAAGGTTGTTGTAGGATTCAGCTAGCCTAAACTAAAAGTCCTGTAGAAACACTCCAATCTAAGTTTATAGACCTTATGCCAGCCCACAAATGAAAAGAACCAAGCAGCAGTGCCAGAACTTCCCGAGAAGGTTGAAGTCGGATGCAGACTGTAATCACACAAGTCCCCTGCAGCCAAATCTGTATTTATCTGACAAACTTTAACTGGTTTAAGTGGCCATACAGCTTTTCACAAGGAATCTTGTATTTACATGGGCAAGGATGTATCTTAGGCATGTATGGGGAGAAAAATGAGAATTTGAGGTAATGGCTAAGGAAACAAATAATTAAAAAAAAAGGCTTTATGTTGTTCTCCCCTAATAACAATCCTCCAAGGACTATTATAACTTTTTGTGTAAAGTATAGTTTGTCTTCAAATACACTGCTGCATCTACCTAAGATTTAATACTCATTTTTAAAAGTCATGCAAGCTATATTAGAAGCTTAGCGTCAAGATATTTACCTATTTAAATGAAATTACCGTAGTATCTTAGGGGAGATTGGCATTTTATATTCTTTCCCTTATTCTGGTGTCCTACATGCTGACCAGAGGAAGACAAATGATCTAATTCTGTCTGTAATACAGCACAGTTCTGCAGTGAATCAACGAGGATTTGTGATTCCCAAACATTATAGAATAGTAAAACAAGATGAGTAACAGTATGCGTTTGTGTGTATAATGGGACATATTTATCTATATGTACAGTATATACACATATGCAAGCATATGTATGGATAAACACTGGTCAGAAGCCACATTCCGACATGATAAATTAATATTAATTGGGTTAACAACAACTGATTAAAATTGTATATAAAACAGTCTCTCACACCATTAATAGACTTATCTCCACCTCCCCCCAAAACCATGGCCTTCATGTGCATTTTTCTAGTCTGCTCCCTTTAACTAAAGAGTGCCTCATTTCTCCAAATACAAAACAATTCTTCCCACTTCAGAGATAACTGAATGGGAGAAACCCTGTCTTCCTTTTATTTATTTACTGTAATTTATTTACCATGTAATTTATATGTCACTTTAACCCAAACAAGATTTGAAACAGCCGAGTGACTAAATATTTTGGGTAAATACAGTAATTAAAACAAATGAAAAATTTCTCCAATTCCCCACATCTGTCTGTCTGTCTCAAGAAATCCTGCCCACTTTGCATCATCCAGTACCAATTCTCTTCCTGACAGCCTTCAGCCCCCAAAAGGTTCCCGTCTCTACCCCATATTTCTTACTTGACTAGGAAACTCTGGTGCTAACGCCCACCTACCCTATTGTCACTAGTATCCTCCTTTGTGACCACATGCTGTTAGAAACATGTTCTGGTGCCGGTTTCCATCACCAGCAGCTTCTTTTCCCCTCTTTAACAGCCCTTGATTCCCAACTGTGACTCTCTGTTTCAATTCACAGTCTTCCACAGTTCAGTTTGGACTCCACCACCACACTCCCGCCCTTCCTGTCCTGCTGGGTCCTTCTGTTCTGCTCTTGCTCCCTAGTGAACTCAGTTATTCCGAGCCTCTAAGTCTCTGATGCTCCAATTTGGCTGTGCTGCATTCCATCCTTTTGGCAAATGTCCTTGAGCTCTGCAAGCAGGAAGTATGTCCCAGACTCAGCTGGCTTTCAATCTGAAAGCAGGATCACTTCAGCCAGAGCTCTCAGTTGCGATGCTTCGGGGTTTGCACATCCTACGCAAGCACACCCCTCCAGCTTTTCAACACAGGGCTTGCATGATTGCTGCCTGGGGGATTACCTGCCAGGGCCAAGTAATCCCAGAACTTTCCAAGGCAGCAACTTTTGCTCTCAGCCAAACAGTGAAGATGGAACATACCAGGGGGCCAGCAGCCACTTGAGCCATTTGGGCAGCACCATGGGGCCAGAGGAGGCTGGGTGAGTGGGCAGGGTTTGAGCCAGTGGGGAGGGGAAAATGCAAGAGTGGGGAGGGGGGAGAGAGTACTACAGTAAGTGCTTTGGAGAAGGGGCGAAGTAGCGGGAGACATTTCCCCCTTCAACAGTATCCACTAATTTTTCTTAAGTGTTCTTATCTTATCCTGTAATCAGTGTGAACAAAATTGGAAGGAAGGGGGGGGGAAACTTGCATGTTAGGGGAGGATAGTATAGTAATCTGGAAATGAGAAGAGTTGAAACTAAAAAAATGTAATAAGGGCAAATCAGGAAAGTTGCTTGTGTGTGAGAAAGAGGAAAAGATGAGAATGAGCATTTTTTGACAGCTTGTGCATCTTATACGATTAAGGATTGTGCATTAATTCTTCACAATGCAAGAGAGATTACTGAGCATTATGCGAGTATGATGAATGCAAATACAATGCATTTTTTGTTTTGTCCCATGTATCAGTTCAGTTGCAAAATAGGATTGAAACACAGCAGTTGTTTCTCAACCTGTATGCTATGTCAGATGCAGGTATCAATTCACTTTTATGAATTAGATTATTAGTCTGGCATATATTGTAACAGCTGAAGGTGACATATATAACTGGCGACTCCTCCAGTTTTCACACAACAGTAGCCCTGTAAAGCAGACTGAGAGATGGTGACTGACCCATGGTCACCTCGGGAGCATCTGAGGCTGAGAGTAGACTTGAACCTTTGTCCCTTCCTACTCCGGCATTTTAACCAGTATACACATTTGCTTTCATTTGTTCTCTTCCTGAACTGTTTCTAGCTGGCTTTTTGTGAATCACACTTGCTGCTGTTTAGAGATAAGCTCTGGCTTTGTGAGGATAAATACTTACCTGAAATGCTGCAGAGGAAAAACATTTGGGATGGTGTGTTCCTAGCAGAAAATTGTCCAGAGAAGAAAGTATTAAGCCAATGCTGGCTCTATTATTAGGCACAACAAGCCCTCTCTCTCAAGTTCTGTTTTTTCTTAATTATTAGAGCTTCGTTATCCACATTTGTATGAAATGTGAAGTTTATGTGTAGCCTGAGTGATAATTATCATTGTTAATGAATGTATCATAGCTCATTTGGTGATTTCACTGTGTCTATATATCTCTGTGTCCCCATACAAGATTCTGTACACATTACTGTATGTACATGTTACATACATTTCATTGCTCATCCATAACAGCATGCAACATTCATGCTTGCAGTATTGTAGAAATGATAATGTATATTTCCTCACAGATTTATAAAAATGTACATTATTCCAAAGAAATTGCACAAGACCTCTGGGAAATATCTCTAATGCAGCTTTCTCCAAGCCAATGCATTTAGTTAGCTTCAGCTCTCAGAACCCAATTCTGGGGAAAGCTGTTTTAATTTATCAGATCTGCAGCTGCTTCTAAAACATCTGTATAAAGCATTTTAGAGAGGTTTGATTTCAAATGCTTGCATTTAGGACTAGGGTATCTGAATTATCTTTTCTATTCTGTTTCTCCAAGAATGTAGTATATTTTGAAGGCATCTTTTCTCATTTTGTTCTGTAACTGCAAATCAAGAACTAGATTACTCTTTTGTAGCCTTACAAGGAAGTTTGTTTTAAGTCATCAGCTCACCAATCATTTAATGTTTTCCTCATCCCAGCCTACATATACCTACCAGGGCATTCTATGACTTTGCCAAAAATTTCATTCCTTTAAAAAAAAAAAAAAAACAACCCTCCTTGCATCAAGGTTTCCAGAAAAAACTCCATTCAGATGAGCAAAAATTCTTTTAGGAACCTGGCTGCTTATATGTATGAATAACGTACATAGACATATCTTTACAGAAGTAAGAATTACACATTTTAGGTATGTGAAATTGTGTCTGGATTGTTCTCTGAGAAGAAGAGTAATGTAGGAAAAATATATGATTAAGGAAAGTAAGGTTCCTACTAATAGGAGTGGTTCATAAACCCCACCAACTTCAGGATAGTTTACTCCGAAATATATCTCCACAGAACTATAACTCGGGATAACAATTTCATGTGCCTTTCTGCTTGAAGATAAATCTCATTCCATAAACCTGCTATCAACTTCTGAAATCAAACACGTAGAGCTAGGCTGTAGCACTATGTAGGCAATATAATTATAAACCACGTTGCTCAGAAGTAAGGCCAGTGTCAGCCCTGACCTATGTGCCATGATGTTTGCAGAAAACATCTACCACAGAATCTGCCAAGATATAAGAAGTGCAACAAGATCCAAGATCCCCAGATAATGCTAAGCTATTATCAGACCTTATTCTGAAAATAGTAAAGTGGAATAAGACCGTTCACAAGCTGGCCTTTATTGCATTCAGTGGAGATTTTTGATACTAACTCCCTTAGCTCCAAGAAAAGCTAGACTTTTATCACTCTGCCTCATTAACAAAATTTTATAAGGTGTCTGGATGACAGCACTTTCATTTATAACCCTCTTTAATTTTTCTCTTACCAGGAAAAAAAAAACCCATTAAGAAGGAAAAGATGAAATACATCCACAATGCCTTTCAGTCAGTAGTACAAGATGCTAGCTATCCATCTGGATGGATCTGCTGCCAGAATTGGCACAGTTGCTTCACAGGAAAGAGCCTTGACTGCTAGACTAGATTTAGGTCTCTCAACAGAAGTCAGACAACCACAGTTCCTCAGATGGCTGTTCATAAAAAGAGCCTTTAAAACTAAAACTCTTTCCCGGTGTGATGTAAGATTCCCAGAGCTGGAAGGATGGTTTCTTTTCCCACAGAATTTAGGCAGGAGAACCTCGGGGGTTGTATTTGACCTTACTCAACTCAGATGCTTGGCAAGGTCAAGGTTGGGGAGTGCTTGGATGAAAGATTATATGAATGCAGGCTGGAAATGGAGGTTGTTACCAATTGAAGGTGACCCAAAGGAGAATTTAGATACAGTAAAAGACTCTTGAACTTTTTCTTTACAGGGAGCAGCTTTGTGGGAGGCATATGATTGGTTGATTTCTGGTTTTGTGCTGAATTAAGACTGAAAAGGGTAGATTAGCATTCTGGCTTTGCAACTGCCCAATAGATGCTTCTGAGAAATCCACAGCAGGGCAGGTAGTTGCAACCATAGCTGAAGCAGTTTTCCCCAACCAGATGTGTTGAACCTTGGCAGCTTTTGCCCTCACTGATTGAACAAAATGGGGAGAGTATAGTTCAGCATGTTTAGGACCCAGGATAGGTTATTTTATTGCACAAGAGAGGCAGATACAAAAAATATATTTATCAATTCTGTGTCACCTGAATTACTTCATTTGTCTGTCCTATTCCATCTTTGTAATGAAATATCATCAAAACGACTACGAAACAAAACTTATTTTGTTTTAGGAACATCTACCTAGCTTAGCGTATACCTGAATGTAGGAAAGGAGACTGCATTTATGTGTCTTTTTCTAACCTATCGCAAAGGTGAACTTATGGTGGAAATCAATTCTTGCCTGCAAGTTATACAGTGCTGTGGAACAAGAGTTGGGGGCTGTGCACATGCGACTCTTCCGAACGAAGCGCTCTGCTCGTGCTCCGAGGAACTCACACCCCCTTCTCACAGCCGAGTTGAGCTGGTTGGCCCAACCATCTGGTTGGCCTGCCCGCCCGCTTCCTGCAGTGCCGTGGCGTCGCCGGGTGCTCTTGTGCGCAAGGGGTTAAGCAAGCGTGCCGGCTAGTCGGCGTGCGCTCTCCCGCTCGCTCCGGCGGCGGCGTTGGACTAGGTTTCTGCTGCCAATGAACAAGGCCGGCCGGTTGGCCTGTCTGTCCCCCTACTCTTCTCCGTCGTCGTCGTCGTCGTCGCCTCGTCCTCCTCTTTCCCGCGGTGCCATGATGTGAGTATGGTGCAGCCCTCCCGCCGCCGCTGCTACTGCTGCTACTGCCGCTGTTGCGCCCCCCGCCCGCCTCCCCATTCCACCGCGCGCCCCTAGAATGTGGCTGGGCCCCACGGCGGCGGCAGCGGCGGCTGGGAGCCTGGGATCGCGGCGGCAGCAGAGCCATGGCCCGCTACGACGGCGGCGGGAACAAGCAGCAACAGCCGGCCCTCTCGTCAAGCTGGCCGGCCTTGGGGCCCCGGCGCCGGAGCGTCTGGTACATCTACAGGTACGGTAGAAGGACACGGAGGAGCACGCCGATCGGCAAGCATCCGGCCGTGGGGCCCGGGCTCGCGCGACGGCGGCAGCAGCGGCGAATGCTTCCTCTCCCCTTCCCTTCCCAAGCCGATTGTCATTCACGCTTCACGGGCCCCTCGCCTGCGCCCCATTCATTCCTTCGCCTCGCGCCCGCCCTCCGCAGCCCATTCACGCCCGCGCGCCCGCCATTCATGCAGCCATTCAGTCAACCATCCAGCGCAGCTGCCGGCTCGGCTCCCAGCTCGCGCCCTCCACGCAGAGCACTCCCCCTCCCCCAACCTACTCTATGCATCCGGCCATTCAACTTGCGCGTGCCCGCCCGGATGGATGGATGGATAGCGAGTGGGATACGCGGGGTGGGGGTGCAGGAGAGATGCTGGCGGTGTGTGATGGGTTGAAGGTGCCTGCCAGAGATGTTAGGTATGTGAGCGCGCGTTCATACTGTGGTTGGGGGGTGGGGGGTATTAATATGCCTCTTCTGGAAAGGAGTCCGTGTGTTCTGGGTGTGCGTCAGTAAGGATGCTTGCATGTACAGATGCAGCTCTGCATATGGATCAGGATTGTTGGGTGTTTTCAGTGGCTTAGAATTTTTGCCTCTGTAGAGGATGCTTAAAAATGTATGGGAATGGCTGGCATGGTGTCTATATGGAGGTGCGCTTTTTGCATGAAGACTTAGGAAGGCGGAAAGCAATCTAATAATCGATTCTGGGTGTTTGCCTTGGTGTGGCCATGCATCCATATATGCCTGTGAAGGCTTTGTGTATGTGTATGAACATCTGTGGGTGTGTATCTGCAACTGGGCATGTATGGGTGCCATTCGCTATATGCAGGTTTGCTGTTGATTAATGCTGTTGTCTAAACTATTTAATATTCTGAGACTATTGTGGACAAGAAATGAAAATATTAATGCATGTACCTATCTGATATTCATGCATTACATCTCTCTCTGCATACTCTCTGTATTATAGCTTGTTTTAACCTTTGTAGTGGGACATAAAAGCTTGAACAGCAAGTCTGTAAATCATGATATGCTCAATGCTATACATGCACTAAAATATGTTTTTTATTGTGCATATGTGTGCATAAAGGCAGCACATTTCCATAAAGTTTCAACATATCCTGCAAGATATCATGTTTCTGTGTGCTTATATACAGTTTTATGTGTATGTTCTCATCTATGTCTGTGGGCACCTGAAGATGTGCTTAGTGATAATGGAAAAATATTTGAAATACACATATCTTAAGTGTGTGTGTGTGTGTGTGTGTGTGTGTGTGTACACACATACACAATTGGATGATACCTTTTTAATGCTTTGTTGTATTCAGTCAGATGTCATGTGCTGATTCTTGCATGTATATTTTAAATGTGATTTTTCCCTAACCCCCACATAACTTAATATGCAACTTTATGCAGGCCTGCATTGACATTTGAATATGACACAATCTATACATGATCAGATTTATAGTACATTAATGTTACTCTTTGAATACATAAACCAACCTCTTCACATTTTTCATCTAATGATGGAAGATAGCACTTTCCCATTTTAATTAGAAGGTCGAGATTCCAGATCCTTTTACATTTAGACTGCATTGTTGAAGACTGCAGCGGGAAGCTCATCTGGTTATATCCTAGATTGGACCCTCGAGAATGGAGAGTTTCTAAGGCCTTGTTCAACAAGGATTCACTGCATATGATTCCATCAGAAATGGAAAGCTATTCTATCAGTTGCAGTTTGCGACGCTACATCAGGATACTGAGGTGATGTGTCTAAATACATGTGGCCTAGAGGACTTTTTAATGAAAACTCACCAACCTATTTGCAAAAAGTACTCTAGTTCCATGATATGCCTCCTTCAAAACTGAGGTTGCCGAGCTTGAAGAAGTTGCTGAGCTTTAGATCTCATCAACTGTGAGCCAACAGGCCTGCAGTGAGAGTACAGTGAATTATGGTTCAGAGACACCAGAAAGTCCTAAAATTCCCCATTACAAAATTGATTATGGTGCAAAAGGAAAAAACTTGCCTTGGTACTCATGTTCCATGCACATCACCAGAACTTCATAGTCACTTGCTTTTTCCTCCTGTTTTTATAGAAGCCAAAGTATTGCTCTTCACTGTAAGAAAGATCCAAAGGATTTCTCAGAGAGATCTCATGGAAACCCATAAAGAAGTAGGGACTGGAGTTCTTGTTTGTTTCTTTTTAAATTCTGGAAATACTTGGGGAATGTTAAGCATTAGTCGATATTGGATGAGGCTGGATTTGTGCAAGGTTTTAAGGCACTTGACAGATCACATGCTTGTTCACTTCTGAACATAGTGAGCTATGCTGTTATGTATGTTGGTGTATGTATTAGTTTTCCTCAACCTGGTACCATTGAAAACTCTGGGAGTTATAATATAATATTTCTGGAGATGCCAGATTGGGAGAGTTAGGGTTGTTGCGTTCACTACAACTAATCATGCTCTCTGTCCAGGAAATCTCATTTCTTTGCAACAGTTGCTGCCTATGTGAGACAGTGTTAGGCCCTTTATAGAAATATCTCTGTAAGTGAAATATATCTGAGAAGGAGGACATATGTGCATATCTGCATAAATTAGGAAGTCTGCATCCTTCCATTTCATATTCATATACTAGCTTTTTGAATCTGTTGTTTGCCCCAATACTATGTTTTGATGCAGATTCAAGAGAATATTCTATAAGATGACTGCAAACTTGTGATCTACCAAAGCAAATATAGTCTGGCGGGTATGGGTTTGTTACGCATAATGTTGAGAAATTCTGTTTAATTGACCCTTACTCCCCTTTATAGACCAGAATAATCAGTCCTTCAGTGTAGGATCTGAAGGAGAGTTATTGACCAACCTAAGTCTTAAGACCAACATTTAAGTTTAATACAACTTACTGTATAAGTAATAGGTATTAAAGAGATTAGTAAGATTCCCTATTGATACACGCAATCAAAGTGCATCAGTAGAGCAAAAGAAGCCTTCCATAAGAGTATTATTTTTTTTAAGAAATCAAAGGTTTGGTGATTTAAATCTCCTGGTGTTGGTCATTTTACTTCTCCTGAGATTTAATTCAGTTGCTTTTCATAGACTAATTCATAGTCTTTTCTAACTTTCATCACATTTATTTAATTCACAGAGATCGCCATGTTTCTTTAACTACTACTTGGCAGCTTGAAGTTCCTCCTTCTTACTTTTCCAGTTAATCCTATTTATCCACAATTTGTTTTTTAGATTTCTGGCATCTTTGTCTTGCCTGTTCAATACAATTTCTTATCTTCCATGCTTGTATTACATTTAAGTTGTTTTAGAAATAATGTATATAGGTATCCTCAAGTTATGACCATAATTGAGGCCAAAATTTATGTGAAACATTACCTCACTTTACGACCATTCTTGCCACAGTTGTTAAATGAATCACTGTTCACTTAATAACACAGTTGTTAAGTGAATCCGGCTTCCCCGTTGACTTTGTTAGTCAGAAGGTAGCAAAAGGCGATCACATGACGATGGGATACTGCAACCATCATAAATATGATTCATTTGCCAGGTGTCTGGATTTTGATCACATGACCTTGGGGATGCTGCAATGGTCATAAGTGAAAAATGGTCAAAAGTCACTTTTTTCAGTACCGTTGTAAATTTGAACAGTCACTAAGTGAACTGTTGTAAGTCGACGACTACCTTTATAAAGTCAATTCATTTAGATTATTATATTAATAACAGTTGATGAATAGCTGATTAAAAGAATTTAATAATTTGAAAAAATAATGCATTAATAATATAAATAAACATGAGCAGAAATAAGTAGGGGCCTACCAGCTAATATGGCCTGCAAGATTCTTAATGTTATTCTTTTGGATAACATCAGGCAGGCCAAAAAAAAAAAAAGAAGAAGAAGGAAGAAGAAGAAGCAAAAATACTGAAGAGTTATTTTATATGGATTATAGATTTTGTATGGCTCAGTGGGTGACATGCTGGTACAACATAGGGGATATCAGACATAGTTGTTATAAGAAAAATAGTGTAGCATATATAACATGACTAGTAGCTGGAGTTCACACTAGCAAAGGGAAACTTTATGGACTTGGAAGGAAATCTGATGCCTTGAAAAATTTAGCAGTGCTGATCGTTGCCACTCCAATTGTAGAATTGGCTCTTAAAGAACTTGTGCCCCTTGTCTGGATTCCTGTCAGTCTGTTCTGTGCTGAGAACTATTTTTCTCTTGTTTGAGAGAATACCATCTTTGACCACACAATGAGACAACTAAGTACCATGCTTTTGTTCTGTGCTGTGGAGCTCATCTGTGACTTCAAGCTTTTTTTTGCTGTACTTCATGCTTTCACACGGAGCGATGCACATTGTATTTGAAGGTTTGGAGCCCTGTAAAAGAGTAGGATGTTCAATGTTTGTAAAAGCTATATCTGCAACCAGAGCAAGTGGCTGCCTGAACTGATTACATTGCTTTTGCAGAATTGAGAATAGGAGATGTAAAGGGAAGTGCAATACCATGAATATACACTGTTATATTCTATGTTTTACAATTGTTTCCTGGAGCAGCAGGCTAGATTTCCTGTATACAGCGACATCACATTATAAATGCATTATATTGCAATTTTTATATTAGCCATCCTACTTACTTTAGTGGTAAAGTCTCATGCAATATATAATATATTTGCAGTAAGAGATTGTGGTTATTTGTTATATATGTATTGCTAAAGCTATATGTTATACATCTTGCACAGTATTTCTCAAGTAGGCAGTAACAGACACTCCTGTATGATGATAGCTGTTTCTGCAGTGAGGGTATAATGTTTGCATCTTGTTTTGTGAAGACTCTTTGAGACTTCCAGTGTTTCATCCCTGGGTAGTGAGCGAGTAGAGTATTTGCATTTGCAGTGTGGGGCTTAATGCAGCCAAAATTCTGTGCAGTGTCTTTGGAATTCTGGCCAAAGCAATGCTGTCTTCATTGGCTCTGGCCCACAGATGCTATTGTTACAGAGAGCAGGTGCCTGCTATCACTGTCAGGGCTTAGTATAGGGAAGAGGAAGAAGAGAGAATTAGAGCCTGCAAGTTGTGCAGACCTGGTACACTACAAATTACCTGCACAAATGATGCTATCTATGTTGGCAACATGTGAGTAACACAGGACCCATATATTACATTCTTCTGATTCTTTATGCACTGGGTAAGTCTGAATTGAGAATTCCCTTTAACATCTATATGACTCCTAACCTGTCGTATCATCTCTTTCTTTCACAGTGATTACATCATTAAAGAGAAGACAGTGCTGCTTCAGAAGAAGGACAACGAAGGATTTGGCTTTGTGCTAAGAGGGGCTAAGGGTGAGAGGGGGACCTAAGGTCATCCTTGGAAACTAGGGTTATCCCTAGCTGTTTGACTGATTATGCAGAGGGACATGTTTCCACAGTGATTCCCCACCAACCTAAAAGCTTAACAGCAATTTTGTATGTCTCTAGGAAGAGCCGATAAAGAATAAATAGTTCCATTGGAACCATGTCCTTTCCCCCTAGATGTTGTGGAGCTATCAGCAGATGCGACTGGATCAACAGAAATGGGTGCAAAATGTGACTGTATGGAATTTGGTTTTCTAACAAAGGTGTCCAAATTGGTGGTTGGCTAGAACCTTTCCTTTTCTCCCAGATAACATGTGGAGTTCAATGTTGGATGCTCAAAATGAGGGGACAAAGGATTCGTGCCTGTGCTCTGAGGCAGTAGAAACAGATTTGTATGCTTGACACAAATTTGATTCCATTTCCTAGAAGGTTGGTATGACAGAATTCCAAAGCCAGGTTCCAAACCTATGCACTTTCTATTGGCTGTAAGTTTTCCCCAGCTTCCCAAGGATTCATTTCCAGATGCATCCTTTCACACCTCTCTCTCTTTACAGCGCAGACCCCAATTGAGGAGTTCACTCCCACACCTGCTTTTCCTGCTCTACAGTACCTGGAATCAGTGGATGAAGGAGGTGTGGCTTGGCGAGCTGGTCTCCGCATGGGTGATTTTCTCATTGAGGTAATGGCTTGGCACAATGCTGATACTCCTCTTTGGACTTCTTTGTACAAAATTTTAGCATTATTAGAAAATGAACTATGGATTTTCAGTAAGATAATGTCAGAATGTGGTTGCTAGCTGATATAAAGTGTCATACAGTTTTATGCTGTGTACGTGTTGGAGTGGACGTGAATTTAAAAAAACGCAGAAAGGTTTGCTCTGGTTAAGCTTACAAAGCATTTGGAATTGTCCCAGAATTTGGAAGAGACAACAAAATGTGGATCTCACAACAAAAGATAATTCCCCAAACAACAGATGGTTCTCATATGAAATGGATAAGGCAGTAGCACACTGGGAGAAAAGTGCCAGGATATTTGAGAAAAGATGAGATTGGCTAAGCTTTGATGGATTGGTCAAGTACTGTTGAAAGGTATAACTGATTTAATGGTATTTGAAGGTGTGGGAAATGTAATCATTTGGAGCATCACAAGGAAGGAGGTACCATACGGGAATCCTACCTCAATTTATCTCAAATTCGCAACTGACTACTTTGCATAGCTGTGTGAACGTATAGAGAAATGAAGTTATACACCTACATTTGTTTCTTTGTGACTAAATATAGACATGCTGACTGGGGAATTCTGGGAGCTGAAGTCCATGTATCTTAGAGTTCCTAAGGTTAAGAAAAGCTGCTCTATATAAAAAAGAATAATGCATAGCATTGCAGGTGCTTTCCAGCTTTCAGTACAATAGTGTTGTATGTGTTGACACAGATATATGGACATATATCATTGCTTATTTGATCAGCTGTATCGGATCCCAAATTTTTAAAAGAATCCTGTCACTCTTTGGTTACTATTTCCCTGGTGTGGTTTCTGTTTACCTCCCTGAAAGTATACATTTGCACGGTAGCTACTAGTAAGGTGTGTTTTGTGGAGGGTTATAATGCTTCATGAGGGATATGAATTAATCAGTGCATACTGAAAATTCATGCTTTTCATTACATCCTTCCTACACACTCATGCATGATCCTCTCACCAACGAGAATTGATATAAAGAAAAATTATGTTGGATCAGACATAGAATTTCATTCTATCTACTTCCAGCCCTTTCTTTTCTCACAATGTACAGCCATTTGTCCTTCTCCCCTTGGGAGCTAGTACTAGCGATAGACTACTCTGTAACATGGAAGTTTCAAAAGGATGAATAACATCCTTTGATGGATTTTCCTTCTGTGAATCAGCCTAAAGCTTATTTAACATAACCTAAACCAAAAGTAGCTGCTGGTGGTTTTGTTAAATTAATCTTATCAATTAATTGCACATTGGGTGAACAGGTTGCATAGAGTAATTCACTTCGTTCTGTGTAGAGTCATTAGAATACATGGCAAGGAACTAGTTGGAGGGTGTTAGTTGTAAAGAGAAATAAGATAACAAGGGCACATGATTCAAAAATGACAATATTGAGGTATTCTCTGCTGTCCCCAAAACTCCATGCCCACATGGATAATATCAGTTTTTGTTTCAGGTAAATGGACAAAATGTGGTAAAAGTTGGTCACAGGCAAGTTGTCAATATGATTCGACAAGGGGGCAACAACTTGATGGTGAAAGTTGTCATGGTAACACGGAATCCTGAGATGGAGGAGGCCATGAGGAAGAAAGGTACCATTCTGGGATTATTCTTGTCTTGAGCGGGGAAAAGTGACTTAATAGGTGTGTATTATCCTGGGGGGGGGGTGGATTTGGAAGCAGGGGAGAGATCATCTATGCATGCAGAAAGACTTAGGATTAACTATGGCATCTTGCAATATAGTCTGAATTGGGAAAGATTCTTAGCTGGAAGACCATAACTAGCCAATGGAAATAGTAGAGTATCCTAGAGTAGGCCACAGCAAGATAGGTGGCGAATAAATTTAACAAATACATAACAGATAGTGGTCTAACTCTTTATATGGCAAATTCCTATATATTTTTTAGATTTTCTAGATGGTGAATGGGCTTAGGAGACAAGGATGTTTTTCTGCTAATATTTGCCACCTCAAGCATTAAGGTTAATGGTTTTACTGGGAGGGTAGGAAGGTTCTTGAGGTGTTAATATGTCTTCAGAAAGGGGTAGACAGCACGCAGGGATGGGGAACCTGTGGATTTTTACTACAATACCCTTATCCTTCATTATTGACCCATGTGGTTGAAGCTGCTGTAAATTCAAGTTCAATCAGAACTGGAGGGCCATTGGTTAATTCAATGAATCTGCTGTAGAGCTTTTAGAGGCTTTTAAGAAATGCACTGGCCCAGGGCATTTCAGATATTTAACTCTTTAGTGCCCTTGCTCCTTAGCCATGAAAGCCAGCATGGTGATCTTGGGCGAATCACTTTCTCTCAGCCCAACTCACCTAACACAGTTTTTGTTGTGGGGAAAATAGGAGGAGGAAGGTAAGTTGGATATGTTCATCATCTTGAGTTATTTGTAAAAATAATAAAGGCAGGATACAAATAAATAAATAAAACATTTCTTTAGAGGCAAGCGACTACATCTTTAAAGGGATAACAAGCCCTGCCTTACTGTTATTCCAGGAATTGATATTCCTATTTTGATTTTACGCTGCCTTTCTTTCTGGATTGCAGTTTGCTAGCAAGTAGTATCTGCATTCTTTGAGAGATGAGTAGACTGCATTACCTTTAAGAAGAATGCTGAGGTAAAAACATGGATTCATATTCACACAACACAGCAAACCAAGTATGTGCATTCACACCACATGCAAAGCTTTTTTGCTTTAATGACTAAGCCATGTTGTGTGAATTAAGGCCATTTGGTGGTTTTGTACTTTAATATATTGTGTAAACTCCCCAAATAAATTTATTCAAGAACCAGGTTAAGCGAGCTTTGTGAACCGAGCCAAGAATTCTTTTCAAAAGAGGCAAGTGAGTTGGGGGGGGGGAGTTAGTGGTGGGAGTTGGAGCAAGTTTGGATCATCGGGCAAAATCCTAGACCTACTGCTTCGTTTTGTTACTTTAGCTGCGCCACAGCAGACAAGACGATTGCCCCCTCCAGCCATCTCCTTGCGTTCCAAATCTATGACATCGGAGTTGGAGGAAATGGGTAAGGATGCCAGTGAATTGCCATTTTCTGTATCAAAAGTATGTGGTGGGGGGGGATTGTCTTCTAGTGCTTTCAATCCCAAATTGATGATACATATATGTCCATTATAGGAGGGGAAGCTGCATCATATTGGAAATGCAACATAATCTGTGAACTTGTTGTCTATATCTATATCTATGAATTCAGTGCCATCTCCCCTGGGAAAATGCCCATATTTTTCTTGATTCAGAAGCCCTTTGGCTACAGGTTAAGTTTGCAAAGCTGCCCAGAAGAAGGGAGCAGGGGAATGGAAGCTGTTGCTTTTTTCTCTCATTCATATATACATATGTTTTTTTTTCTCTGTTAAATCACCTGGTATACCCAAATATGGGAGGGAGCAAACTGCTTCCTTTTTGCCTTTCGGCCCCTCCAGGGGCCATCCAGACAGTTAATTACAAACGACAGTCCGTTTCTATATGTTATATTTTTACATAAATAAAGGGAGACTAGTATAGATCTATTTCAAGCTATTTAGCTCTCATCAGCTAGCCACACCCTTATGGATTAGAACCTGGGCCCCTTGCCTAACAAGGCAAGTGATTAAACCTCTGAGCCACACACACCAGGAAAAAATATTAGCAAGGTGGAGGACCTAGGGAAGATTCACAGTGGACTTTCTACTGAGTTTTGGTGGGCATTCAGTCATGACATGCTATATTCAAATTCTGGGAGAAATTTAGCATGGTTCAAAGTTCATGAGTGTTATTCCTATACATGCTGTTACCACCTAAACACCTTTTCATAGAGAACAGATGCCTCAGAGCATTCAAGAGGACAGGTGCGGTAACCTGAAAATGTTCACAGGAATTAATTCTGTTAAGATAACAAAAATTATAGAATAGAAGTAATCTGGACAAATCAGTAAACAAGCCAGTCTAGGCCTCTAGGAGAACCTTCTTTGTCATTTGGGGAATATATTATACCATAATATCATTTTGAGAAGATTCACACGGTTTCTTTCATACTATAGTTTTTTTATATCCCACTTAGAGTCCCGCAGGGACTGTTCGAAGGCTTTCCTGTGTAAGTGCTTAGCCAGCTTTTTCCCACATGGTATCTTCCAGATCTGCTGGACAGGCATTCAACCATTATCTGTGCAGTAGGAGTTTGTTTTGACACATTTATAGGTATTAGCTGTGGAAGGGTAATTGTAGGGGCAGAGAGAGGGAGATGAAGATTGAGATTTCTTTCTTAAAAACATGTAGACTATTCTGGTAGGTCTTCCACATAGAGAGGGTCATGCTGTGAGCAGAACAGGAGCAGTATTTTTTGCTTCTCTTTTATCACCTTCCTCTTTTTTTTGTTTTTGTTTTTTTTGTTCATCCACTGCTGCCTGGAACTTCCAAAATCTTGGTCTGTCTGTCACAGTGGAGAAAGGTGAGCTCCTGCCCCCTTGCCCTCCAGAATTTTGCTCCAGCCATAGCAGAAATACTAAGTGGATTATACATGTACATATTACATAGCTACTCACATACTTAGGCCTGTCACTTTTGAAACGTTATTATCTTTCAATTTGATCACATCTTAGTTCTACCCATTGCCATCATTAATGTTTTTGGCTTGGGAAAAGAAACAGTCCGAAGATAGCCCACAGGAAGTTATTTTGTAGTGAGGAAATCTAGAAGTGGTAGAGAAACATTGCAAACTGATCAGAACATATGTCTAGGTAGACAGTCTAATACATTTACAATTATTTAAAGGTTTTACTTTTTATTTCTCATTTGGTAGACTGTACAAGTTTTTCTTTTCTTTTTTCAACTCCCTCCCCTCAAGTGGCTAAGAATGTTTCTTTTTCTGTACTTGGTTTTATTTTTAATTAAAACTAGGCTTCTGACTACAACCCTGAATAGCAGGAATCCTAACCTTCTTCCTCAGCAGCAGACCCACTTAAAACTTCAGTTCCATCTCTCCCCCCCACATATTCTTCCTGCTGCCAGGAAATTTCTGTCAATACTATCAAAATGTAATGGAGCTTTCAGACCTCCTTCCCAGTTATCTGGCCTGCCCAAGTGAAGGTGCTAATTTTTTTCCCCTCTTGCTATCTCCCTCCCGTCATTCAGTCTCCCCTTGGAAGAAGAAAACAGGTGAGTGTCACACATTCCCCACCACTCCACACACACCCTGACCCACCTGCCTCTCTCTCATTAACTCCTACATCCAACCCTGCTCCGTACACTTCCCTGCCCCATGCTCTTATCCATTGCCGCCACCCACTTCCATGCACACAGCTCCAGAAGCCAATTTTCTGTGACACGTCATCACCAGTCTGCATCTCGCACTCCCACTATCCTTCCCTCCTGTCGTCTCTACAGATTACGAGCCAGCGATGGGCACTGATAAGAAGCGGACTGTCTATCAGATGGCTTTGAGTGAGTCGCAAACATACCTCAGCACAGTAACCTGTCCATGGAAAGGGCAGGGGAGGGGATATCTGTAGTGCTCTTCTTGGGGAACTCATCCTTAGAATCTGGGGTGGATGCTCACAAAAAACTTCATACTATCTGTTTACCGATATAAGATGTACGTGTCACTTTAGTATTTGGTGACCATTCATATTCAGTTATAGTATTGCAGGCCAAGCAAGGATCAGTAACTTTTTAAAGTATGAGCCATCCCTGTGTGGTGCCATGCAGTGTCACAAGGGCCAAAATACTACCCTAAATCTAAAGAGATTTTGTATGAGATTTTTCAAGATTAGGCTGTCTCATAAGAGTTTAGCATTTTTTATTTTTTAAATAATTCATTTTGAAAGTCAGTGCCTTGTAGTGCTGTCATGGGCACTACTAGTGCTGTCTGTTGAGGTACAATAAACACACTTCAAGGCATTATAGGTCAAATGGTAGATCGAAGATGCCTACATGGAACAAACAATTTGATGTTACAATTGCCTCTCTTGTGGTTGAAGAGAATCCATAAGGGCTGAAATTTCTGTATGCCTTCTTTCCCAGCACAGCTTTCATCCAGATCCCTGGAGAACAGGAAACAGTTAATTCCTCTCCCCTTCCTTCAATGATCCTTATTATAGTCTTGCTGGGAGAGCTTTACTGTTCTCTTTGCAGCTATCTCAAATGCAGTTGAAATGGTCATTAACATCTGTTTCAGTTATCCTTGCTCAAGGGAAGAAAAGAGACACCAGTTCCTAGTGATACCAATTCCATACACGCATGTATAATCCACTGTCCACTCTCTGATACTGCAAGTAGTCTTCTGGCTGGAAAAAAAAATATTGAAGATTAAGATGACGCGGCTGGGTTCATGTGTTATACTAAGCCATGGTCTGTTAAATAAATCACAGTAACTAGATTCTTACTACTTGCTATGAATCGAGGCTACATTTGGCTTTGGAGTAGATTGCCTAAGAGTTAACATGCCGAAAAAGCAGGTCAATTCAGGACACAGCCTAAATTTGATTTATTACTAGCTTAGATGCTCATATGGACTGTGATAATGCTAGAGAGCAAACACCCTTTGGTTCAGTCCATGGAGTTAAGAACTGTTTGGAGCTCTATTTCCCAGGGATTGCAGTATTACATTCTCTGTACAAAAATGCAGCCCAAAATATCTGAACCCCAATGGCAACACCTACGCCACCGCTGCAAGCAGTCCCCTGCATTGCTTGCCATTTCCCAAGAACAAGTTTGAAAAATAACAATGGGAACCAAGCAGGGAGCTTTCCTTGATATGGCAACACTACAAACGCATTTGAGAACTATAGGTAAAAATGCACATTTTTTTCAAAGATTCTCAGAGAGGACTCGGGGGGGGGGGAATAAAAAATACCATAATTACAAGGCGGGCTGACAGGAAATGTGTTCATCGCTGGAGCTTTCTAGAACACAGTATTTTGTATAGCAGGCACAATTCTTCCTTGTATAAACACTTTCAATATGGAAGCCTTATTTAGCAAGATGTTATAACGGTTTGGCCATGTTTAGAGCTTTTTTCGTCAGATATGTCAATTGTGTCCATGTAATATCTGTCATCCTGTACTAGGAATATTTATGGTCTATTTTTATCTGTTCATTTGGACTACAAACTAGATTTCTAATACTGTAATCCTTTTTATTTATACCAGGGATGGGTGGCATGTTGGAGGCCACACCATTTTCCCATTAACATTTCAGGAACCAAAAAGGTGAATGAGTCTGGGACACCTCTCCCCCACATCTTCTACCTTAAATGTCCTTGAGTGTTCTCTTTTATTCTTGTACATCCATTCTGTTGTATGCTTTTGTACATACAATGTGGGATTGCTGAAGAGAACAGAAAGCTTTTAACCTGATCCTCCTGCTTCCTTCCTTCACTTCCCAACCGTAGGATCACCATTTTCTCTACTGCTAATAGCTGTTAACCAACAGCTATTTTTCCTGCAAGTATTCAGAGGTGAATGCAAATAGTCTTCTTCCATGAATCCATAAGGGCTCCAGGAAGCAGTGATTTGTTCCTCTGCTACCTACCTGACAGCTGATCATTTGGTTAGCAAAGGAATGTGAGTAGAGCTCCATAGCTAGGAGCCACTCATAGCCCTACTTTTACTAAACAATGGTTGAGACAAACAGCACTGTTTGTTTGGCCCCTAATTTAAATTTAGTCAGATTTTTTTTTAACTTATCCAGATCTTGAATATGTACTTTTTCCTTCAACATTTAAAATATATCAATAGGACTTGGGGGTTCTAATAATTATAAATAATAATAGATCACATGGGAGTGAAGTCTGCTTACTTCAGCATAGACTTAAATTTTTAGACCGAGAAAAGGAACTAAAATTGTATAGATTCTGTTAAGTAGCAGCTTAAAAAAGGAGGAATGATGATTAAAGCACTGGCTATAATGTCCTCTTTTATGATGACTTTCCTCTTTTTTCCTCACTCTTTTTTGCAGATAAATTAGATGAGATTCTGGCAGCAGCTCAACAGACAATTAGTGTTGGGGATGGGTGTGGAAGTGGAGGGCTTCCTTCCTTGGGGAAGACACGGGGCACTACGAAGAATTATTTCTCCTCTGAGGTAAGATGGACACTCAAGCGGTACACAGGGTTTTCACTAGGCCAGGGGTCGGCAACCTTAAACACTCAAAGAGCTACTTGGGCCCGTTTCCCACAGAAAACAAAACACTGGGAGCCACAAAACCTGGGTGGGCGTGGCCAACTCGATGTCACTCACTCCCACCCAGTCACATGACCACCACCCCAGCCACACCTATCCGGGTTTTGTGGCTCCGTGTTTTCTATGGGAAATAGGTAACTCCCTCTCTGTCTCTCCCTCTCTCTCTCTCCCTCCCTCCCTCTCATCTCTTTCTCCTTCTTTCTCCCTCTCTCTGTATCTTTCTCTCTCTCATCTCTTTCTTTTTCTCTATTTCCCTCACCCTCCCTCCCTCTTATCTTTCTCTTATCTGTCTTTCTTTTTCTCTCTATCTCCCTCTCTATCTCCCTCTCATCCCTCTCTCATTTCTCTGTCTGTCTCTCTCTTTCTTTCTCTCCCCCCCTCTCTTTCTGTGTCTCTCTATGTCTGTGAGTGTGTGTGTGTGTGTGTGTGTGTGTGTCTGTCGCTCTCTCTCGTTCCCTGCCTCTGCCTCTTCTCGCTGTTGGAAAGCCCTGCTGCCCTGCGTGCTCTCTTTGGGGCTTTTCGCCAGCTGTTTCCCCCCCCCTTCCTTTTGGAAAGCCGGGCTGGCTGAGCAATGAGCGCAACCTGCAGTGGAGGCTTCCCTCCCCCTCCTCCTCTCCTGCCCCCCTGACTGGCTGTGGTAGGGCCGGGAGGGTGCGCATGAGAGTAGAAGGAGGGGGAGGAGGAGGGAAGCCTCAGCTGCAGGTTGCGCTCATTGCTCCGCCAGCCTGGCTTTCCAAAAGGAAGGGGGGGGGGGGAAACAGCTGGCAAAAAGCTGTTTCGAAAAGAGAGCACACAGGGCGGCAGGGCTTTCCGACAGTGAGAAGAGGCACAGAGGCAGGGAGTGAGAGAGAGCGAGACACACACACACACACAGAAACACACAGTGTCTCTCTCTCTCCCTCTGTATCTCTCTCCATCTCCCTATCTCTTCCTCTCTCTGTGTATCACTGTGTATGTCTCTTCTGTCTCTCTCACCTCTCTGTGTATCACTCTGTATGTGTCTCTCTATGTCTCTCTCTCTCCCCCCCCCCTCTCTGCCGCGGCTGGGCCAAGCCAGCAAGCTCTTTTTGGGGCGCTTCGCTACGTCTTTTATTTCTTCTTTTTGGAAATCCGGGCTGGCAGAAGAATGATGGCCAGCAGCGGTGGAGGCTTCCCTTCGGCCGACCGTTCTCCCCCCCCTCCTTCTCCTCTCGCAGCCCCCAGCTGTGGCTGAGCCGGGAGCGTGCGCACATGCGAGCGCCTGCCCGGCCCGCGAGCGCACGCCTTTCCTGCGCTTTAGCACTCGCTAAAGGAGCCGAGGTGGCGCAGTGGTTAGAGTGCAGCACTGCAGGCTACTTCAGCTGACTGCTAGCTGCAGTTCAGCGGTTCAAATCTCACCGGCTCAAGGTTGACTCAGCCTTCCATCCTTCCGAGGTGGGTAAAATGAGGACCCAGATTGTTGGGAGCAATATGCTAACTCTGTAAACCGCTTAGAGAGGGCTGTAAACCGCTATGAAGCGGTATATAAGTCTAAGTGCTGTTGCTATTGCTATTGCTTGAGGAGGGTCTCCCCGTGCTTGCGCATGTTCCCGGCTCAGCCACAGCCGGCCAGAGGGTCACGAGGGGGAGGAGGAGGGTCACCCGAAGGGAAGCCTCCGCCGCGGCTGGCGATCGTTCCTCAGCCCGGATTTCAAAAAATATCCAAAAAAGAACTAAAAGCAGCGAGGGGCGGGGCCAACCAGTGATGGGACAGGGAGTTCAGAGGGTTGCTTTATATTTAAGCAGCACATCTTTAATATAATTTAATGCAACAGACTCTTAGGTTTGTGTAGAAGCTGAAAAAAACTCTGCATGCTTAAATAAATAGGAGAAAGTTATTTGTACATGTGAAGGCCAAAGCAGTCCTGAATCATATTTCAAGCATTTAATTATCTGCTGCCTGTCTTACTCAAGAACATGGACCTAAAGAAGATGAGATCTCGTGTTGTGTGGGGTTTTTTTTTTATTGCTTTGAAATTCTGCTATGATGAGTGAAAGAAATAGAGTTAAGACATATTACTTTTAATGCAGTTGCTAATATTTTTCTTTTCTTCAGAGCAAAGGTCTGAAGAATCAAACTTCAAATCAAACACCTTTGATTTTTTAAATATATTTTTAATATATAACATAGACAACAGCCCTGTGAGATTTGAGGGGACTGTCACTTTGCTCCTTAGGCATTTTTTCTCCAATACACACTTTTATTTGGCAGCACTACCACCTACTACTTCCTGTTCTGCTGCTCCTGCAGTTCCTTTTCTACCATGGCTTGTCCCCTCTTTCTTCTCCTTTTGTCAATATCTTGATTAAAAATCAAGAGCGGAAGGTGTGCACCATGTTAAAAATATATCTTCAACTTATAAGCTCCAGGCACTGAACCATCAAGTAATACCTCTTGAGGGCACTCAACCAAAGGAGGTGTTGTGTGACAACAGGGCAAGCCTGTGATTTCTCAAGTTGCCTTCTTAGGTATGTACCCATAAAGATTAGTTCAGCTTGCTGACACTTATTTTGAGAAGTGCTTTCTTTAAAATGTTTTGCTGCGGCAGTTTTTTCAAGAAACTGTTCTCTACTTTCTGAGCATTGAGACTTATATGTATATGCCTAAGTACAGAGATATGCATACATTGACATTATGTGGCAAATCAGTGTCAGTTCTTAGCGACTATATAGATATTTTTTTTCTCCATAACAATGTGCCACTAACCTGGTTTTTTATGTCTTGCAAAAATGCATCCATTTCCACTGTCATTATTCCATCCACCTTGCTGCTGGCTATCTACTTTTTCTCTTTCTTTCCACCTTTCCCAGCATTAGAGCCTTCTCCAGGGAACTAGAACTTTACATAGTATGCTTGAAATAGAATGATTTAAGCCTGGTCATTTGTGCCTTGAGTGAGAATACTGGGTTGATTTGCTTGATGATCTGTTTGTCCTGACTTCTTGGCAGTCCATAGTGTTCTCTCCAGTAGCAAATTTCAAAAAGTCAGTATTCTTTCTGTCGTCTTTCTTCAAAGGCCAATTTTTGCATCCATAGAGTATCATAGGAAATATCATGGCTTGCATCATTCTGATCTTTGCATAGGTGTAGACACATCAAATCATTTAAATATATTTTCTTATACACACGTAGTAATAAATAAATAATTCCTCAAACTAAATGTACCAGGCAACTGAATAAAGCTTTGTGGATACATGCCCAATGAGCAACAGAAGGTCTGCTCAATTGCCATCCACTGTCATTATTGTTTGAATGCCCTTGGAAACAGCATCTGATTAGTTGCTGCTACTTAATGCTTACTGTACATTTTGAGGAATTATTTATTTGCAAATGCTATGATGTCATTGGGTCTCTGAAAAGGTATTTAGGATCTATGCTGGGTTGAAGAAATCTTGGCTAGACTCCATTGAACATAGAATTTGGTAGGATGTCAGGGTTTGTTGCCTCGTCTTAAAGAACAGTTTGTATTTCTAACATGGATTACTTCAGATGTTGAATTGACTATATTTGGAAAGGTGTGCAAGAAATTGCTGTTAGAGAGAGCCAGAGGTTATGTGCATGTCAGTCCATGTTGTGCAATATCTGCAAGAACAAAGGTGGGGGGAAGCATTGAAAGGGATAGAGCTCATTGCTTTTAATTGTTCAAGTCCAAAATCTTGTTCATCTGAAAGTATTCTGGGGCTTCTGTTAACCGTCCAGATTATGCCAAAAAGGTACCAAAATCCCCTTTAATTTTAGAAAGAGATTGTTTGGTACTGAAGATAATGCAGCTGTATTCATGAGGAAATTGGGAGGTCTAGTTCAGTTCTCCAAATTAGAATCTCTTTTAGCTGGAAGATTATAAAGACTATTTAACTAACACACAGAGAGAAAGAGAGAGAGCTTGAATTCAGTAACTGTTCGCCTGTTGAACTATCTTTGTTGTAGAGAATCTGAGTTCAGATCTCTATTCAATCACAAAATGTATTTGGTGACTACGGACCTCTGTTACTCACGTTCTCTTGGTCAAGTCTGCTTCAACAACCTGCTATAAAAATAAGATAGAGAAGAAGGAGAACCATATACAAAACTCTTGACATCTTGGAAAGGATGTTATAAATATGTAAATTAGTTGTTAATGTTAGTAAGCAATGCTAATAAAGTAAGAATCGTTGACATATTATTTGAAAGTATTTATTGCAATTATTTTATATTGGGGATGTGTAAGAAAACATTGCACTATATTCATTCTCCTAATGACAGCACTGAAGATTTTAGCCATTGTTTCCAAACGAGCCTTACTATTCTTGTTTTTTGAGACTGACATCCAGGGAGGGGGCAAGGGTTATGTCTGCAACATTGGCCAACTGAATTCAATACTAGTAAAAGAAATTATGAGCATGGTGTATCCTAATTCCCATAAATATTTTATCATTTCATCTTACCAGTTCTTGGCTTTCTTTTCTCTTGTTTTTTTCCCCCCTCTTTTCTTTCAGCCCAGTTTTGAACAACACCGTCTTGGTCAGGCCAGTTATGAGCGTCCATCATACTTACCAAGTAGCCATCCCCCTGGCATGATGCTTCGCCAGAAATCTATTGGTGAGATTGGGTCTAGAGGGTGTGAAATAGGAACTGCATTTGAGCCTGGAAAAGAAATTCAAGAAGACCTCTAAGGTCTTTTCGCCTGCCACAGACACCTTGGTCTTTCTCCCTTTCCTATTTGTCTGATTTAACAGTATTTCATCTGCTGCCAATTTCCTGGAACTTCCTTTTCGGGGAGCGGTTGGGGGGGGAGAGTTTAGTAGCCAGAGTCCTCAGCGTGGAGGACAGCTTGCCTGACATTCTTCCCCTTGTAATGAGTGGGCTTATTTGTACTGAGCTGTGTGCTTATTAGGCCTTGCAGGAACCCAGAACTCAGGAAATTAGTCTCTTCCTAAAGGTTTGGTGTCCATGGAGCCCTCTCAGACAGAAGCTAGACCATATGACATTGGTTTTGATAATGAAAGAAATCTGTGGTCACTGGCCTTGCAGGAACAGGGCTTTCTAGAAAATCAGCAGCTTCAACTTCATTAAGTTAGTAGTCATTTTCCTCAAAAACACTGATATCACTACAGAAGAGGAGAAAGGGAGATTTTTTTTTCTTCGTATGGGCCTATGGATTCATGCACATGTGTACCAGGGGTGGGTTCTACTTACCTTCCCCACCAGTTCACATCGCGACGGAAGTGCACGTCCCTTCCCGGACATGATCATCTGCGCATGCTCAGCACTTAAAAAAAAAAGCACTTCCGCGTTGCAAACTAGGCAAGGAACACGGAAAACAGCTGCGGTGGGGCAATTCAATCTGCCGCCCCTGATCAGCTGGGCTTCGGAAGCAGAGATAAAGGTCAGTATAACCCAGGGGCGGGAGAGCGGGCCCACTTTCACGGACACAGAGAACCGGTTCTCTCTCGGCTTGGAGTCAGAGCTACCGGTTCTAAAGAACCGGTCCGAACTGGAAGCAACCCACCACTGATGTGTACATAGATAATGCATATGTGTAAGTTGTGCATATGTTTAACCGAGACCCATCAACCAATTCCCATCTGGCCATAGTGAACCAAAAAATGTGCTGCTGTTCCAGTCCAATGAGGCATGGCCATTTATCCACGAAACCGCAATTTTCACAGAATAGTCTAACAACTTGAAGCATTTATCATGTGGTGGGTTGGTGTGAAAAACCCTTTTATGGCTTAGGGACAATAACAGTCAGTAAAAGAAAACATCCATATGAGATTAGGTTATAGTAAATATGAAATATGCCAACATGACATCCAAATAAATAAGGAAGAGCTGAGAAAGGAGGGAAGAAATAATATCTGCTAGCTGGATGCAGTGATGCTAACCTTCCTTCCCTCCACAGGAGCAGCTGAGGATGAGAAGCCCTACCTTTCTCCCCCTGTTATGAAATTCAGCCGCAGCCTTTCGGTCCCTGGTTCCGAAGACATTCCCCCACCTCCAACCACCTCCCCTCCTGACCCACCATACAGCAGTACGTCGCCCTCTGCATCTGGCCGAGTTACTCCCTCAGCCCGTTCAACCTTCAATCCCAGCACTGAGGCCAAGCTGTACTCCACTTCTCTTCATCAGGAGCCACCATATGAGCCACCTTCTCGTGTCCGTGATAAAATGTCTCTTTACCGCCAAGAGTCTGAGCAAGGAGCTGAAGGGTCCACAGCACGTGGATGGAGAGGCCACACCCCTGACCTGCGATATTATAATTTGCCCCCTCGGGCAACCAGCACCGCTATGTATGTTCCCACCAAGCCCATGCGCCGCAAAGGTCCATTGGTCAAGCAGACCAAAGTGGAGGATGAGCAGCGCCAGCAGCAGGGTACCCCCTCTTCCCAGATGCAAGCATCGTCTTTACCATCTCAGTCATCCACACAGTCTGAAAAAAGCTCCATCCCAATACCCACCATCATAATTAAAGCTCCTTCAACCAGCAGCAGTGGGCGTAGTAGCCAGGGAAGCAGCATGGAGGCAGAGACCCAGCCAGAGCCTGTGGTGCCTGTCCCATCACTCCAGCTGCATAACAGCATGGATTTCACCAGTCAGTTTGGGGCTGCCCTAGTTGGGGCAGCCCGACGAGACCGTGAATGGTACAGTGAGGCTCGTCGCAAGTCTGCCCTCTTTCTCTCCACTGAGCAACCAGATGACGAGTCCCAGCAGATGCCTGTTCCCCGTCTCCGCCATTCCAAATCCATTGACGAAGGTATGTTTTCCAGTGAGCCATACATTCAGCTAAACATGGCTTCTGGCTTTGGCAGTAGCAGCGGTGGTGGGAGCAGCCCTAGTTATCTTCAGTCTCGCAGCGCTAAAACATATGGAGCCAGCACTACCAGTGCCTTCACTTCTGTGTGTTCAAGTTTCTTGCCACAACTCCAGCCCCATTCAACTCCTCTCATTCACCCACTGACTGGCAAGATTTTAGATCCTGGATCCCCCTTGGGACTTGCATTAGTCGCACGTGAGCGGGCTTTAAAGGAGTCCCAGTCTCAACAAGAGAGCCGAGAAGAGAGGCACTCGCGCCCATCCTCTCCCCGGTTTGGGGAGACCCCTAAAACTCCCGAGTCTCCCAGCAGTTCCATCTTGCGCCTCTGGGAGACATCAGAGCAGCAGACTCATCACCAACTGCCTGCATCATCCCGGAAGGAGCAGGAGGGCCACCAACCTGAGCATCAGCCCCCTCCCATCTCGGCTAGAACAACTCCTTGGGAAAAACGGCCTGAAGAAGGAGAGAAGCTGGAGCTACATGTGCGTTTTGTGGAGAACTGCCGCCCAACAGAGGAGGAAGAGGAGGAGGAGGAGAGCAGCCAGGAGAGTGGGAAAGTTGAAGTGGCCGCTCCCCCAATGGAGCGAGCGGCAGAAGAGAATGGACTCCCGCTGCTGGTGCTGCCCCCACCTGCCCCTTCCATTGACGTGGATGATGAATTTGTCTTCTCAGAGCCACTTCCTCCACCCATCGAGTTCTCCAATAGCTTTGATAAACCTGAATCTCCCCCCAAAGCTGCTAGTGAACTGCCCCCAGCAGTAGCCCCTCCGGCCGCTCCACCTGCCCCTGCCACCTTAGATTCTACAGCATCCAGCCTGACCTCCTATGACAGTGAGGTGGCCACCTTGACCCAAGCTGGTACAGCAGAAACCAAGGAATCTCCTCATGTCAACTTTTCTTCCGTTGTCTCATCCATTGCCATCCCAGCAGCAGAAGCACCTGAAGCAGTAACCGACTCGGGAATTGAGGAGGTGGACAGTCGAAGTAGCAGTGATCATCACTTAGAGACTATCAGCAGCGTCTCAACGCTGTCCAGCATGTCTGGGGAGGGCACGGAACTCTTGGACACTTACATCACCTACTTGGACGGTCAGGCTTTTGGGGGGAGCAGCAGCGGTGGTGGTGGAATAGGTGGTGGCAGTGGTGGCGGCAGCATAGACAAGAGTCCATTGCAGACCAAACTACGCTCGCGGCCATTTCCAGGCCGCTTGCCTGTGGCTACCCCTACCAGCTCCACCATCTCAGTTTCGGCATGTACTGAAAACATGTTTGCCCTCACACCTGCTCCTCCATACCACCAGCAGCCAGCAGCTGTTGAGCCTGGCAAAGAGCTGCCGCAGAAATCTCCACTGCCGTGGGAAGAGCCTAAGGCATCGGCCATGTCCACCGTGAAAGCTAGCATCATTAGTGAGCTGAGCACCAAGCTGCAGCAGATGGGCGGGGTTTCGTGGTCACGACCACCTGATGCTGTGGCTCCCTTTGGTTCCGAGAGACCCAGCTCCCTGCAGAGGCAAAGGTATTAGTCGACTGGAGCAGGAGGAGGAGGAGGAGGAGGAACAGGAAGCAGGAAGCCAGCCCCGTGCATGCTGCATCTCGTGTTTCAGTTGGGTTTGTCTCCTTTTCTCATTCTCCCGTCAGTGCTTGCTTGGTTATGATTTCTGTTGTTTTCTGTTTGCTTTTTTTGACTACCATTACATCATTTGATATGCTGGCAGCACAAGGCAAGGTTGTGCCACATGCAAAGCAATTCATACTTCATGTCCAAATAGCAGTGCGTACTTACAGTACCTTGTACACATGTTTGCTGTACAACTCTGGCTTATAGCTATGTGCACATGCTGAACAATTTGTGCATTCTTCTGATTGCTCTTATGCACAGGCAGTATCGATTTCGAGTTCACATGGCCATTTTGTGCACAATCAAGCACTCATGTCCAAAATGGCTTAATTACAAATGCATGCATGTATTTATAAAGTCCCCCTATATGTATGTGTTCACAGCTTTTTTATTGATATGTATGTGTTCACATCTTTTTATTGTCTGCACATGGACATATTTAGGCAAAGGTGTCTTCTGACTGACGATAATCAAGGATTTCACCCAAATGTTAGGTTTTGGAATTTGCAATGTGCTAACAATCTACAGATAATGAAGACCCAAACTCTATGGCATACTCTTAAAAAAACCTCTAGCTGTGTGGCATAAAAAACCTCTAGATATGAACAAATGTGCCAGGAATCTTGCAGTTAAGTAGAAATCATTTTTGTATGTGTATACTTTTAAAAAGGTACAATTAATTCCATGGTTCAGTCATTTACATTAGTGAAAGGAAGAAACTTATTATGCCTGATACTGGTAGTTCTTGACTTACTGTAATTGAGCCTGGAATTACAGTCATAAATTGTGCCAGTGGTTAAGCGGGTAATCACTTGATCAACCTGATTCTATGACTTTTTTTTTTTGCAGCAATCATTAAACAAATGTGGTTGTTGAGCGAACCCATTGTTCACAATGGGCATTTTTTACCAGAAGTAAATGCTGGATTGTGGCAAAAAAATAAATAAATCATAAAATACAGTCATATGACCGTTAGATGCTACAAACAGCTGTAAATGCAGGCCACTTGTCAAGTGCCCAAAATGCGATCGTGTGTCTGCAGGGAAGTGGAGGGTGGACATCAGAACTTAGCACTGGGTCGGTCGTAAATACTTTTTTTTGGGGGGGGGGCTGTCATAATTTCAAACAGTTGCTAAGTGAGGACTACCTGTAACTCCTTTTGGAGATTTCTTGTGAAAGTCATTTTGTACCGAAGATATAAATGGAAAATATGTTTGGGATTCTCATTTTAAAGGCAGCTCCTCGTGCCACCATAACCTTGTGATAATGTGCAAAGCCTTTTTCCAAATTCCTGGTTTCTTGAAAGACTGGTCAGGTATGCCAGAACTTGCAGCTTCTTGAGCACCAAAACTGAAAGTAATCCATTGTCTCACAAATCACCTCTGTTTTCTGCATATATGTAACTTAGACAACATATTGCAATCCTAATCAGTTTTATGCATAGCTGCATTAGTTGTAGTGAATCAGAAGATATGTGGGCTGTGTGCTACAAACAAATATTTGCATGCATGTGTCAGTAGCAGCAAAGTTTCCCACTTGGAGATGAAAGTCTGTATCAGAAGATGATTTCCAGTGTAGTGGTTTTCACATTTGTTTGGGAGGAATATTAACTTGTAAAAACAGAAATCTATCTAGCTCAGCTGATAGAATAGAGTTCAATTAAGTTGTGAAGTTCAAGTTCAACTCCCAAAATTCTGGAAGTCCACCTAGCTTAAAGTTGCCAAGATTGGGAAATGCTGTTAGATAGGATATGAGGATACTATCTCTCCCCACTTCTGTTCCCCAGTAATCGATATTTAGTGATGTTTAGCCAGTGTGACTCCTAGCCTTTTCTAACCTTATATTTTTGGGATTTGCTAATACCCTTTAAGGCAGTCCAAATAGATATCTTTTGTTCTAGTGGAGTTTCACAAGTCAACCGAACTCCATTCCACCACATGTGCCTGCTGAATCCTTATGTGCTTGCCATGAAACTTGCATTGCAAAGGATTAGACCACGTTATAAAGTGTACTTCCATCAATTCCAGGTCTGAATTGGGCCAAGTATTGCCATCAGACCCAACTCAGTGTTTCATGCAAGATACTTTACTTTCGCCTTCCTCTTTACTTGGACTGCTCAGTCAGCCCAATAGTCCACAGCGAAGGGTGGAGGAGAAGAGAGGTACTTCTGTAGTCTCAGTCAGCCTAACAGCTGGGGGAGCCAAAGAGGGGAATTGTATTGTGCATAAACACAAAAGGAAAAATTCTTAACCATATCAAATGGATTTTAGGAAAAAACATTTTTTTAAAAAAATTATCAACTCTCTGTTCTGAACTGAAGCTAAAGCTTAGGGGAAGATGAATAAGGTGCAAGCCAGCATAACAGATGTTTCAGTTGAAAGATTCCTAGGAAGAAAGGTGGGGCCCAGCCTGGTGGTACCTGATATATTGCCTCCAACTTCCAAGGAAGGATGATAACAGTTGTTGTCCTTGACTGGTAGGAGATAGCAGGCTTTCGTTCTTCCCTGCACAGCCTCAGAGTCATAAATCCTAATGCATTTCGGAAGGTCAAATTCTTGACCTTTTTGGTTTTTTAAAAAGGAATGGGTAATGGAAGAGATCCAGTAACCAATTTTTCTATATAGACACTTACTTGCTGATTATGGGCTTATCCTTAAATCTTTGTTCTTTCGTATCATGGAGTTTCCCAGCCCTAATTCATCTCTTTTGTTATTAAAGCTGCTTGTGACTTTTTCTGCTCATTTAAAGTAGATGCTGTTATGCTGTAGGCCAGTGTTTCTCAACTATGGCAGCTTTCAGATATGTGGACTTAAACTCCCAGGATTCCCTGGGTAATGTAGCTGGCTGGAGAATTCTGAGAGTTGGAAGTCCACATATCGGAAAGCTGCCATAGTTGAGAAACACTGTTGTAGATACTGCATGCATCCATACACCTATCAATGCACATGATTGATGTGGACACTGGGGATCTGTAGCATCTCTCCTTTCCATTCAACACAATTATATCATAAAATCTCATTTGCTCCATTATTTCATTCATCCACAATCACATCAGTGGTGGGAAAATACAATGAAATTCCTCCAATGCCATACTATTTCCTGTATCACAGTTGAGGCATGCTTGGTATGAGTTTCTTGCCTCAGCTAATTCCTTTTCCATTGTAATGGTATTCTTTAATCCATCAAGGACTATAAAGCACTTATTCCAATAATATACGATCATGTTACATTTTCTTTGCAGCAGTGCTCTGTATCTGCCACTGATTCCAGATTTTCCCACAGATTTCTCCCAAGTTTAGCAACAAGGAAGGGTTTCTTCATAATGGCACTCTTCAGGTGTGTTGGAATTTGATTCCTAGCATTCCTAACCAGTCAACTGAGATTTCTTCAGTAGTAATTCCAACATTGGAACTGAGTGCCCCATCTTTGAGATAATATTAAAAAAAAAGATTAATATTAATGGATCTATTACTGTTATTGAATATTAATGCGTTTAAACATTATGTCTACTATAACCTGAAGTCTACCTTGGAGAAATATGTTAGTAAAAGATCATAGAAGTAAATTAATTGGAAGGTCCTGCTAGACTAAGGATTCCTAGTCTCTTCCAACAGGGAACATGGTAGATGATAACCATCTCACCTTCCTTGTCTTCTTTCCCTGCAGGCTCCCAGATGAGACATCCCCATCACTGATTTCCTCCAAGCCTGTAAGCAGTCTTTTCCACAACTGGCCTAAGTCCCCCCAGGGCAAGCATCCCAAAAGTGTGGACTTTGACATCCGTCCTGCTCTGCGACGGGCCCCGAGTCCAGCTGCCCTGCCCAGTGAGCACAAGATTAGCCCCACCCCAAGGCCTTCCTCTCTTCCCATCCTGCCTTCTGTGCCCATCTATACTGGCGTCTTTGACCTCCGTGGTTCACCCACTTCTGGGGGTGAACATCCCTTCCCTAGCTTCCCTTCAGGCAGCCGTTCTCTGTCCCCAACCCACTTCCTGCCTCCAGCCACGGACAAGCCGTTTGGCTCCAAGCCGTTGCCTTTCTGGACTAAATACGATGTGGCTGACTGGCTGGAGTACCTGAAGCTGGGGGAACACCGCGATCGATTCCTGGACAACGAAATCGATGGATCTCATCTGCCTTCCCTCACTAAGGAAGATTTCATTGACCTGGGCGTGACGCGAGTTGGGCATCGCATGAACATCGCCCGTGCCCTCAAGTTCTTTCTGGAGAGGTGATGGGGGAAATTGCCCTGCCCCGGGGTGCCTCTTGCCTGAATGTACAATGGACCTCCACCATGGGGAGAACAAAGAGGTGGAGGGATTGCAGCTACGGGGCCGGGCACAGGGAAAGCGGTGAAGAGAGACCCTGTGGGGGTGAGGGTAGAGTGGGGGATCTTGGAGAAGCTCACCAAAGCCTGCCTGGGCACCCTCATGGGTGTGCACTTTTCTCTGTTGCGTTGCCATGTAGCAATTTATCCATTTCATATATCCAGCCCAACAGCACTGACATGAGTGTATGAACCCTTAACCTGTGTATCATCACTTCCCAGGTGTGTATGTGTTTGTTTATAGTTGTACACATACACTTGCTCTTCATTCTCCCATCAGCATAGCCACCAGCTTTGCCAATCAAATGGCTGGTACTAGCCATCCAGTAGTGCAACAGCTTCTACCTGCGCCCATCCCTCATCCTTTCTGTTGTTGCTGATGGCCCTTACGTAGCAAGTGCTATTTGCACATCAATTCATTCAGCCATGTAACAGCTTGCTCTGTACATCTCCACAATTACCAGGATTGTTAAGTACTCTGCCGTTAAAAGAAAAAAAAAAACCTACGAGAAAATGAAATTTGCATATATTTCCTTACTTTGCAAAACATTCTCTGGGGAGGACCTCAGATCATTCAAGTGCCATACTTACTTGGTAGGAAGATTGGGTTCTTCCTTCTCCCGATAATTATCCGTGAATTGGAATGGGCTCTTCATATTAGCTAAAAAGAATTTCTAGAAATAGCTACTGAAAAGCATGGGTGCCTTGGAAGATAAGCCATCACTTGTGTTCATCTGGTGAGCTTCAACCTTATTAGTGATGCCTAAATTGGGCTTTTCTCTCTTTTCACCTCTGTTCAGTTATCTCATTGCCTTATTTCCATTTGCTTTTGTTCCTACTTTTCTCTCTTCACTTTTTTCTTGTTCAGTTATCTCTTCCTCTTTTACCTTCTCCATCAAGTTTATTCTTATCCTCTTCTGTGTTACTGTTACTTTTGTTTTGGCTATTTCTGCTGGAAGAAGGAAAGGGAATCTGTTTCTGTGTGAAAATAGTTGGTTTATGCAAATTGAGTGTAAGTTAAGAGACAGTGTTGTGTCCTGTGTTGGCCATTTTGGGGATGTGGCTTCTGTAGATATTTATATAATCTCTACCTTCATACATGCGTATGCATATGCAAATTTGTCATATGCAAGTATTTATTGGTGGATAGGGAGAACAGCCTAAATTGACAAGAAGGGGAAGGTGGGCATTGCACAGGATTTTCTCTCTCCCTCTCCCTACCTGTCTACCTAGCTACCTTTTGTCCAGAAAGGATGTCTTAAATTTAATGTCGTTGTCTTCTTCTTCTTTTTGATAAATACTATAATTATTAACTGCTGGAAACTTACTTTCTGAATTTTCAGTGGAAATTGAGAATGGATGCAGGATTATAGGCCTTAATAGCAACACCTGGCTGACTTAGGAGTAGGAAGATAACCCACATTGGTACATAGATGGGGCTCCTTCAGGAAATATCAAGATAGTAGGCTACACTGGGACAGCACCCATCTCAGAAGAAAGCAATTTCACAATGCTACTGTTGCCAAGAAAATGGCATAGACAATGTCCAAGAAGTCACCAAGAATCAAGCTTGAATTAAAAATAGATGATATACTTGTTCAAAGTGGGCTCACTGCTGTGACTCTAATCCAGGCCTGTCAAACTGGCGGCCCGCGGGCCGTATCTGGCCCGCACAGGCCATGCCTACCCCTGCTCCTCAAAGGCAAAAAAACATCACGATATGGCCCGCAACGCTATCACGGTTTGACACACCTGCGTCTGATCCATGGCATGTCTTGCAGTCGACAGTCGCACAGTTCTGACTCCCATTGCATATGACCTTTTTAGGAAGACAGGAAACATTTTTGATAGTACTAAACCCAGACATAACAATATAGCTGTTACCTGCTGGACATGCATTGTCTATAAATCAAGGCTATCACTGTGCTGGCAAAAGAGAGTGGATTTGTCCTTTTTGAGAGGCTGCACCCTAGATCAGTACTGATGAAATTCTGTACGCTAGGATTGCTTAGAATTGACAGCATTGCAGGGACTGATGCCAGCATTATTGTGAAGGAAGGATCCGAGCAACACTAGTGCATGGGGTAGTCCCTATGATCCACCTGTCCCAAGTTATTTCAGTAGGATAAGAAAAGCAGTCAGGAAACAGCACATGTTAATATTCCACAAACGGGGCCATTTGCAAGACACTTCAAATGGGTGCGGTGGTCCTTTGTGTTCTGATCCTGTTGGGAAGAGATTGAATGTGCTGATCCTACGAAAAAGTTTGTGGGTAAAAGCTACATAAAAGTAAATGGCACATTGCTCTGCTAATGTGGCCAAAACCTTGTGAAATTATTTTTTACTGTAATAATTGATTTCAATTAGACAACCAACTTAAGGAATGGATTGTGCATAGCTTTAATCCTATAGTTGGGCCGAAGAAGGTGGGCTGGTTCCCATAAAATGTGCATTTAAATGACCTACATGTACACCAAGCTATGTTTCAGCTGAAGGACAGTATCCTAGATCTTCACTACAGTATAAAGATGGAATATAGTCTGCCTTTCAAGCCATTCTTGATATTTGGTGTGGTGATGACTATTCAGAGGCGCTGGCTTGCCTATAATAATCTCAGACGCTACCAATCACTTCTTGTTAATATGATTAATACTTTTCACAAAGACCACTTGAATCTCAAATCTTTATCCTTAGGAAACTTGATTGTATTTGATGCTTTTTGTGTTGTAGGGCTCATTAATGGACAAATCTAGGACACTCAGTCCGTAATATTGAACTAAATAAATGGCTCTTCCTTGCCCCATCTCTTTCTATCACAGAGTACACACAATCCTGACCATAGCAGTGTGCAAATACTGTTCCTTCATATATCTTGTGGTTTGGTCCATGCATGTTGTACTTCCATGCTCTTGTGCTCCTGCGCCACTCCTTGCATTCTCAGGTTCAGCAACAGGCTTCATATTACTTTCATTTCAGAATCGCTTCCATTTGCACATGACTCATGTTTCTGTACTTCCAAATACGGAGATGTGCATTTGAGTATTTCCCCAACAAAGTTTGAAGGGGAACATCTCTTATGCTCTTCTACCTATGGAGTATCTGTGGCAACATTCTAGCTCCAGATTGTAGCAAAGACAAAAGAAGCTGGAAAGGGACAGAATGTAGGATAGGGATAAATTCTCCCACTCTGGTCTCCTTCCGTATTATGTTTTTCCTACTACCAGCCCAAACATGGAGTGGGAGTGGGGTGGGAATCTTAGATATTGACCACATATGTGCTGTGGTGGGAATATCCCTTCCCCCTCCCATATGCTGAGCTGCCAAAGAAAAAGACTCCAATGTGTGGGGGGAGGGGGGCTGCTCCATAATTGTCCCCTCCCCCCCCCCTCATACACAGAGAGCCAATGCCAGGACCCAGCAATGAGCAGCTTTTTTGAAATATATGGTTCAGATAAAGGGAGTTCTTGCTCTTTGCTGGGATCCTTAGTAGGTTGCTTAGTGGGAGCAGGTGTACCGCTTCACTTGCTTATCTTCCCAATCTTTATATCAGATATTGTGAGCTATGGAGAAGTCTCCAGGACTCATTCCATGGCTGTAGGCCTTGTGGCGGCCCCATTTCAGCACCTCACTAATACTGTGACTCTACCACTAGCTGCCACCACCTCTTTGTCACATCTGGGCCATGTAGCTGGCCTATTCTTGCTCCTTAAAAACTATTTTTGTGTCAGACGGCAAAGTCCTCTTTCCACAATCATTAAGAACATGGCGTAGCCACGCCATATTTGTGTAACGTGGATCTTGGCGCATACATACCCATTTCCATCATGTTGGGTAACTTGCACATCTGATACCTGTTGAGACCAGCAGTGTACCCTTTTCTGTTCATGATCACACAATTAACCCAGGCATGCAAAAAAAAAAAAATCAACTGGTGGTAGGCCCCCTCTTCAAATAAACTTTTACATGGGCAGCCAGGATATTCACCAAACCTTAAAAGTTTCAGCTTTGCTTTTATTAAACAAGGGGAACTTGTGGCCCTTGTTGGAAAATGCAGGGCAAGGATGATGCTTAAAAGGTGTGGCCAAGGTTGCAAGTGCTTGTATCTCGCCTGTTTTCATCAAGCACTCTTGCCCTGTGCCTAGCTTGGGGAAAATACAGGATCACGAAATCTATATGAGCAATTTTTCTGAGATACTGTGTGGCTCCCTGCAGCCTAAAAAGGAGAAGGAGGCTGGGTCTGGACTCTGAAAGCCTCAAATGTATGGAGAGGGGTGGCAGAAAGACTAGAAATCGCCAATAGGAATAGCTAGACCATGGAATGAGGTGGGAAGGAGCCAGCCACCATGTTGATATGAGAGAGAAGATGAAAGGGGGGTGAAACTCATATCGACAAAGTAATGGCCTTGTCTATTTAGGCAAAGATACACAACAATACTGAGTGATGTTGGACTGGTCTGCAGGATATTTTGAGTGGAGGCATCAACCAATTTGCATGGCTGGGTTAATCCTTCTGATGCCAGGGCACTGCCCTGTAGCTCTTTGTGCCTCCTCCTCAGGATGCCTCTTGCCACATCACTGTCCCACCCTCATGCACCTCCTGTGGGTCACCCTTTTGCTGCCACATTTTGAACATGCCATGTGGCTATTTCTATTGTGCCTCCAAAAGCCACAGCTCCATATCTTATGGCCTCATCGCTTGGGTCCAGGCATGTGGTTGCCTGCCCCTCCACAGTCCAGCAGCCACTGATGCCACACTTTAGTGCCACGTGGTGATAGCTCCTTCTCCCCTCCCCCACTGTGTGGCTAATGACGTGCTGCCGGCATTGCACCTTTATGCGGCCATCTTTTCTTCTTACTCTTCTCAAAAGTAAAGGGCTCTTGTCTTGTCGGACTGGTCGCACCGGCCCTTCTCATCCACAGGCCCCGGTGAGGGAGCAAAATGAAACAAACTTTAGAATGTCTTCCATAAATGATGCTATTGAGAGACAGGAAAGCACTGGTCTCTTCAACTTCAGGCGAGGAGTCTTATGCTGCGTTTCTCAGCTTCTTGCATGGGCAGCCCTCATGGGTTCACAGTCCAGCTCTCTGAAAGAGAGTTACACTTTGGAAGGGGTGGAATTATGGGGAAGTGGTTTGGGGACAAGGTTCTTGGGTTTGCTAAGAATGGGAAAGGGATGAGGAATCTGAGGAAGGGTCAAACTTCTCAGATCCTTGGAAAAGAGAGCTGGTAACGAAATGTGGAGCAGGTGGTTTGGTAGGAAAATGAATGCTGGGTGATGTGGGGGAATAGATGTCTAGTGAACAAGAATTCTAAAGATGGGGAAAAGCTAGAGAAAGGCATCTACTCTGGAGTATTTGAATGGGCTAAACTTGGGATCAGAGGACTCCTGTTTCAGAAGGATGAAGTAGCCAGTCTTGTCTTCTTGGGGAATGAGGAATTTTCTGCATTGCCTAAAAAGAAGGGCAGAAAGAATTGCAGGCCCAGCTTATTTGTGACTTCCGCAGGGGCATCTTTGGCCAAAGTCTAAGAATGTTCACCACAGTTTCCAGGTTTTTTTTATTTCTCTAGAATCACTGGAACTTCATAAAAGATGCCTCTCATCTCCCATACTTATGGAGGCAGTAGCTTAAAACATGAAGTATTCCTGAAAGTGGGAGATGGGGTTCTTTTAGGGGCACAGATCAAGCTTCCCCAGATTTTGAAAAGTCTGGCTATTTCATTAAGACAAAATACTAGTCAAGATTCTAGTCCTCATGAATGCCAAGTGATGCCTCACACCTTTGAAAAACTTGGTTGAGGAACTGCCTAGAAAATTTTTATTTCCTCCAAATGTTACTTGGATTTGGCTGGGGGTGTGTGTGGGGGCAGCAGGACTTCTGGTTCGCTAAGATGGAGTGAAGAAGGGGCTGTTGGACTGATCCTAGAAGCATTGAGAATGACAGCATTGAGTCCTTTTGCCTTAATGTATTGAAATGAAGTATGTGATGTTGACTTTGTGATTCAGGGATCCATTCCCTGGGATGATTATTGGGGGTGGGGGTGGGGGTGGGAGTGGTGGTAATGCCTGCATTTGACAGGGTTGTGTTTTGAATTTTATTGTGATTGCTGGGTGGAGACAGAGGCTGTGGAGAAGAGAGTCGGTATGTTTCCCTCCATCTCTTTTAATCTTCTCCTGTAAATCTCCCAAGGTGATCATTTTGTCCTCCCCACAAACCCAACACCTGGCCCTGTAGCATCCAGGTGTAATGTATAATAGATTCCACCAACATACAATCCATCCCTACACACATGCAAATATATATATACATAACACATCTTCATTTTTTGTTATTGCTGGAGAGAGGCCACATAATCCAGAGTCAATGATTCAACTTCAGCCTACAAGAACATTGGTAAGAACCCATTTTGGCTCCTGAGTGCAGAGGGGTGGCTTCCAATTTTACTAGAATTCCACTGCATGCTTGAGATTCCTGCTGGGCTCTACTTTGCAAGGTTCAGCTCGGTTCCCAAGTCTGGAGGCTATAGAAGTGGTTGTGAGGGGGGGCACCCATGGCCAACACCTATTCTAAAGGTTCCTCATCTCCATTGAACCTGTTCACCTCTCTTCCGATGCTGGGAGGATGAGTTCCTGTCCTGCTAGATGCTTCTCTTGGCTCCTCCATCACAGTCATATTAGATTCATACTCCTAGAATCTAGCTTGGGTTGACATTTGATGTTTGTTTTGACTTAATTCCACCTATTTTGTGCCATCTTCATTCTATCTCCAGATGTCTTTTGAACCCAGGATTCCTAGACTTTTTTTCCTTTTTGGTACCTTCCTCCCCCAAAGGAATTGTACCTCATGTTGTGGGCAGAATCTTTTGAAATGAATGTATTTAATCCTGTGTTGCCTAAGATTACCTTATGGCATTCAGGCAGATCTGCCTCACATGTTCGTTCTCTCTCTCTCTCTCTCTCTCTCTCTCTCTCTCTCTCTCTCTCTCTCTCTCTCTCTCTCTCTCTCTCTCTCTCTCTCTCTCTCTCTCTCTCTCTCTCTCTGTGTCTGTGTCTGTGTCTGTGTCTGTGTCTGTCTAAACACACACACAAACACACACACAAACACACACATACACACCCTTTACACTTTCCTCTACCAAATCCGTTATCCTGGGCTGGAGGTCTTGACTCTGCCTTCAATACCTGTGCAGAGCAACTAATGTAATTTACTGGTTTTATTTGCAAATATAAACTTTATGGGATACAGAGGTTCTCTGTAGGTGTCTTTGCATCCATTAATGTGCGTTTTGAGACAAGAGGAAGACCCTTGGCTATAACCAAGTATTTGCAATGTTCTTCACTATCGATACTTGGAACAGTAACACAGAAAACCAGGCAGAGATAAAAAGCAATGCCCTGAATTGGGAATTTGGGGAGGCAATGGCAGAGTTTTGCCAACTGGTTCTCCTGGTAGTTTGGTTACAGCTTCTGAATGCTGCAGTGAAGAAGAGGAGCAGTGGGGGTAGTTTTGCTCACCCTTTGAACTGTATTTCACTTTTAGTGCTGGCAACTCATTTACCAGTTTAGTTCAGTAGCAGCACTAATACCAGACTTGAAAGCAAAACTCACCTTATTTAACAAAGCCACATTGTAAACTTTCTCAAAACCTAAGTATCTTGATAGAATTCCTCTTGTTCAAAGATGGGTCTTCTCTCACTCGTGAAAAAAGAGGTAGAGGGCTTTTTTTCTCTCTAAAAGAGTAGAGTTATTCTCTTTGTCTCTCTTTTCAACCTTGCAGGCCTGTTTGAAAAAAGAAAAGTCAAAATGGTAGCCATAATCATGTGATCAATGCCCTGACCTTTTAAAACACCTGTAAAAAAGGGGGAGGGGTTCTGATTGAATGGATATGGCCACTATTTTGTTTTTTTTTTTAAATAATACCACCCCACCCATGAGTGGAGGGGGATAGAGGAGGCAGACCAGGTCCCTGGGGATAAGCAAATGGTTTGCTGTATGCTGAGCTTTCATACTACATTCTCTTTAGTGATTCCCAGTGCCCACTTGCCCTGATGTTTGACTCTGGTTTCTGGCTTGCAGTCACAATTTTCTATTTCCCTCCATGCTCCAATTTTTCTGAGTTGGGGATCACTACAGACCATTGCAGAAAATTGGAAAAAACACCTTATAGTTTTTTGCCACTGATAAGTCAGTGTAGGGGGAAAGCAACCAGTGGCCAATTTGGTCAGGCTATTTTTAAATATGAACCCACCCCTAAGTCTTTGATGTCCTGGATTATTTGCAGCAGATTGACAACATCTGGCTTAGAATAGTTGAATCAGACCAAGCAAAGAGGGAGTGGGATGGTCTTTGTCTCTCTCCCCCTCCCAATTAAGTAGTTCTGCACAATTGAGATGAAGCTTTCAATTGTGTACACACAAATCATTCTAGCTTATCCAGTGAAGTTGTTAATTGGTTCTGTTGCCGTGCCAGTATCTTACACCAAGTTAGTGAACCTCTGGGTTGTACTAGGAACAAATAAGCCCCTTTCTGCCAGAAACTTGGCTATGCTTGATTTAGGGAGCTCATAAGATGTCCTCCCAATGGCCTGCTTAGGCACCAGGCAGCAGATATGATCAGATCATTACTCAAAGGACACTTGTTAAGGAACCCAACAATTAGATTGCAGAGCTTAAGAGTTCCTTCCCCAAATGCTTTGACTGGGATAGGCCAGTTCTATCAAAGGCTCTATCAATCCTTGCCAGATTTCCCTGTTCAAAGTCTCCACCACCCCCATTAGTAATGTCCCTTATCAACACTGATGTCATTAGATGTGCAGGTAGTCCTTGACTTACAACCACAATTGAGCCCAAAATTTCCATTGCTAACCAAGACAGTTGTTAAGTGACTTTTGCCCCATTTTATGACTCACCTTACCATAGTTGTTAAAGAGAATCCCTGCAATTGGTAAGTAGTAACGCGGTTGTTAAGTGAATCTGACTTCCCTATTGACTTTGCTTTCAGAAGGTTGCAAAAAGTGATCTAATGACTCCGGGATACTGCAACCATCATAAATACATGCTGGGTCCCAAGGGTCCAATTTTGATCACATGATCATGGGGATGCTACAGCAGTTGTATGTGTGAAAAACAGTCATAAGTCTCTTTTTTTCAGTGCCACTGCAACTTTGGTCACTAAACAAATGTTTGTAAGTCGAAGACTACCTGTAGTAACCTGTTCACATTAAGCATTAGGAATTGTCTAGTGTTCTGAATGAGAATTACTGAAGTACAATATAGACTGAATTTGAATACAGAAGAAAAGATTGGGTGGAACAGTGAATGAAATATCTTTTATAACAAATCCCATGCAGATAATATCACTGCAGAAGAGTTCATGGCTGGGGATTACTGTTCTTCAGACTCTCAGAAATTTAGCCCAGGAGCAAGAAGACAAGCCACAAGAATCACCTAGCTTGGTAAGATGGACAACATGCCTACAATAGGTGAGCTAGTAGTTCCGAGCAGTGCGGCCCTGTGGTAATTTTTGTATGATCCTTGGACTATTTTGGCCTAATACAAAGCTAGTAAAATAGGGCATTTGGAAGAATCCCAAGAGCAGTAGAAGTATCCCACTGTCCTGGTACACTAATTACTTCACTACTTTGGGGGTGCTATTTCCCATTGCCAAAATAGTACGCTTGGAAGCACCCAGGGAGGACACTCCATTTCCATTGTCCAGTTCTAGGTTAGAAACTGCCATTCCCTACAGCTCACCCCCTTTCAATTAATTGGAGCATAACTATTCTGATATAGAAGGAACATGCAATCATGACTCCAGTGGGAAAGCATTATTTTTAATAACATTTTGGAAGAGAAACAGCAGAACACAGCGCCAAGCATTTCAGCTCAGTCTGATTTCCCCAGTTACAACTCTGTAGAAGGTATAAATGGGTTGGACTATTGCTCCCATAGCCATTAATTATACTACGCTGAATGTAGCTCTGGGAACTCCGAAGCAGGTGAACATCAAGGTTGAAGTTGTTGGCTCCATTGCCGATGGCAAGGGTGGGGGGGCATTCAGAATATAGCAGATGTCAGAGGCCAATACAACATCCATATCATTATTGACTATAGTTTATTATAGTATTTTAAATTTATTATACATAGTACACAGTTGTACAGTTAAGACACTTGTGTTGTAATTTTTACTTTAAAATGTAATTTATTACTTTCTGAAACCAAATGGTGCTTATTCTGAAGTAAGATATATGATTGCCTAAAGCAATCTACTATTAACATTATAATTACATTTGTGTCTAAAATTATTTAGCTGCCTGTGTTGCAGCCATGAACTTCTTGCCCAGTAACAGCTGAATCATACAACTGGATAAGGAGAGTTGGGGGGAGGGGGGCAGACACTACTTGGGGAAGCTATATGCAAATTGTAAATCAGAACATTCAGCAATATAACTTTCTATTAAGATTCTAAAATTAAGGGTCCTCTGATAAATTTCAGATGTTAACATTACTCAGAATAGGTCAGGCACCAGGGGGTGGATGGGAGGGAGAAAACATAACCTGTTTCAATTTTTCCAGCAATTTGCATGCATGAAAGGATTGGGTGGTTTTTTTTTTAAATTAAAAATAAATAAAAACTATATCAAACAAGCAGAAATGAAGCAATGATGTTTCAATCTATACAAATTCGCCATAACAGAAAAGAAAGTGGACTAACACAAACTTGGCAACAATTGGAAATTTAAGCTGCAAGAAATCAATTACTACAAATGTATGGTCTTTCTAGAGCAGTATTTCTTAACCTTGATAACTCCTAAGATACATGGACTTCCAACTCCCAGCTGAAGTCCACACATCTTAAATTGGCAAGGTTGAGAAACATTTTCTGCTTTTCACACAATTAGAAGGACTGTCTTGTTTCTCAGTGTCATTGGGAAATAGTAACAACATTTTGGAAAATAAATCTTCCCACAGACTTCACCCACAAAGGTGTGACAGTTCCTTCCAAGGTTGCATACTTTGGAGACAGGCAGGCAAAGCAGAAAATATGTATTTCAGAGGTCCTCTAGGGGGCACTCTCTTTCCAAATGTGTGATTAGAAAGACCAAGAATAAAAACCAGGAATGTAAGCTTTCAGGGGAAACATTATCCTAACTTAAGAAAAAGAAAAAATAGATAGATCCACAAGCAGGACATCATCATCATGTTTTGCTTGGCTTTGGATTCATATCCTTTCTGGAGGTCAGATGCCATCCAAGTGACTGGCTTCCCAGGAGTCACTGAGTGTGTCCAGCAGACGCTGGCGGGCTAAGGACCTTCGAAGGTGCATGCGATAGTCCTCCATTACCAGGTTATCCCAGCGTCGCAGCACAAAATGGTTTTCATCCAAGGTTAATCCACAACATAACAGCTGATTCCGAGTTCGGAAATCTGATACTGTGATCAGCCACCTGCATAGGAAGACAAGAAAAGGGAGATGGCTGACGGACATGGTTTCATCAAGCTTCATTATGATGGGGGAAGTTTCCGCTGCTTCTTCCCCAGGACCCCATGGCTCAACAAGTTCAGAATAATCCTTTTAAAAGTTCAGAATGACCCCTTTCACTGGGCCAGTGCAATAGGCAAAAATGGCAGGAGTCAATGGCATAGATGGCACAGAGACAAACACAATGGAGTGTGTCTGAAGCAGATCTGGCTGTTCTCAGAAGCAGAGCCGAACAAAATCCCCAAATTATTGAAGGCTAACTTCCCCAGTTAAGCAAAAGCATTCAGGTCTCTGTTTTCAGAAACTCAGTATGCTTCTAGGTTGAATATTCAGCTTTTAAAGTATACAATTTTATATCCCCTCCCAAGGGCTGCCTGTTGGAGACAAAGGCTGTATGTCCAGGAGGCCTCCTGTGCCCTTTGCCTAGATTAGAATTTTTTTTTATTTTTATAGCAGGGCTGCATAATTTATACCGACCTACCAAAAGCTGCCATTCAACTGGCATGTTTAATGCAACAGAAAAGGGAAACTCTTAAATACACCGAGAAAAATGGTAACTGGCCTGGCCTGGCCTGGCCTGGCCCAGATTATGCATTATTCATCTGCTAGATCAGTTATTTTTTAAACTTGCCAACATTAAGGGGTGTGAGCTTTAACTCTCAGAAATCCCCAGTGCTGGCCAGGGAATTCTGGGAGTTGAAGTCCACACCTCTTAAAGTTGTAAAGTTTGCAGAATACTGAGCTACATTGTGTCCTGAACTCTCATGCCTTCAATTGAATGCATAATTGTAAGGAGCATAAATGAACACATATCAAGATTTATTCAACTAAAATAACTGCTCAAGAACCCAAGGCTGGGTTAGTATAACATATTTAGTTTTGTTACTGAATTAACTTGTTTCTCTAATTTGCACAATATATTGGGTTATAGATTAACCAAACAGTATGGGTTCATACAATGCAGTATTTTTTTTAAAGAACTAAAACTAAGCAAGCTTACTATGTTTTCTGAATGCATTCACCCAAGCTTTTGCTGGTCTGCCCAGACACGTTGTGCAAACACAGCTAAAATGGGGCCCTAAATGTTAGTGTGTCTCATAAGAGTCAGGACTAAAGCAGTAGGGAGATCAAATGATAGATCCCAGGTTTTATGCAGTTAGCTGTTCAGAGTCACTAGACTGAGATGGATGACCATATGATAGGTAGGTAGGTAGGTAGGTAGGTAGACAGACAAACACTGACTGACTGACTGACTGATTAGATAGATGATAGGTTTGATTAGGTGATTAGATTAGATTGGATTGGATTGGATTGGATTGGATTAGATTAGATTGAAGAGAGAAAGGAGAAGGAGAGAGAGAGAGGAGAATTCTGGGAGTTGAAGTCTATACATCTTATCAAAGTTATCAAAGATGAGAAACACTGATTAGACTGCTGGTCAGTGAAGGAAACTACACATTGTCTCAGCTAAGCGGTTTTTTTTAATGATCCCATGAGCCAAGCAAGCCAAGTAAAGCTGAGTGGCCAGACAGATTTCCCTTAGTCCAGAGGATTGGGGGATAGAGTAGTTGAATATCTATACCAACCTGTTCTTCCGCCCAGCAGTTCCACAGATTACATTGATGTTTTCAAATTGGATGCTGTGTAGCAGACCTGCTTCAAAGGCATTGGGAATGACAGCTTCTATGGCTGCTAGGATTTCAGCATGCTTCATCTCCTTTTCAGGCTAAAAGTCAGAAGGGATGCTCAACCATTGAAGCCCATCTCCTCTCCCCCTTCCAACACACCTGCTAAGAGCCTTTAAGTTGTTATGGCTTGTGTATTATAGTTCTACCCTATCTTGTTCTTGGACTTCTGATTTTCTGCTATTCCCTCATTTTCCCTTCACAACATCCTATAAGGTAGGTTAAGCTGAGAGACTGGGATCACTCAAGATCGCAGAGTCAGAATCATGGCTAGTGTTTTTCAATTATGTGAAACTATAATACCACTCTCAGGATTCCCAGAAAACATGGCTAACTGCTTTACCATCCTCTGTATATCATACTATAGATAGTCCTTGATTTACAACCATTCATTTAACAATGGTTAGAAGTTACAACAGCCTCAAAAAAAAAAAAAACCTTACAACGCATCCTCAAAGTTATGACTGTCACACAACTTCCACTGTCAAGTGATCGCAATTGGGTGCTTGGCAACTGGCTCTCATGTATGACTGGGCAGCATCTTGCGGTCATATGATCATGATTTATGGATCTTCCTAACTTGCTTCTAACAAGCAAAATCAATTGGGGAAGTCAGATTTACTTAACAACCATGGTAAAACTGGTTATAAAATTGGGTCCAGTCACATGATGACAAGTTTTACAAATGCAGTGATTTATGATTCGGTGGTGGGACAGAAACAGCATTGGTCACACTTGATGATCTCTGGTGAGAGCAGGATAGAAGGATAGTGCAACCATCCTTGCTCTTCTTGATCTCCTAGCAGCCTTCAATACCATCGACCATGGTATCCTTTTGTGCCAGCTGCAGGGTTTGAGGCTGGGTGGCACAGTTTTGTGTTGCTTTGGCTCCATTCTCTAAGGTTGGTCCTAATCAGTGTTGATAGGGAGTGAGAGGTTCAGCTCACAACCACTCCTCTGTGGCATACCATAGGGCTCTACACTCTGTCTACTCCTTTTTAACATCTATATAAAGTGCTGGTTGAGGTATCATCAATATGCTAATGATACTCAACTTTATATATCTACCCCTGGTGATCAAAGAGATGCCACTGCCACTCTCTTGCAGTTCCTGGAGGCTGTGGGGGACTGGATGGGGAACAACAGACTACAACTGAACCCTAGCAAAACTGAATGGCTTTGGGTGCATAGAGTTTTAAGATTCGAGGCTTTACCCAACTTAGTTCTGGATGGGGTTGCACTACTCCAGACAGACCCAGTTCACAATTTGATGGTTCTCCTGGTCTGCGACTCCTGCTCGAAGAGCACTTGGCAGTCATGGCTAGGACAGCCTTTCCACAACTTTGGTTGGTGCGCCAGTTGTGGCCTTTCCTGGATCAGGAGTCTCTGAGCTCAATCAATCAAGCCCTGGTCCAGTGGTGGTATTCTACCAGTTCTCACCGGTTCAGGAGAACCGGTAGCTGCGGCAGCAGGAGGCTCCGCCCACCCGCCCGGACGTCATCACGGATGCTCTGCGCATGGGCAGAAGATTCTGCGCATGCACAGAAGCGCCGCGCACAAGCGCTCCCATGTCCGAATCGGTAGCAAAGGTAAGTGAATACCACTACTGCCCTGGTCATCTCATGTCTGGATTACTGCAATGCGCTCTATATGGGACTACTCTTGAAGAATATTTGGAAGCTTCAACTAGTGCCGAGTGCGGCAGCATAAGCAGTTCCTGGGGTCCCTAGGATGACCTATGTTACACCACTTGCTCTGCAAACTGCACTGGCTGCCAGTCTTCTTCCGGATGCAATTCAAAGTGTTGGTTATTATCTTTAAAGCCCTGCATGGCATGGGTCCAGGTTACTTGAGGAACTGTCTCACCCCACTAGGACTGGCCTGCCCCACCTGCATCAGCAGAGGAGGCATGTTGCAGGCTCCATTGCTCAAGGAATTCCAGCTGGTGGGGTGCAAGGGAAGGGCCTTCTTTGCCATGGCTCCTGCCCTATGGAATATCTTATCTCCTGAAGTGAGATTGGCTCCCACCCTTCTGTACATCCGCAAGAGGCTGAGGATCTGGTTATGCCAGATGGCCTGGGGCCCTAATGGGGGAACATGACATGGAGGTGGTGGTTGAATTAAGAGCCAATCCCACCTCCCACCTCTCCGCCATGCATCCTATTCTCTCCTCGTTGTCTTTTACTAATATCTTGATTGGGATATCTATTTTTATTCTTTTAAATATATTTATTTGTTAGATTTTTAATATTTGAATGCTGGAAGCCACCCAGAGTTGTTTGCTATGAGATGGGCAATGAATAAATACAATAAATAAAATAAATAAAAATGGAAACAATAAATAAAATAAATAAAAATGATGGAAACTAGAAATGTAAGTGGAGGACTACCTGTATGTTTGAATATGGAAATTTCACTAATTTCTCCATTGGGTTGTTCAGGCTTCTTCCGACAAATCAGTCTACTTTTTCCTCTCCCACCCTATCTCCTTTTTCTTTTCTAAGCCAGCCAAGCTCTCAACTAACTTCATAGTGAATATCTGAATATGAGCAGTGGTAGCACAGTGGTTAGAATGCAGTATTGCAGGCTAACTGCCCAAAGTCAGGAGTTCAATCCTGACTGGCTCAGGGTTGAGTCAGCCTTCCTTTCTTCCAAGGTCGGTAAAATTGTTATTTTGATTGTTAGGAGCAATATGCTGACATTTTTAAACCGCTTAGAGAGTCTTGTACCACTATGGAGCGGTATAAAAATGCTACTGCTATTTATTATTATTTTTATTTATTTATTTATTTATTTATTATTATTATTATTATTATTAATTATTATCATCAAAATTATTATTATTGAAAAATGTCCAAAGTTAAGCCTAAATTGTCCATGAATGAATTAATGGACAGCTAATAAACTCCATTCACTCTGAAGAATTAAATTTTCTGGGTGTACAACTCAGATATCCACAAATGTTGTCCTTTGTAAAATCTTTTAGTTGGTATAGCTGAGCCATAACATAGTTTTGCCCAGATAGGTTGTCACTTAAACTGCCAGAGTTTCTAATGTACCTTCAGACAGTATTGACTGTGACATTATGGTTGCTGTGATCACAATTATACTTTCACAAACACATGTTATGGATGTGAATAGTTGCCATGAATTAAGTATACATGTGAATGGGGAAAAATTGAACATTTTTGAAATTACAGCATTTCTAGGTGGGCCTATGTGTTCCTCTTAGGCCTCACACACAGCTGTGCACAACAATGACATCTGTCTGGGATTTCTCTTATTTTTAAAAAATAAATTAATCTGCCCCAGCCAGCACACAAAAGATGGATTTCCACAATGCCACCATATCTAACTTCTCTCTGGGACATGGGGAAAAAATTAAATAGCAACTGGTTTTCTCTCTCAGAGCTCAGCTCTTCTCAGACAACTTAAAAGGGCCCTGAGTCTGTTTCTCCCACTGAAGTTAGACTAACCGGGTTCTCCAAGCAAAGGCAAAGGGGTCGGGCAGCAGGCGGCCGAGGAAACTTGCGGATGCAAGGCATTTCCATGTCCAAGGCTTCATATTCGGCAATGATCTTCTTCAGATACTGACGCCTAAGTGGAGAGAAAGAAAGCTGTAAGGCCATGCCCAGGCCCCATTAATAGTACAGAGTGTTATGCCTCAGAGTCATCTGTTTTGATCGGCCTCTCTCATCAGGAGAAGCTGAGAAAGTACTTCCTGACAAAGCAGAAGGACTCATTCCTATGTCAGAGGCAGTTTGGCATAGAAATGCAGCTCTTATTCTCATTGTCCGCTTGTGCTTTTTTCAGAAGCCTCCGGTTGGCCATTGCAGCTACAAGATGTTGATCTGGATAGGACTTTGCCTGCCCCGCCAGACTTCCTAAATCTAGGAGAATGGACAATATTATAGTGAACAAGTATGGATATTATTTTTTCATGCTCACCTATAGCCTCTGTTTTGATTAAGAGGCATATTGGAAACCTCAATCCAAGAACTGTGGTCACTGCCAAAATGGCCCCCACTTCCAGAACAGAACCATAAGGCCTCCATATAGGAAAGCCATGTGGTGGATCAGCTACTTCTCCTTCTTAAAGACGATCTTCAGAAAAGGGGACCGAGATGTGGCCGGGAGGTGTGGGTGGAGGCCCAAGACTGTGGGATCCAGTGGGATGGGAAATGGAGCACGGGGTGCCTCAGAAGTGGGGGACCTTCAAAGGTCAGCAGCAGGCCACTTGTGAACTGGAGAGGTGCTGCCATGTGGGATTGGACTTGGGCCTGCACCAGGCCTCCCAGGGTCTCCCCCACCCTAAGGCACTTACTCCATGTTCCGCTTAACAACTGCAACTGGGAGAGCAGGAATTGTGATTGTTAAGCGAGGCAATCACATGAGTGCTTCACTTAACAACTACCACTACTTATGACTGTAATGGGCAGGCTTTATTACAGTCATAGATTACCTGTATTTAATAATTTTCTCTTCTGTCCCATTAAAGATTTAAGAATTTAGTGGCAACTTTCAGAGAGACTCCCTCTTAATACTTGGGAGGAAATATGAGATCCTACTCTAATATCTTAGTATCGCTACTAATATCCTGTCATACTGAGACGTTGCTCTCTTAATAATGCCGCTGCTCAGGAAATTACATTATAATTTACAGACCAATGATAAATCTTCAGGGTCTCTGAAGGACTGAAGCAGGATAAAGAATATACCCTTCCTAGCAGAAGGAACAAGGGATACTGTGCTGCAATTCAGCCTCTGTCTCTGTAATAATCTTCTTTTTCTCCCTAATGTCGACTCCTTATCATTTCAAAGTCATACTCACGAAGTTTTTCGAGGAGGTGGGCAAGGTTGCTCCAATTCAAGAAAAAGGGAAGATACCCCTTCACTCTCAGTTTCTGGAACTGAAAGCAAAATGGTTAGTTAATGTTTACAATGTAATCTATAGTTCTTCTTCCACACAAAAAATCAAAACATGAGAAGAATCTCCTGAACCCAATCAAAAGCTCTCCATGTCCAGCATGCTTTTTTTCATACTGGTGAACCAGCTGCCCTGGGAAACACAGAAAATAAAGACCATTCAGGAGTTCTTTTGGTTCACACTTTCATTTTACACACACACACACACAAATGGTGGGCCACTTTCAGAGTTATATTTTTGGGGGTAAGTGGAAGTAGAAATCACTAAATATATTACCTAAGTTCCTGAACAAAAAGTGGGATATAAATCTAATAAATAAAACATAACATGCTACAGTATTTCTGGATAGAACTATCTAAACAGTTGCACAAATATTCCTGTAAAGGGTCTGAATTTGAATCAAAGTTTTGTCTCTTGTAAGACTTCTAGCTTAGCTGACCTGATCAAAAAATTGCACTAACGTCATAAACCTCAGATCTTGAACCACAAGGGTAGGATTCATCTAACACAGTGGTTCTCAACCTTCCTAATGCCGCGACCCCCATCCTGCCGCCACGACCCCCACCCCACCCCCTCCCCGCGTGCGATGAGGTGACAAAGGGGGTGTGGCACCAAGATGGCAGGCTAGCACGTGCTTAGGCGACCCCTGTGAAAGGGTCGTTCGACCCCCAAAGGGGTCGTGACCACAAGTTGAGAACCGCTGATCTAACATACTAAGCCAAATCACATTCGGGTTTGGCAACATGTACAAACCCCACATATAATGCAAGCTAATTAATGCAAGAAGCATTGTAAACAAAATACCCGAACTCCTCCTCTTACTTAAAACTGCTAAATTCGACATTATATTTGTCTGCGAAACATGGCTGAACGCATCCTTCCCTGACTCCATTATCAAAGTAAGAGACTATCATGTTTACCGGTCCGATCGCGAAACCCGCAGAGGAGGTGGAGTTGCCATCTTCTATAAAAAATCACTAAACCTAAAAAATATTCAAGTTAAACATGATCTCGCTCTACCAGAAACCATAGTCTGCGAACTGTCCTTAAATACCACACTTCGCTTTCTACTATGTTACAGAGCCCCCGATTACGACATCACACATGCGAACAAGTTAACCTCACTACTAACGTGGGCAGCCTCCTACCCACACCCTCTTATTTTTCTTGGTGATCTCAACCTACCTCATATTAACTGGACACTAAA